>CM076580.1:401535680-401709156 GCA_034641835.2 Pinus albicaulis | reverse complement strand
GTAAAGTGGACAATTTTCCCCGGTACAAGATTCCATTCTTCTTTTATTCTTTTATAGGGTGGTAGGGTGGTGCTAGGGTGAGTTGTAGCTTATTGGGTGTTGGGGCATCCGTTCAGTGACTACTGAAGAATCTCGAGCGTTGGAGCGTCCATCCAGTGGGAGCTGGAGAAGAATGCTTTTCTAGATTCTAGGAAGTTGGAGCTTTATTTTCAATTGGAGTTGAAAAGAATTATTAGAAAAGCATTAGGTGGTTTTTGTCCCGGAATGGGTTTCCACCTTAAAAACCGTGTGCATTTGTGTTCCTTTTGTTTTCTGCTATCATTGTACAAACACTGATAATAATTGAAGATTAACTAATGCTCTAATAGAAATAAATACTGATTCACCCCCCCTCTTAGTATTTCCAACATCTCTTACATAGAATATTTGTGGCTCCCATCCTCTGCGCATTGGTCACCAAGCCCTCGCGTCCACCCACTGATACAGAGGAAGTTGCTACGCAGGCGTACGTCTGCCCCATAGTGGAGGAAAATCCAGACATTGATGATGAAGCCGAAGACTAAGGACTATGAAGCAGCTCAGTTCTTCCTTGTTTTTTTTCATGCTTGTTATCACCACGTAATTTCAAGATATACCTATGCTTTAGCATATTTTGTAATTTCCAGTTACACCAATGCTTCAGCGCATTTTGTAATTTCCTGTTTCAAGTATTTGCAGGGCTGGTTCCTCCACGGAGGCAGCCCCTTATCCGTGCAATAAAGGCTGGGATTGGTTAAGCACAACTTACCAACCCAGCCTGTAGCATATGTATTGTTTCTATTTTTGAATTAATATAGATTAGCCTAATTTACAAAAAAAAAATTCATCAATCACAGAATGGGAAATTTATCTTTAATGGTGAGCTTATTGAGCTCCCTATAATCCGGACACATGCGCCATGATCCATCCTTCTTGTGTACCAATACTACAGGAGCAGAGAAAGAACTTTGACTAGGTTGAATTATACCCGCCTCTAACATTTCTGCAATCATACGTTCAATTCGCTCTTTTGGAAGTAAGGATATCTGTAAGGCCTGATGTTTGGAGGAACACTTCCTGGAATCAAATGAATAGCATGATCATGATCACGAATAGGTGGGAGTCCTTTGGGAGTTTCAAACACCTTGGAATGATTGTCCAAGACTTTTTGTAGATATGGAGAAATAGATGATTTTGATGTTGGAACTTTTAGTGAACATAATTGTGCAATTATGCCTCGTTGTCCTTTCTTCAGAATCTTTGTCATTACATTGGATCTTATTATATTTCCTGGATTCCCTGCAATATCCCGTAATTCGATTTCCTTTCCTTCTGAAAAAAAATTCAAGAAATTTTCTGAAAAATTAAAAGCTATCATCCCCAAATATTGTAACCATTGTACTCCTAGCAGAACATCAACACCTCCCATTGGAATGGAAAGAATTGGATACATATTCAATACATATCCCCCCATGCTTAGATTGATATTATGGCATTTTCCAGAGCAGTTTATAGTTCCTCCATTTGCAACCATCACTTGAAATTCTAGTGCTGGGTATAGGAAACAATTCAATTCCTTAGCTACCTTACAATGAATAAAATTATGGGTACTACCTGAATCAATCAACACTATTAAGTTTTTCTTCTTAATATGTCCTTCTATCTTGAGAGTTTGAGGAGTGGTAATTCCTGTCAATGCATTACACGATATGGTCAGACTCATTTCTTCTTCTTCTAGGGTTGGTTCCTAGTGTATATCCTCTTCTTTTGAAGTTTCTTGTTCATTTTCTTCCTCCTCTTCATAATGTATGTAAAATAAATTCTTCTCAACACACTTATGACCTTTAGTGTATTTGTTATCACAATTGTCGAAAAGCCCTTTTGATCTTTTTTCTTCCAATTGTTGTGGTGTCAACCTTGTAGGTTGTGGAACTGTAGGAGTAGCAACACTTCCATCTTTATAGATGTGAGTGGTAGGCTTACTTGTCACCATAATTTTACATTCAATTTTTCTTGCCAACCTGAATGCCTTATCCAAAGAATCAAGTTCCCAAATGCGCACTTCATGTTGGATGTTATCGTTTAAAGTCCCTAGACATCAATCTTGTGTTCCTCTAGAATATCAATTACCCTTATATTCAAGTTTTGGAAGTCCTCAATGTGCTCCACCACTGAGATCTTTTGTTTGAGATTTATCAATTGGCTAAAGAAGGTGCTGCTCTTTGTATCCTCATAATGTGCTACCATTTCCTCCGTAAAAATTGACCAAGTGCCAATTTTTTTGTGGGAGCAAAGCTATCGATACCATACCAATGTATTTTGTTCCAAATGTAAAGTTGCAATGCGTACATTTTGTGTGTTTTGCACATTATTGAGATCAAAATATTTATCCACATGTAGTATCCATGTTACGAGATCCTTGCCATCAAACTTCCTCATATCCATCTTTGGAATATGGTGGTTCTTCAATCCAACATTAGAGTTTATGAAATCACGATTAACATTTATTTTATTCTCATCATGAGTTTACTCTACTATATTTCTGCCATTAGGAATCATTTCTTGTATTAACCTTGTCATCAAACCTTCCATGTCTACTTTTATATCATTCTTCATGTCTTCCATGTTGTCTTTCATTTTTTCATCGATCTTAGCTTCCATATCATCCATATTAGCTTCCATGCCATTCATCTTAGCTTCCATGCCATTATTCAAACCATCCATCTTAGCTTCCACTCCTTTCTTCAAACCATCCATATTGACTTCCACGCCTTTCTTCAAAACTTCCATTTAATTTTTGTTTCTCTTTGCGAGAGCGAAATTTGGTGCACTTGCTCTTGTAATTTTGATATTTCATGTTGTGCTTCTTCCTCTTCATGAGTCATAGTAGAGCCTTTTGAAGGCTTAATGGGTGTTGAATTCATTTTAGGTGGAATTTTAGAACCAAATACTGATATCTATGCTTCAATATGCCCTTGGAATCACTTCAAACTAATTTTCCACACAACACTTACGCAATTCGAAAAAAAATACACACCTTTTTCTTGCTTTTGAGGAGCTCGATATTGAAATTGAATTATCTCTGTGATTTCGGATTTTCAATATCTTAAATTAGGTGTTGTATTAGCCCTTTGAATCTTCTTTCGAATTCCACAAGTCTGACCTGATTTGGATTTTTCAAGACAAAGTTAAGTCCAATCTCCCACAATGCCCTAATTATGGACTAGTTCAGTAGAGTGAACTTGTACGGAATTCCATGTGTCACTGTTTACTCCTTCAGCTCTAAAATTGATACAGAGGAAAGGAGAGTCTCTGTTATTGCGGCTAATTTTTACAGAATTCCAATTCGATGCTTAGAGCAAGAGTTATGATGATTTTCCCACGGTCACCTCTTTGAGATGAAATTTGGGAGCCTAAACAAACCCTAACTTCCACAGATCATATCTCCGAAAATATTGCGAACCAAGATCTGAAATTTTTACACGACGTGCCTCAAGATTTCAACTTCTTTCTGTAAAAATTTCAGCTTCTGCACCTTCTTAGAAACAAATTTATAGCAAAAATTCAACGATGACCTGTTTAGGTAAAATTCAGGAGCTTGAAATAACCCTAACTTCCATAGATCATATCTCCAAAACTATTGCGAACCAACATCTAAAATTTTTGCATGACATTCCTCAGGAGTTTGGCTTCGCTCTGTAAAAATTTCAGCTTCTGAATATTCATAGAAACAAAGTCATAGAAAAAATTCCACAATGACCTGTTTGGAGCAGCGAAACCCTAGAATCCAAAGCTCTGATACCAAATGTTATGAAACTAGCTCCAAAAATAGAAGAAAAGAGAGATCAATGCCTTAGAAATAAGCCACTTCAAGGGGGAAACCTTCTTTACATTACATAAATGAACAATTCTTGGATGATACAAATGAAAAAACTTCCTTCTATATATAGGATTCCATGGGGTCACAATATAATCCTAGCTCACCTAACAATAATAATGTAAGGGCACACTAATAAAAATATTGGGGTTACAGGGGTACAACAATAACAATAAGGGGGTTACACTAACAACAATAAGGAACTATACTAGTAATATAGGGACCTAACATACTAGCTTTGAATCCAGAGATTTAGGGTTGTACTAGCCTAGATACTAGCTACATATATGTTGTGCTAGTCAAGATACAAAGTAAGTCAAATATAGTTTTAGGCATTGGAAGACTAGCCTGCTAGTGAACCATGCCCAGGGGAACCCTTCAAAAAGCTATTTAGAGGGAATTCATGGGAGTCAACAGGTCACACAATTGTGTAGACCCATATTTTTTCAAGGTTGGATACACCAATACTAGTGCGTAATTTTTTCATGGAAGTGCCACGAGGACCAAATCAAGTACACGTGGATGCCATATGATAATATAAGGAGGTATGCAGAAGTTGTAGTACCAAAACATTTCCATCGGCCATCGAACCTTAAACCTTGAATCTTAGCACATTTAATAAAGAGAGGTGAGGAGGAAACCCCTCGATGCTGAGATCCCATGGTGACGGGGGTCGATGGGCTCCACTTAGAGCACTGACTATACTGAATTGACACCGTATATATCAACATAATGGAGGGAGGCGAGGTGGAATACATTGATGTCGATACATCGAGATGACATGGCAGGTGACATGGTGATGATGTGGAAATTATGTGGCGATGATGTGGTAGATGACATGGTGATGATGTGGAAATGATGTGGAAAATGGTATCGTCCCAATGGTTTCACCCCACAGTTGAAGTAGGTTAGAACTCTTTTCAAGAAGGGTGAAATCACTTTGATTGGCCCATAAACATGGAGAGTGGTATCACCTTTTCACCCATGGATTGGATGTTAAACCCCATGCAAGTTAATTAGGTGAAATTTTTTCCTACTCAAGATTGATTAAGGCCATTAGGGGAATTTTGAGGTCTAAAATGGACCTCCTAAAAAAATTATAAAATAATAGTGGAAATAATAAAATAATATCAGATTACATCATCAAATTTTAGAGGGAAAAAGGAAAAAAGATAATAGAATAATATAACTACTTTTTAAACTCGTATTTTCAACTTATCTCCTTAATTTTTTACTCAAATTTCGAGCGGAAGCACTCGTTGGATGAAAAATTTAATTCTGCATCCAAGGAGTACCCATGTTGCATACTTTCGATGGACCCTGCTACATGAAAAACGTGATTTCAATCACGTTTTTCCATGTATTTCTCATTTTTCGTGTAGCAAGGTCCATTGAAAATATGCAACATGGGTACTCCTTGGATGGGGAATTAAATTTTTCATCCAACGAGTACTCCCGCTCGAAATTTGAGTAAACACTTAGGGAGATAAGTTGAAAATACGAGTGGAAAAAGGAAAAAGTAGTTTTATTATTTTTTATTATTTTTACTTTTTCACTCCAAAAATTGTGAATCATCCCCCATGGTTGACATCATCATCTTGAATCATATTGGTTCTTATAAATTGTATTTGGGTTGTATAGTTTTCTTAGGAGGCCCATTTTAGAACTCAAAATTCCCCTAATGCTTCCCCCTCGTAGTCGATATTTAATGAGAAAGGGGTGGCGGGGGGGTTGTTTAGTTGGGATTAATTCTAAATTTTCCATATCCAATAGAAGGTTTGGGATTAAATGTGGGATGCCCCTTCCTGAAATTCAAAGGCACCATTGGCACAACTCTGCGATACCAATTGTTTGGTGAGGGTGGTTTCATACCCCATCACAACATGCAATAGGGCATGCGACCTAGAAGACAAGTAAGTGACAATAGTACCCTCACATAGGCCAAACAAGGGCCACATGGGTCCATGGGGAGATCCATAAATCGATGTGGACCCCTCTTATTGGAAAATTACTAACAAGATTAACTTTCGATCCAAGAATCAAATTGAGATAAAATTTATATCTTTAGAAAGCTATATGCGAATTGTATGAGATGGTGGTATCAAAATTAAATTCTGAAAGATAAACACTGAAGTTCTTTTTAACCTTGTCTTCATAATAGACCTTGGGGATTAGGTCAAACAGGTAGCATCTTCCTTCATCTGAGAATAATTAAGGTGGTGGAAGGGAGGTAGTTACAACCTTTCTTTGGGAGGGGAAACTCATGAAAGAAAATAGGCCTTGGTGTCTTGGGAAAATACTTGCAAATCCAAATTTCTTAATGGATTGGGTTTCAAGGACCTTGAAATTCTCAGCCAAGCCCTCAAAAGAAAAAACTTGGTGGAGATGGTTATAGAATCCAAAATCTCCTTGGAGTTGAGTTTTAAAATCAAAATATGCACCAAATATAGAGGAAACAAAACTTATATGAATGGAAAGAAATATCAAAGGTTCACATCTCTGGAATATTTCTTGGAGAAATATGTATCCAATATAAAATCACAACTTTTGGGGTGTTAAAGATATAAACTTAGCTATTTTTTGGGAAGGTTCATGGCACCAATGAACCAAGCTAGGCTAGGTAGGGGAAATGCAGAATATAAAAAAACAATTAATATGTTAAGGAAAAATCATTGTAGCTCAGTACTAAAATCATTCCCAGGAACATAAATAATGACAATAATGGGAACATTTCTCTTTGGCCACTATACATAAATGAAGATACCTAGATTGAAATAAATAGAGAATTGGAAAAGAGGAAAATAAAGACCCAACAAGGGATATATATTTTAAAATAAGGTCATGGTACTTTAGGAATTTTTAATCTCAAGGAAGCCTCTAAAATCCTTTCGAGCATGACATGATAGAATGCCCAAAACAAATGGAAAAATCTTTGGAATATTAAGCTATGGCCTAAGTTAACTCAGAATAAGCTTCATAAAAAAGGCTTTCAAAGGCCCTCTATATGCCACCTTTGTTACTCCAACCTTGAGCCTACTAAGCACCTACTGAAAAACTATGAATTTCATTTTGAGCTATGGGATCACATGGCTATTACCTTTGGAAAATCATACTGACACAAAAGAAACCAATTATCAACCATAAAGGAATGGATATCTACGTAATTCTCCAATCCAATACTAAATAGAGCTTGGAAACTCCTAACAAGATTTATCTTATGGGAAAACTAGAAAGAAAGGAATTGAAGAATATTTAAAAATAAGATAGCTCTCATGGATTTCATATGGAATTCTATCCTCGATAAGACCAAAGAATTTTTTTTGCTAATCCCTTGAACCTCCCAAGATTGGAATTGCAATCATCAGGAAAATAAAATTCTTTCTCTTTTAAATCTCCATCAATCCATCTTTTTTTCTCAAGGTCCTTTGTCTCTTCCAAGCTCTTCAAGTCCCAACTATCGGTCTCTTCCCATGACTGGTTTTATAAAATTGAACTTTGATGGGGCCTCAAAAGGTAATTTAGGACCAACCAGTTTGGAGGGTGTTTTCAGATCAAGTCTAGGTCACATAGTTCATATTTATTCATGATATCTTGGGATAGCCATAGAAATTTTGTTGATTTATATGCTCTGGAATAGGGATTACTCATTTCCAGAAGAATAAATTTTAAAAAGTTGGTAATATAAGGGGACTAAAAAGTAATAATTCAGATGATTAGAAAGCTCCAATATGTCTCACACCCTTCTAAAGTCTCAAGAAGCTGGACACTTCATAGTAGCTTAGCAAAGGTAATAAAGCTTTTGGAAGGAATTGCGGCTCTCTTTCTATCCCATTATAGGAGAAATGGAAACAAACTTGCAAAAAAATTATCTAATGAAGGGATCAACTTTAAAATTGATACCTTGGACTTAAGTTGGAATAAAGACATTCCAGGACCTCTAAGAAGTATATGTTAAGAGATTACAAATCAGGATCTTATCCCACACTGTGGGTGCATGTGTGTGGGATTTGTGTTAGATTCTAGATAAACTAGAGAAGTTGGATAATGAAACTTCAATCTTGGCCAATAATATGGTAGACATCACCTTCAGTCAATTTGATGAAGATAGGGACTCACAGCCACCAATATAAATGGACTCTCCTTCTATATAACATGATGAAACAACCCTATATTTATGCTATAATTTTTTATAGTGGCAATGGTGGAGTTCTAACTATTAATCTATGGCAATATGTTTTTATTAGTTATGCTTTTACTTTAGATGATAGACTTATAGTATTAGCAACATGTAGTAGATCAATCATTTCTCAAATATATTTAACTCATCATAATAGTGGAATGTTTGTCTATACAACTGATGTAGTTCTAACCCTAATAAATTCATCATAATAGTGAAATGTTTACACTATGTATAGATTATGTCTTTACACATGATTATTAACCATGATGTTTTTAAGCGATTTAACAAAACAAAATAAAAACAAGATCATGGCTTGTAAAAATATCAATGATTAAAAAAATTTAGGTAAGAATATCAATGGTTAAGGATTATGTTAGGGAATCTATTCATGTATTTTATATCAATATTGATTACTCATATTTAATATTTATTACTTCCATAGACCTTCCCTTTTCGATCTGTTGCAAATTCTCTTTACTCATATTTGATATTTATTACCTCCATGAACCTTCCCCTTTTCGATATGCTCCTGGAATTTCCATAGACATTATTGAATTTTTCTTTTTACTCTCTTTTATTTTTTAAGAGTTTTTTTAAATATAACCAAAATCTAAATTTACATTAATAAATTGTTATGTTCATTTTTATAGTTTTATATTTATATATATAAATACCTGTGTGAATCAAAAGAGTCAACTGAATAAAATCTCTAATAAGAAAGCATCAAAATTTTAGTCAATCACATATAATATCTTTAAAACAATATAATATCTGTAAAAAAAACTAAATACTCAAAGAAAAGTAAAACTAAAAATATATCACAAAGAATAACCAAAGTAGAGTGATATCTTCAATACATATGATATTTTATTCAAAGTTGAAATTTCAATGTAGAGTGGTGCTGTGATGATAATAAAAATGGAGAAATTTTAAAATATTATAACTTTCCTTTTCATAAAGTAATGGTGGAGAATCTTATTTGAGTTTTTGTTTTTATTATTAAATTAAAGTTTATTGTTTGAGAATTATTATCATATTATTTACTTTTAAGTTTATTCAAAGTTGAAATTTCAATGTAGAGTGATGTTGTGATGATAATAAAAATGGAGACATTTTTAAATATTATAACTTTCTTTTTCATAAAGTAATGGTAAAGAATCTTATTTGAGTTTTTGCTTTTATTATTTAAATTAAAATTTATTGTTTGACAATTATTATCATATTATTTATTTTATTTAAAGTTGGAATTTCATATAGAATAATGTTTGGATGATAACAAAAATGAGGACATTTCAAAATATTATAACTTTCGTTTTCATAAAGTAATGGTAGAAAAAAAACTCCAATTTGAGTTCTTATTATTATTATTTAAATCAAAATTTAATCTTTGACAATTTTTATTATATTATTTATTTTATTTTTAAAAATTAATGTTATATTTCCAATTTGAAAAGAATATCTATTCTCTAATTTTTTTTCTTTTAATATATAGATTTGATATAACTGAAAAATAACATCTTTATTTCTGGATTTTTCTTATAAAGTTTCGGAATTTCTTCAGTAAAGTATTCCAAAAAAGGAGCAGTTACCTGAAAATGTTTAGAAAACCATGTAAAAACAAGTGATTTTGTAACTTTTTAAAAGAGCAATGAAATTGCAATTTTTTTTATAACGGAAAATATTTTGGAAAAACATGTAAAAGATGTGATTTTTACAACAATTAAATTATAAATTCTTTACCAATAAAGAGCATGATATGATCCATTGAAAAGAGGTTAGTGGTAAAGCAATTAACCTACTTTAATTCCGTCAAAATAGATCATCCCACTAAGATGACAGTCATTAAGAAAAGATAAGCAGTATTCTGGAATTCTGAAAACAGTAAGAATCGAGAAACTCTACTGCAGGCCAAATTGAATGGCCCTGCAAATATAACTGACGCATTGTAATATTTATGCAAATTAATAAGCTGTTCCTCTATTTTCTTGTTCAAACAGACGATTTTACAGTGAGTGACATTTCATATAGAACTCTAAAGCATTTTTAGCGGAATTTATGAAGTCACTAGTATGAAGTTTTATCGAATGAATATCAACCGAAAGTAAAAATCATAATCCATATGCAATATGTTGTCTAGATAACCAGAGAATAATTGTGCTGTAATGTCATGTTGGTATTCATAGAATAATTAGGCCTTCATGTCATCTTGGTATTTAGGTTGTGGAAGGAGCTTCTTCATCTCACTCACAAAGGCTTCCATGTTCCTATTAGAGGATCCACCTTCTTGCACTACCATTGTCCCTGCTCTACTCATCTCCTCTAATCTTTTCACATCTTCTCCTTCTCTTGCCAAAAGTAGTTTAACTACAATTTTCAAGTCATTTTTTTTGGGAACTGTGGTGGCACCTTCACAAAAATTGACTCCAACCTTGAGATATTCAACCAATAACCTAGCAGTACAGTATTGATCTGTACTCATGGGCCATGTTATTAATGGGACTCCCAGTGTGATGCTCTCTAGTGTAGAATTCCACCCACAGTGGGTGAGAAATCCCCCAATAGAAGGGTGTCAGAGGATCAAGAGCTGAGGTGCCCAACCTCTAATTATCAGTCCTCTTCCCTCCATTCTCTCTTCAAAACCCAGGGGAACCACACCACATTCATCAGCAGGCATACTACTCTTTGGATTTGGAGTATCCCTGATGACCCATATGAAGAACTCTTCACTTGCCTCCAGCCCTACTGCAATCTCCTCAATTTTTTGATTTGTAAGACAGACCTGGCTGCCAAAGCTAATGTAAATAACAGACTTCTCTCGCCGAGAATCCAGCCATTGCAGGCATACTGATTCATTGATTGAACTAGGTTTCCCTCTCTCAATCAAATTTGTTCTCTGCTTCATTTCAAAAACAACAGGGGGGAGCAGGGGACCTACAGACCAAACAAGCCTACCATAAACAAACCTGCGCAGATGATCTATATAAACAGATTCCAGATTATAAAAGGTGTTGATAATAGTGCCCCAACTTTCTACATTCAAATTCATGCCATATTTTACGAATTCAGAGAGCAAATATATCTTAGCCAATACAATACAGGTTCAAAACTAGAGAGGGGTAGAGTATGTAAAAGGCAAAGCTTATTTTCCAGTCTATCCACTCATAAATGTTTGGGGGTAGTAAATGGCCACCTTAGGATTAAAGCAGGTACACCATCCTCCCTTGGGCATATACTGCCCCTGCGCATTTATGGGTAGATAGACTTGAAAATAAGCTTGTCGAGTATGTATGCCTTCGTAGTGCCTGGCCTGGTAGTGACCTTAAAAATTGGATAATAATAATAATAATAATATCAACACTATAAGCAATATGCTCACTAATTAATCAATGGAGTTTGATGTAGGAGGCTAGGGTTTTAGAAATCATATCAACCAAAAAGAGTATATGATCTAGTTTGTGGTTGACTATTTATTTGTTGTGTTTTAGTCAACCCTGTCTCAAGGAGAGCCTTGGTGTGCATAGCTTACCAATATAGAGAATTGAGGAAATATAGAAATATTATAAGTTATTTGTAACATGTGGTATATTTCGAAAGAGAATTTATTTATTTTTTAATTAAAATAAATGTTGTGTTGCAACATCTAAATAACTCCTATCTTTAGCTAAAGATGTCATTTTTATGGCCAAAGTTGCAATGTTGAATCTAAATTATGATATTGATTTGTCTTTTCACATTTTCATTGAGAACACATATCTATATGAGTTATATACTTGTTTGATGACATTTGGAAGTATCAATTTAGAGAATTGAGGAAATATAGAAAGATTGTAAGAGATATGTGACAGGTATACTTGGAAATTCAATTTATTTTTTTTAATAAAAATAAACTTTGTGATGCAACATCTTTTAACTTTTCCCAAATAACTCTTATCTTTAGCTAAAGAGGCCACTTTTGGCCACCAATGTTTCAATGTTGAAGCTTGTAAATTATAATATAAAATTATGTCTTATAACAAATATTTTTATAACTTATATACTCACATGTTTGGAGAATAACTTTGTAACTTATCTACTCACATGTTTGGTGACATTTGAAATATAGAAATATTATATAACATATGTAACATGGTATACTTGAAAAGTCAATTTAATTTTTTAAATGAAAGGAAATGTTGAGTTGTAACATCTTTTAAATGTTTTTAAATAACTCCATTTTGAGTTAAAGATATCATTTTTGGCCACCAAAGATGTAACCTTAAAGTTTGTAAATTATATTCATATACATTTTGAAATTTCATTTTTAATTATATATATATATATATATATATATATATATATATATATATATATATATATATATATATATATTTAATTTAAAATATTTGATCATTTTTCAAATATCTTTCGGTCATCATCACATTAGACAAAAAATTGTCGACACATTTCAAACCAACTAGTGTGGTTCATCTTCAGGATGATGAACCACAAATATAAGTTTAATGACTCGATCTGATCTCTCATCTCGTTCTAAAGATGAACCACATTGGTTGCTTCGATGTGCTCGAAGGTATAAAGATGTGCTCGAAAGGTCAGGAGCTGAACAATTGTGCATTTATAAGTTAAGGGGCCTTCCTAGACAACACTAACAACAACTCTTTTGTTCATACGCCTTTTTTCAAACCTATCCATTCCATGGATTTGAAAATCTTGTAAATCAGTTTCTTGAGATGTGCAACATGAGATATTTTTTTTTATTTGGTTTCAATTTTATAGGGGTATATTTTTGGCTCTTGAGATAAAGTTTAAGTAGTAGGTTACTAGGCTTCCCCTTTCTTGTAGAGTTTACACTCTTGCTAAGTTATAAATTTTTGATATATTTGATTTACAGGCTGTTGGATATATTCTTGGTAGAAGCAACAACTAGGTTTGATTTTGGCCCTCAACCAGATTACTCCAAAGAGATACCCATTTAAAAAAGTGGAAATTTAATTTTAGTTAGTGGTTTTTCATACATGTTATTTTATGGTTTACACATCTTACTAAATATCATTTTTTTTAACTTATATTCAAAATTATATGTGATTTTTGTCAAAAATATATCTGTGCATCATTTGATATAGAGCACTCAAAACTGCTTTCATGCATATTTGTGTCGATTTTGTTAAGAATGCTTCCTCTTGTTTATAAAACTCTTTGGGAAAATCATTAAAATCGAAGCATTTGGAACTACCTAGTATACTTCATCATGAGGAAATTGTTGATTCTTCTAATCCAAATAACTCAATATATATACAACTTCCTGATTGTGCTAATCCAAATAACTCAATATATATACTACTTTGATGAAACACTCAATTAAAAACATAAGCAATAATTAATGGGGTGAACGTTAAGAAAATAAAATATTAATAAATATTGATGGTATAAATATAAAACAAGAATTTAAAATCGAATTTAAAAATAGTAAAAATAAAAAATAATTGTAATAGTAATTAAATTAGTAAAAATAGTAAAATTAATTGTGGTGAACAATAAGAAATTAAATTCAAATCACATGATCACATGATCACAAAATCAGTGAACTAATAAATAATAATTCAAAATTAAAAATAAAAATAAAACTAAACAAAATTTAAAATTAAGGACAAGGTTATAATATAAACCAAAAACAAAAATATATAAACTAAGGAAACTCAATGAAACTAATATTGATAAAATAAAATAAAAAGGAAGTAAACCAAAAGAAAATAAACTCAAAAACTAAGATACACAATAATAATAAAAGTATAGTAGACTACTAGGCTTCCCCACACTAGGTTTGATTTTGGCCTTCAAAAAAGTGGAAATTTAATTTTAGTTAGTGGTTTTTCATACATGTTATTTTATGGTTTACACATCTTACTAAATATCATTTTTAAAAAATTGTATTCAAACTTATATGTGATTTTTGTGAAAAAGATATTTGCGCATCATTTGATATAGAACACTCAAAACTACTTTCATGGATATTTGTGTAGAGTTTGTTAAGAATGATTCCTCTTGTTTATAAAACTCTTTTGGAAAATCAAATTATCATTAAAATCAACGTGTTTGGAACTACCTAGTGTACTTCGTCATGAGGAAATTGTTGATTGTGCTAATCCAAATAACTCAATATATATAATACTTTGATGTTAATTAAAAACATCTACCTAGTGTACTTCATCATGAGGAAATTGTTGATTGTGCTAATCCAAATAACTCAATATATATACTACTTTGATGCAACGGTCAATTAAAAACATAAGCAATAATTAATGCAGGTGAAAGTTAAGAAAATAAAATATTAATAAATATTGATGGTATAAATATAAAACAAGAATTTAAAATCAAATTTAAAAATAGTAAAAAAAAAAAAATAGTAATTAGTAACAAATTAGTAAAAATAATAAAATTAATGATGGTGAAAAATAAGAAATAAGAAATTAAATTCAAATCAAATGAAAAATTAAACATAGTAAAAATCATAATACTAAAAATAAAATTAGTAAAAATAAAAATAATGACAAACAATGGAAAATCAACTAATAAACTAACCACGACATTTATGACAAGTTCTCATCATTCATTCACTGAAGTGAAAGTATTCGTGATCAGGATATAAAATCTTATAATACAATTCTTTATATTGAGATAGTGACTACTTACCCATTGTCAAACTATTTATTTAGACAAAAATTTTATTTAATGCATTTAAAAATATTGAGAAATTTGAACAATGTCCATGTCTAAAAAGTTTTAGGGATACCATCAGCAATATCAGTAAGTACGAAGGCCTTTAAAATTTTAAATCAGCCTTGAAAGATTATGATAAGCAACTTAAATTAAGAAGTTTGAACAATGTCCATATCTAAAAAGTTTTAGAGATACCATGAGAAATATCAGTAAGTACGAAGGCCTTTAAAACTGTAAATCAGCCATGAAATATTATGATAAGAAACTTAAATTATTGAAGGTCAAATTTACTATTTCATACTTCTATTACTGGTCATGTTTGATGTTTTGAAAGAATTATTTACAATAAAATACGTTTAAAAATCAAAATATGGTTCTAAGGAAAGTCCACCATGAAGGTTGATCGGAGGTAAAGAAATTTGTGGTTGTTTTTAAGAGTGCATGGGTCATTAAAAACAAAAGTCATTTTGTTGATGAAGATATTGTTCAGTAAAACCTTTATTTTTATCATGGTCAATTAAAAATTTCAAATGAAAGTTTCAATTGATATAAAGAACAAGTTAAAAATCTCAGTGAAGATGAGCATAAGATCTTTTTAGATATCGCCAAAATGGTTTTGGTTTTATTTTCGAGAAAGAGCCAACGACAGAGAATGATGAGAAAGAGAAGCATGATTTACCTATCGATTAGACGTCAGAAGACGACACTATGACTTCGGTAGTTGAAAATGTAGAAAAATTAACTGGAAAACCATCCAACGCTGAAACGAAAAGTCTTCAAACAAGCAAGCCAATGTGAAATCTCACCACTACAGCCAAAACATCCTCTACATTGTGAGGGTCGACAGTCCGATCGACTCCCACTACACTAGGTTCACAATCCTTGCCTCCCACTACTTCCAAAATCCGAAGGGTAGATAAAAATGGCAATTTATCAAATGATAACATCGTTCAGACGGGCCTTACGAGGGTTTCAGGCTCTGGTTTGCAGATCTGACAAAGGAATTTTGCAGGAGAAGAATATCTATTAAAATTAGATCAAAATGGTTGCCACTCACCAGCTTTTTATTCAAGAGGATTTGCAATACACCCAAGCAACCATTAGATCTCAGAGCACGGTAATAAGGTAGCCCACACTGCAGAGAATGAATGATTTTAGCAGAGTCTATCATCTCAACAGAGTCATTGAGTAAATGCATTAAAGTTTTCTCTTAGCAGTGATCTGAGTTTTTAGGTTAGAATTATTCTATTTGATGCACATAATGGAGTTGTTTGTGTTAGTGCCCCGTAATTCCCAAGGCTGAAGACAAAATCCCAGAGTGCCAACATCAAAACCACTTCAGGCCTAGGATGTATCCCTCCTAGACCCAAAGAGAGATCTCTCTGTTAGATATAGCTTTGTTGATTTGAAATTTTAGGCTAGTTATTAGAGAAAAAAGGGGTTTGTTTGAAAATTTGTGATTGATACAGCAAAAGAGGGCCATTGGGCTAATAGAGTTAAACAGGTGTAAGCAGATTTAAATGGATGAATAACTGAGATCATGTGTAACTAGGAAAGCTAGTCATGTCAATGAATCTTTACAGTTTGTGAAATGGAAAAGGAGAAGAGATTAAGGTTCAATGTGAATGCAAAGCAAACCCTATCTGAATTCTACTTTCAAATTTCAGAGGAAAACATAAATACAGTTTCAAGCCCGAGCAGGGTGCCCGATGGCAAATCCTGAACAAAATTTTCTTATCAATAGTAAAGAAAGAAAAAAATATGTGAAACAAGAGGATGACAAATTACATGGAGAAAACACTTCACCACAGATCATAACACAAGAATCTAGAAAATGACATGGTCTTTGCATTCATTAAAAAAAGGTCTTTACAACCATATGAGCATTTTACAATGGTTTTCTCCCTTCAGGTCTAACCCTTGATACTACCAATGCATGCAGTATTTAACTAAAACTTAAGTTGGTTTCCCTATCTAATTTAGTGATCGCCATTAATTACATTCAAGAAAAAATTGGACAAGTGGAACCATGCAATGGCAGTGATAAGATAAATCTGACAAACACCACCTTTGGAATTAACTTCGGCAACTCTTCGTGAATCCAAAATCTTTGGCGAATCTTCTTGAATCCAAAAGTAAGCAGATGGTGGCTGAGGTGGTCACGAAGAGGCAATGATGGCTCTCACATCTGGCTCTACCTTGGTGGAAAACGGTTGATGAGAAGAGTGTGTTGGTGAACTGCGTTGGTTGTAGTGCTGGCCACTTTATGTTAAACTTCCTCTGTCATTACTGCGTCAATTATTATTGTAGTGGAGTTTAAAATGGAAAACCCACTTTTCCATTTATAATCAAAAAAATATAACCATAGTCAAAACCCATTGTCCCATTTAAAGCATACAGAAATGATTTAATAAACACTTTGGATGGAAATGGTGTGGAACAACTACATGGAGAAATTGCAATGGAAGGAGTAATGGTGGTAGGGCCACATAATTCTTAACCAGGAAATGGTATTTCAGAGGGGTAGGAGAGTGGTAAGGCGTTTGAGAGGGGGGGTGCGAAGTACTTAGGGGATGACATGTAGTGGGTTCGACGGTATTGGATACCGGCCATTTCGGACACACCCCCACCCCGTTGTTAAAGTTCGGAGGCTAAGGGGGGGCCGAAAAACATCACAAACCATCAGATGTGGGATGATGGGGGGATGACAGAGAGGTGAGGGATAATTAATGGGGTATGAGCAAATGGTGGGGTCGGAGGTGAAATGGAAGGTGGCAAGAGATCAACGGGGTATGAGTCGTCAGATGCAATGGGGTATTATGTGTTTTTTCAGTTAGTGGAAGGGTCCAATTGACGATATAAATAAATCATAATGACAAGGTTTTTAGGACTGGAGTGAATGCAACATCTGGCAGAATTTGCGATGCGATATATCACAATCGCAATATTTTAAAATTATCACAAATCGCAAAATCGGGGATCGAGGGAGATAAGGTAAGTAGTATGAATGGAGGGTAACAATATTTGCGATATGCGATGCTAACGCAGCAGGGAAATGGGTCCCACATGTTATTGTAATCGGGGGTTTTATGAAGCGGAAACATAAAGCGATGAGAATGATGGCGAATATTGCGATGCGATATATCGCATATCGCAATCGCAAGTTGGAGCGGGGCTGTAAAAATGCGATGGTGTGATTTTGCGATAATGAGATCGGGCAAAGATGAGAAAATGAAATTAAGGGGTAGGTGATGTGGCGGGAAGGGTCCCACTATATTGCATCGACAATCTGGAGAAACAAAAATGAATGTGGTGAGGATCTTTTACGATATGCCAAAATGCAAAAAGGCAGGGGTCCACAATGTAATATGATAGTGTAGTAAGGTTTTAGGTTTATTACGGTTTATATCATATATATATATATATATCAAATGACCTAATGTGGGGGGCGGAGCTGAAATGGAGGTGTCGATACTTAATATAATGGTCTGAAACTTTATATATGTGGGTTTTGGTGGGGTTTGATGAGATGGATAGTGCTAACCAATGCATTTAGGCTTAGTCGGAATATATTGGAAATGAGGTGAATACAACCATCCTTTGCCATCTTTGTTCCAGAAGTACCTTATTGGAAATAAATGACAATCATGGAATACTATTTTGAATATAAACAAATTGAACATATATAATCAGTCACCTTGAGATTCTGTAAATTACAGGACCCTAACAATGGCTCCAGCTGGGATGTCACTTCTCCAAGTGAAATGTCAAGAACATCGTAGACTAGTGGCCTGATCCATTGGGCTGATCTCAAATTAGGGAACCAAAAGCTCTGTGGCTGAAAATATTCCAGCTGAAATATGAACTCTCTGCAACTGAAGTCTAGAACACACTTGATCTGAAAATTGAAAAGTAATCTAAAACTAAAATTGGAAAGATGCTCAGAGTACTGAGCTTATTTTCACACCTACATACTCTAGTCTAATAAAAAATTATCCCATCAAATAATAATCCCATTTCCAATGTAACCAATCAAGAAAATGAGTGCTTAACTAAAATTGGCCTTCCATTTCTATGAGTAGAAAAAAAGTATTCAAAGGATGGCGACTTGACTCTTTCACCGAATTCAATAGCTCTTTTGATCAATATGTCAAATTATTCCTTCATTGATGACTATAATAAAATTCTCAAAAGATCTAGGTAAACATGCAACATGAGATCCCTTAGATCATTGGTGACATAAAAACATACCTCATCCTGGACTGTTCCCTTACTTTTGCCTTGATAATTACTATCATCTGATAGTAAGGAAGACAGTTTTTTTTCCTCTGTATCCATGATATTCAACTGTTATTTTTGCTATTCATCCTTCCTTTTATCATTCAAAAACTTGTAAGGAAATTGCAAATTCTCAATCACCTTGATCAAAGGGTCATTAGCTATAATATCAATCTGTTGTGCAACATTTTCAATAGCCTAAGAAGAAAACAATGGAGAAATTTTGTGATCTTCTTCAAAGTTTGTAAATTCAGAAAGAGGATTAGAGAGGTCTTCAATTATCAAACTTGATGGGTCTTTTTTTGGCAAGCTTTCTTGAATTTCATCAGGAAAACTTGATTGGTGTTCAACCTCTGCATAAAACACTGCTTTTTCAGGGTGCTCCTGTGAATCTGGGCCATCAAGATCTATTGCTTTTTCTCCTAAATCACTAGATTGCTGCAAGTTTTCGCTGCTATCCTCTGTTGGATCTAGTTCATGAAGCTAAAGTTCTCCCTTGACCATCTACTAATCAGCTTGTCCTTGTGCTGCTAGGAATATTTCCTATAGTGAAACTTCACGAACTTCTAGACAACATATGTCATTTCTTTTTTCATGATGGCAAGGCATTTCAGGGAGAACTTCCACTTTCTCAAATGGTCTTTCTTTTAAAACTTCTAGTATTTCATCATTCATAAACTGATAATCATCATATTAATCCTACAGATATTCGATAAAACTTTGAAATTTATCACAACAATCTTGATATAATGAAAAAGAGGGATAGTATTCTTTATACTTGTCACAAACACAACATGAAAACACTTTAAAGAACTTATACTTGCAGCTGATAGATCTTCATACCAAATCCTAGCTTTCTCTTCTAAACTGGCCACAAAAATTTTCATAAGATAGTCGTCTGGAAATTGGATCTTAAATCTTTGGACATGCTTATGAAATATTAACAAATGTATAGTAGCATCATCTCCTTTCTTATCTCTAAACACTAGAAGATATTTTAACCAATCAATGTTTGGCATGTGATTTTGAAAACCTGGGATCTTAGATCTGTCCAAAGGAGCATAACTGCGTTGTATTCTTGAATTCATCTGGTCAATCAATCAAAGAATGGAGTCACCATATGTTCACAACAATTCTAGATTCTTCTACCGGTGGAGCCTTGAGGTCAACTGAAAACTGTGGATTTGGCAGGTGGATGATTTCAACCTTCTTGTGTCTAGCTGTTTGTCCACCATCATCAACGAGATTTGAACTTGATAATTTTTACTGAGGAACTCAAAAATAATTCCCCATTATTGTCGCCAGTATGTTAGCGCCCCGTAATTCCGAAGGCTGAAGACAGAATCTCAGAGGGCCAACATCAAAACTACTTCGGGCCTAGAATCTATCCCTCCTAGACCCAAAGAGGGATCTCTCTATTAGATATAGCTTTGTTGATTTGGAATTTTAGGCTAGTTATTAGAGAAAATGGGTTTGTTTGAAAAATTGTGATTGAGACATTAGAAAAAGGCCATTTGGCTAATGGAGTCAAACAGGTGTAAGAAAATTTAAATGGATGAATCACTGAGATCATGTGTAACGAGGCAAGCTAGTAATGTCAATGGATCTTTACAGTTTGTGAAATGGAAAAGGAGAAGAGATTAAGGTTCAATGTGAATGTAGAGCAAACCCTATCTAAATTCTACATTAAAATTCCAGAGGAAAACATAGATACTGTATCAAGCCTGAATAGGGTGCTCGATGGAAAATCATGATCAAAATTTTCTTATCAACAGTAAAGAAAGAAAAAAATATGTGAAACAAGAGGATGAAAAATTACATGGAGAAATCACTTCACCACATATCATAACACAAGAATCTAGAAAATAACATGGTCTTTGCATTCATAAAAAAAGGGTGTTTACAACCAGATGAGCATTTTACAATGGTTTTCTCCATTCAGGTCTATCCCTTGATACTTCCAATGCATGCAATATTTAACTAAAACTTAAGTTGGTTGCCCTATCTATTTCAACCATCGCCATTAATTACATTTAATGAAAAATTGGACAAGTGGAACCATGCAATGGCAGTGATAAGATAAATTTGAAAAACACCGACTGTGGAATTAAGTTTGGCAACTCTTCGTGAATCCAAAAGCTTCGGGGGCTCTTCATGAATCTAAAAGTTAGTGAAAGGTGGCTGGGGTGGTCACGAATAAGCAATGATGACTCTCACATTTGGCTCTACCTTGGTGGAAAACAGTTGATGAGAAGAGTGTGTTGGTGAACTACGTTGGCTATAGTGCTGTCCACTTTTTGCTAAACTGCCTCTATCTTTACTGTGTCGGTTATTGTTGTAGTGGATTTTAAAACGGAAAACCCACTTTTCCATTTATCATTGGAAACTTATTGTTAGTATGAATCTCAATTCCAATCGTACGAAAAAATACCACTTTAGCTGCGCATAACCAACAACCCTAATAGCAGAAATGATTGCTAATATCTTCAGATCTGCAGTTAGGTGATCAAGATAAATGCTGTAAAAATCTAGATCTGTGCATTAGAAGACATTACGCAGTAAAAAAAACGAGATTTACTCCATGTATCCAATAGACAAGACAAGAATATATCAAATGAATTTTATATTGATGGCACCTGGGAGGAAAACACAAGAGGGTGTTCCTGTTATCCTAAATGGGATGGGTTCTTGTAAGTCCTCAGCACTTCAGATCTAGAATTCCTCTCTCTCTTGATGGTGTATAAAACCCAGACAAACAAAATATGACTATGATGGTGGATCAATAGTCAGACCAAAATTTTATATCTAGAGGGATCTTTAGGCAACAAAATGTGGTAAATGAATGGGAAACCCCTTCTATTTATAACAAAATATTGAGTTAGTCTAGATATTGGTGCATAATTAAAATATTATTAACCAAATCAAGATCCAACCTTTATGGAATATTTTATTATATTTGTTGGAGGGAAAAGGAATTGGACTTCGGTCAAATCCCTTTATTTGTAAACAATAAATAAATAAATGATTTATTTATCATTTTAAGGATGTGGTTGAGTAATAATCAAATAAATAATGATTTATTTAATTATTTAAGGGTGAATTAGTCATATTTAACAAATAATATTATTTAAATAATGTTTAAATAATCATTCTTAGAAAATAATAAGATAAATAAATATCTATCTAGTTAATTTCCTTGTTTTGGGTTAAATATAACCAGGAATATTAATTAAACTACTGTTTAACTAATTATTCTTTGAGGAAAATCAAAAAAATGTATATTTATTTAATATTTCCTCATGGGGTTTCCTGTTTTGACCATAAACAACTTAATAAAGGTGGTTTACTAAGTTATTTTCATAGTGAAAGCCATTTTACTTGGGTTAAAATTGGTCTTACATGGTGTACCTAGGTCCATCTACTGATAATAGGTTAGGTGACCAAAAAATGGTGTAACAGATTTCCCCCCAGCGTGTGTGCGTTAGGAGCTAATCGTATGACCGAAGTACGTTGTAAGAACTCAATCACTAGACATCGAAGGGAAATTCAAAGAGAGAGAAGTATTAGGTAGACCAAAGTGCTAAAAATAACGAGACCCTAAGGTGGCGAGACTTACAGGTGCGACAAGTCTCTTTGATGCGTGAGTACTTGTGCTATAGGCGGCGGGGAGGCATACTTATGCCTGCCGAGGCAAAGTAAAAACAAGAAGGCATCCAGAAAACCATGGGACTGGCCAATATAGTACATGCTGGCATAAACATGAGCCAAATAAACAACACGATAATGAATCCCACATACATATTGTGCCTGGAATAACATCCAGGACTTGTACAATGATATCTAAGTACATGAGATATAAATTCAACCCAGATGTCGCTGACAACAGGAAAGGGATCTGAAAATCTGACTGATACATGCAAACAAAAAGGCGCTGCAAGCGGCTGAGGCCATCATTATCAAATGTATAGTGTTGCATCGAAGGCTGTAATGAAGAGGTCATCTGAGTGTGTGGGGGCTACCTGTAGGGCCACCCCCTCATGAGGGCTGAGACATCTCACACACACTCGGGAATCACCGATGTCAGCTGCTGCATCACTGAACCATCGAGTATACGGATCTCGATCATGCTGAAAGGAGCTGGAGCTGAGAAACAATCAAGTCAAAGGGCAATAAGGAGTCCCTTTGCCTGATCCAAGGCACCAAACAAGAGTGGAAGCTGGAACCAAGGTACACCGCCCTCTAGGCCTGTCTTCTGGAATGAATGAGCTGATGTCAACAGAAGGAGGTCCACCATAGGTGAGGCAATAAGGGGTCCTCAACTAAGGCACGAGAGAAAATAGTAGAGTGACTGACAGACTGACACCAATGATGATGATGAAATGGGGGGTATTGAGTAGCGAATGGATGACTTCCCTTGTTAGAGCATAAATGGCATGGGTGACCTGGCAGCGACTGACAAAATATCATGAGGGATAGGGGACAATGGGACCGAAGGCCATAGTGTGCAACACGAGAGAGGGACCAAGCAATGAAGGATGGAGGACTATAGCGGGATGCAAAGGGACTCGGGATAGACTCCATGAATGCAATGATGACTCAACTCGAATGCTCTAAACAAGGGTGACTCGATGGTGCTGCCACACAGAAAATTTCTAATGGGTACCATACAAACATGAGTACAAGATGGAAACTCATGACGAAAGGTGACACGAGCGTGGACCATGGAGGCAAAGTGGTGCCCCCAGTACGAGTGTTGCAAGTGAAGAAATTCGATTTTGAGGAGGGGTGAAGTGACGCTTCATGAAACAAATGTGTCCTGGTGGAGTATCAAGTCACTAAAAACTAACATATACCATTTTAAGGGCTTGGTGAGAAATTTTCCAACAGTATAGATGGTTCATCAAACTGGGCTACGGTTTGGCCGCAGCAGGCAAAAGAAAAAATCAGGGGTTTTCTTTTAATAAGGAATTTTCCCTCCAAATTCACTCATTTGCAGGTGGAGCTGTGGTGAATGTAGTGGGGAGAGAAGGCCTTAAATCTTGCGATGATCATAACAGACAAACTGACCATGGGAATTGAGATCCATCAGTTGCAGGCAAGAGGCGTAATCCTACTCTTTCATTTCAGTGGATGAAATTTCAGTTTATGTAACCAGAGCTCATGAATAGGCCAGGTTTCACTTTTTAGGGGTCTGTTTTGTGACCTGGGTAGCAGGTATGGGGCAGAAAACTACGACCTGTCCCAGGAAATGACTTGAAAAGTGCGACCTGTCAGAGAAAGGGGGTTTCAGTGTTGTTTTTGGCTGAGATCTGGGATTTTTATGGTTGAGGGGCATAGGTGCCCCCAAGCATGTTGTGGTCATGCCAAAATGTATTTAGAAAAAAAGGGGAATCTAAACACATTTTAATGATGTGGTGCGCCATTTGTTTCCATTATGGTTATGCAGTTTGAGAAATGGAATGGAGGATTACCAATCTCTTTTAGTACTACATATATGAATTAAATGGACTTTAAGTTTCCAAATTGGCATACATGGTGTCTTTATCCCAAAGAGAGGATTTTGGGATAATGAACTGGTGCTTTCCCATAAAACTCACAGGTTGGTCAACAACAATGTCGAAAGGACTAGGTTTTTTATGTAATATGAAGGAATGATGAGGGGTATCATCCTTAGAGTGATCTGAAGTGATATGGGACTCTAAAGGTTCTTCTAAATGTAGAAGAATAATGGTACTAAAGCTGACATGACCAGATATGCTCAGAGAGTTGTGGAGAATTTCTTCTCTTGGATTCGCAAATATGAGTGCCCCCTTACCTGAACATTGGGTGTCCCTGTAATGGCCACAAGGTGTTTGTGGTTTGGATGTATGGGTTCGATGTAAGGGGGGATAGATAAAGTCAGGGGTGGTGACTACTTCCACAATTTCATCATCATAATAGAGGATGGGGTGACTGGTGGAAGAAATACCACCTGATGCGGCGAAGCTACCTGACTCATCATCATGAGAAGAGAGGTTCGCATGCACATCGTCACAAGTGGTGGCAGAAGAGTAATCAGAAAAATGATCTACCGATGTTGACCCTAGGGTGATCACTAAGGGGAGGTCAGAAGAAACATCAGGGGGAGTCTCTAAGGGGACTTCCATCGAGGGTCTCATGAATGATGATAGATAGCATATGGAGGACCAAGGCTCCGTTATCTCGACATCGTAAGGGGGAATGTCAATGGGAGAATTCATGTCCTTTGGTGTTGCCAAAGCAAAATGCACAAATAAGGGAGCGGTAGACTCATTGTGCTTGGCCTCGAATTGGCGTAAGGCTTCTAAGAGGAATGATACTCTTCAAGGCGAGGACAGAGGTGAGTGTAGTGGCCATGGAAATCACACAACCCACAAGGGTGATTTGTGTGCAATGGTTTGAGTTTCAGGATTGAATCGAGTATAGTGACATATACCTCTGGGATATCAGATTCCAGAAACTTCTCATTGACCATGGACTTAAGGTGAGGAAACTTTGGACAAGTATGGGTGGTGTGGCTGATAATATCACACAAAGCACACTGGATGGTACGCTTTGGAGGCTGAGAAGGGGTAGGGTTTGTCAGGGCAGCCTTGTCCTTTGATGCTCTCTTGCGAGCTTTGCCCTTCTTACCCGAAGCGATCACAACAGGAGGTGGTTCCTATTGAGGTGAATAAGTTACTATTACAGAAGGAGAAGTCATAGGGACCGGTTGAATAGGGTTCAAAGCAAGATAAGGTTTGGGTTGACCAGGTGGGGTAGCGGCTAGAGGATTGAGGTACCAGATGGGAATCCCAATGGTCAGGTTAGGAAGAGGGATGGCCATAACAGGTACTGTGTACACTCTTGGTGGGGGAGCTAGGAACGGTATCTAACCAGAGGGATAATGACCAGGCGTGACAGCTCTAAGATGGTTAAGGCCTGAAAGAACCGTTCGAGGACGATAAAGGTGCTCATGAGTAACAACCGAAGGTAAAGGGCTAGGAGAAGAAGGTTCAGAAGGCTAATTAGAGGAAATCATGAAAATATGGTAATTGGGGGAACCAAATGGAAGAGGTTGAGTGGCCACCTGACCTTCAGGTGGTTGGGTAGCCACAAATCCTTGCTGAGGGAAAGGATCAGTAAGCACAGCCGGTTGACTAGGTGCAGGACTGGGAGGAGCGGAAGGAATGGTTTGTTTTCCTCTCAATGTTGCTTGAGACTCCCATATTTGTTTCATCTGTGGCAGAAGAGGAAAATCATGTGTATAATGACCATAAACACCATGACAAGAACAAGGTTTGTTCGTACGAATAGGCCTATCCTACTTGGGCTGAGTGCCTTGTTGCTGGTTTGTAGTATTAGGAGCATTACCTTGATTACGTTTAGGATTTACAAGGGCAGCTTGATTTTGAGTGCCTTTCCTCTTCCTTTTTGAGGGAGGAGGATTAGTCATGCCTTGTTGTGCGTACACCTGCCCCGGAGGGGGTGATGGTTGCTGTTGCAGGGTTGAGAAGGTGAGGGAGGAGGAGGTGCTAATGCTGGAAGAGCTGGAGCACCAGGTTGTGGATACAGATAATAAGGGGGTTGGGTAATAGTGTGGTAAACAGGAGGTTGGGAAAAAAAAGGAGGCATGTCGTATCCTGGATACGTGCTACCAAGAGGGGGGAAAGTGCAAGAGGTGCTGCCCCCCCCCCAAGGAAAACCATAGCCCATGGGAGGTTGAGCATACGGATTAATGAGAGCTCCAACGATACCGTCGGTGGCGTGAGATGCCCTAGTGCATTGGCACCACTGGGTTTGGGAAGATCAGGTAGAACTGTACAAACATAACCCGACTGAGTGTAGATCAGGTCATATTTTAACCAATTTGGAGAGTGGCTTCTTCGGTTTGAGGAAAGTGCGATGCGACATCTTTCCCGATAGGCGGCAAGAGAGATCTAAGGAACTATTCCCTGTAGACACG
Source organism: Pinus albicaulis (assembly GCA_034641835.2). Classification (NCBI taxonomy): domain Eukaryota; kingdom Viridiplantae; phylum Streptophyta; class Pinopsida; order Pinales; family Pinaceae; genus Pinus; species Pinus albicaulis. Next base: position 401,682,126 of record CM076580.1, on the reverse strand, counting down.
GTCTTCGAAGGTATGGGCTCGACATAGGCTCTTTCTTCTCCGCCATTCCTGAACATGGTCAGATAGGCGGGTTGCAGACGATTGATGGAAAGAGGTCAAGAGTTCGGTACCAGTGTCGTAACGAATGGGAAGCTGGCAATAAGACAAAAAATCCCGGGCAAGAGTCACAAAGGTGGTGTGAGAGGAAGGGGTCTAATCTACATACCACTTAGAAGCTTCACCTGTAAGCATTCGTTGGAACAACTGAAGATGAACAGATTCATTGGTAATGGAATTAGACGAACACCACATGTGGAAAGATCAAATATGATTTGAAGGATCTTCTCTAGCAAGACCTTCAAACTTTGGGATGTCTGAAGGGAGCTTTGTTGGCATAGTAGGCCAACTAGCGTTATGGTGTATAGGTTCATTTATCAACTGGTCAAAATCGGGGACTGACGCCTGCCATGAAGGAGAGCAGGGGCGCAGCTGGGGTAGTGTCTGTTGCGGTCCCACTAGTGGTATTCCCAGCAGGAGGGCTAGGGTTACCACCAGCATTAGGTCCTGCACTAGACATAGTGAAGGTGTCAGGGGGAGAACCAAAGGCGGAGTGAGAAGGAGACCCAAAAGGACTAGAAGAAAAGTCGGTGTGTGAACTCAGTGGAGGACTAACTTGAACCCTACGTGGAGGAGTAAGTCTTCCTATCAGAAAATGAGGATGAAGTCCAAGAAGTCCCCAGGATAAATGCCTTGGTGGTGCAATGGTGATGACACAAACACGGCACAAAGGGAAAAAGAGAATGACAAGGGCGGGGAGGTGCAGGATCAAGGGATTACAATGTCGAAACAAGGGCAAGAGGTGCAGGATCAATTGATTTTAATGTTTTAGAGTCTTTGCTTGGTAGTGTTAACCAAGCCCTTTTTCACTTAGGGTGTGTGTGTAGAAGTGTGTAAATTTTAATTTTTAAACCCAGACGTTTGTAGAGAAAAAAGAAAAAGTGTGTTGTATAGATGTAAATAAACCTACAAATGACAGTATATAGGCCTGCAAAACATAAAATAAACAACTAATAATGCAATAATCTAAACCCAAGGAGGCGGGTTTCTCAACAACTAGTCTATTGGTGAGTAAAAAACTAATCAAAACACACTAAAAAAGATAATAGATCTAAGGTCAAGAGGGACAGGGATCTAAAAGAAAAAATCTACTGGAAAGTGGTGCAAACAACAACAACAAATCAGAGGAAAAATTGTTGTAAAAAAGGTGGCGAAAGGCTATCTCCTGAAGGGAAATGAAGTGAACCCTAGAGGAAAACCCAAACAAAGCTAGATGAGGTGATTTGGATGGATAACAAGCTGATCTGAAGTGGATCTGAAGGTGAGGTATCAGATCTGAAAAAATGGCTGAAGACTCTGAAATTTCAGACAACCTGTAACAGCAAAAACTCTTCCACAAAAAGTGGAGGGTACTGAAGCCCTAGGGGGCTAGGTTCCCACTTATTTGAGCAAAAAAAAACAAGTACAGGTCCAAAACAAGTGGAGACGGAGGTCAGACAACCTTGAACAGAGGCTCGTACAAACCCAGGAAACTTTCAGAAAAATCCCTGCAAAAAGTCCAAGTCGCATTTTCTGACCTGTTTTCAGTAGAGGTCACAGTTTTTGGGCTGTAAAGTGTGCCCTGAAGGTCTAGGTCACAGTTTTTGCGCCAAAAGGTGCAACCTACATTTCCGACACTCTCGGCGGCAGGTTTTAGAAAAAGTTGACGTCTCAGCTGCGGTTGATGTCTTCACCTATGTAATAGGTCCGAAAACACATGAAAGTTGGGATTTTTTATCTTTTTAGTGTTTTATAGGTTAAAAACAACATCAAGAAAAGAAAAAACAAGGGGCTAAAGAGAAATCCTAGGGTTTGAAGTAGCTGGATATGCAAGGATCAGAAAAACGACAGCAATCGTAATCCTAAATCCGTGTGGAGTCACCAGTTGTTAGTATGAATCTCAATTCCAAGCGTACGAAAAAAGACCACTTTAGCTGCACATAACTAACAGACCTAACAGCAGAAATCACTGCTAATATCAAGATAAATGCTGCAAAAATCTAGATCTATGCATTAGAAGACACTAAATAGTAGAAAAAATGAGATTTACTCCATGTATCCAATAGACAAGACAAGAATATATCAAATGAATTTTGTATTGATGGCACCTGGGAGGAAAACACAAGAGGGTGTTCCCTGTTCTCCTAAATGGGATGGGTTCTTGTATGTCCTCAGCACTTCAGATCTAGAATTCCTCTCTCTCTTGATGGTGTAGAAAACCCAGACAAACAAAATATGACTATGATGGTGGATCAATAGTCAAACCAAAATTTTAGATCTAGAGAGATCTTTAGGCAACAAAAGGTGGTAAATGAATGGGAAAACCCTTCTATTTATAACAAAATATTGAGTTATTCTAGATATTGGTGCATACTTAAAATATTACTAACCAAATCAAGATTCAACTTTTATGGAATATTTTATTATATTTGTTGGAGGGAAAAGGAATTTGACTTGGGTCAAATCCCTTTAATTGTAAATAATAAATAAATAAAAGTTTTATTTATCATTTTAAGGATGTGGTTGAGTAATAATCAAATAAATAACGATTTATCTAATTATTTAAGGGTGAATTAGTCATATTTAATAAAGAATATTATTTAAATAATGTCTAAATAATCATTCTTAGAAAATAATAAGATAAATAATGATTTATCTAATTAATTTCCTTGTTTTGGGTTAAATATAACTAGGAATATTAATTAAACTGTTGTTTAATTAATTATTCTTTGAGGAAAATCAAACAAATGTATATTTATTTAATATTTCCTCATGGGGTTTCCTGTTTTGACCATAAACAACTTAATAAAGGTGGTTTACTAAGTTATTTTCATAGTGAAAGCCATTTTACTTGGGGTAAAATTGGTCTTACATGGTGTACCTGGGTCCATCTAATGATAATAGGTTAGGTGACCAAAAAATGGTGTAACACTTAAAACCATATTCGGAACCCACTGTCCCCTTTAAAACATACAAAAATGATTTAATAAACCCTTTGGATGGAAATGGTGTGGAACGGCTATGTGGAGAAATCGCAATGGCAAGAGTAATGGTGGTAGGGCCACAAAATTCTTAACTAGGAAATGGTATTTCGGAGGGGTATGAGAGTGGTAAGGCATTTGAGGGGGGGGGGGGGGGGGTGTGGGGCGGTGTGGTGTGTGCTAATTACTCAACAGATGACACATAGCGGGTTCGGCGGCATTGGATACCGGCCATTTCAGACACCCCCACCCCGTTGTTAAAGTTCAGAGGCTGAGGGGGGCCCGAAAAACATCACGGACCGTTGGATATGGGACGATGTGTAGGGATGACGAAGAGGTGAGGTATAGTTAGAGGGGTATCAGTGGATGGTGGGGTTCGAGGTGAAATGGAAGGTGGCAAGAGATTAACGAGGTATGAGTCATCGGATGCTGGGGTATGACTCTTTTTTCGGGTAGTGGAAGGGTCCAATCGATGATATAAATAAATCGCAATCCCAAGGTTCTTAGGACTGGAGTGAATGCAACATCGGGTAGAATTTGTGATGCGATATATCACAATCGTAGGATTTTAAATTATTGCAAATCACAAAATCGGGGATCGGGGGAAATAAGGTAAGTAGTATGAATGGATGGTCACAATATTTGTGATATGCGATGCTAACGTGGCAGGGAAATGTGTCCCACTTGTTATCGCAATCGGGGGTTTTATGAAGTGGAAACATAAAGAAATGAGAATGATGGAGAATATTTTGATGCGATATATTGCATATCGCAATCACAAGTTGGAGCAGGAACAAAGATGGAGCGGGGCTGTAAAATGGGATGGTGTGATTTTGTGATAATGCGATCAGGCGAAGATGTGAAAATGTGATTAAGCGGTAGGTGACGTGGTGGGAAGGGTCCCACTATATCACATCGATAGTATGGAGAAACAACAAATGAATGTGGTGAGGGTCTTTTGCGATATGTCGAAATGGAAAAAGGCAGGGGTCCACAATGTAATATTATAGTGCAGTAAGGTTTTAGGTTTATTGGGGTTTACATCATATATATATATATATATATATATATATATATATATATATATATATATATTTCAATATCAATATCAAACGACCGAATGTGGGAGGCAAAGCTGAAATGGAGGTGTCGGGACTTAATATAATGTCCCGAAATTAAATATATGTGGGTTTTGGTGGGGTTTGATGAGATGGATAGTGCTAACCAATGCATTTAGGCTTAGTTTAACTATATTGGAAATGAGGTGAATACAACCATCCTTTGCCATCTTTGTTCCAGAAGTACATTCTTGGAAATAAATGACAATCATGGAATATTATTTTCAATATAAAGGTACTGAACAGAAATAATCAGTCACCTTGAGATTCTGTAAATTACAGGACCCTAATAGTGGCTCCAGCTAGGGATGTCACTTCTCCAAGTGAAGTGTAAAGAACACCGTAGACTAGTGGCCTGAGCCATTGGGTTGATCTCAGATTCTGTAACCAAAATTTCTATGGCTGAAAATCTTCAGGCCGAAATCTAAACTCTCTACAACTGAATTCTATAACACACTTGATCTGAAAACAAAAAAATTATCTGAAACTAAAACTGGAAGGATGCTCAGAGTACTGAGCTTATTTTCACACCTACCTACTCTAGTCTTATAAAAAAATTATGCCATCAAATAATTATCTGATTTCGAATGTAACTAGTCAAGCAAATGAGTGCTTAACTGAAACTGGCCTTCCATTTCTGTGAGTATAAAAAAGGATTCGAAGGATGCCGACTTGACTCTTTCACCGAATTCAATAGTTCTTTTGATGAACCTGTCAAATTCTTCCTTCATTGATGACTGTAATAAATTGCTCAAAGAATCTAGGTAAACATGCTACATGAGATCCCTCAGATGATTGGAGACATAAAAGCATACCTCATCCCGGATTGTTCCCTTGATTTTTCCTTGATAATGACTATCATCTAATAGTAAGGAAGACAATTTTTTTTCCTCTGTATCCATGATATTCAATTGTTCTTTTTGTTCTTCATCCTTCCTTTTATCATTCATAAACTTGTAAGGAAATTGAAAATTCTCGATCACATCGATCACAGGGTCATTAGCAATAATATCAATATGTTTTGCAACATTTTCAATATCCCAAGAAGAAAACAATGGAGAAATTTTGTGATCTTCTTCAAAGTTTGTAAATTCAGAAAGAGGATTAGAGAGGTCTTCAATCAGCAAACCTGATGGGTCTTATTTTGGCAAGCTTTCTTGGATTTCATTAGGAAAACTTGACTGGTGTTCAACCTTTGAATAAAACACTGCTTTTTGAAAATGATCTTGTGAATCTGGGCCATCAAGCTCTGCTGCTTTTTTTTCTAAATCACTAGATTTCTGCAGGTTTTCGCTGCTGTGCTCTATTGGATCTAGTTCAGGAGGTTGAAGTGATCCCTTAACCATCTACTAAACAACTTGTCCTTGTGCTTCTAGGAATATTTCCTGTAGTGAAACTTCACGAACTTCTAGACAACATATATCATTTCTTTTTTCATGATGACAAGACATTTCAGATAGAACTTCCACTTTCTGAAATGGTATTTTTTTTTTTAAATCTAATATTTCATCATTCATAAACTGATCATCATCATAGTAATCCTCCAGATATTCAATAAAACTTTGAAATTTATCACAACATTCTTGATCTAATGACAAAGAGGGATAATATTCTTTATACTTGTCACAAACACATCATGAAAACACTTTAAAGAACTTATACTTGTAGCCAGTAGATATTTATACCAATTCCTAGCTTTCTCTTCTAAACTCGCCACAAAAATTTTCATAAGACAACCCTCTGGAAATTGGATTTTAAATCTTCGGACATGCATATGAAATATTAAAAAATGTATAGTAACATCATCTCCTTTCTTATATCTAAACACCAGAAGATATTTTAACCAATCAATGTTTGGCATGGGATTTGGAAAACCTGGGATCTTAGATCTGTCCAACGGAGCATAATTGCGTTGTATTCTCGAATTCATCTGGTCAATCAATCATATAATGGAGTCACCATATATTCATAACAATTCTGGATTCTTCTACCAAAGGAGCCTTTAGGTCAACTGAAAATTGTGGAGTTTCCAGGTGGATGATTTCAACCTTCTTGTGTCTGGCTTTTTGTCCACCATCATCAACCAGATCTGAACTTGATAATTGTTACTGAGGAACTCAAAAATTGTTCCCCAGTATGGTCGCTAGTATGTTAGCGCCCCGTAATTCCGAAGGCTGGAGACAGAATCCTGGAGGGCCAACATCAAAACTGCTTCTCCCTTAAAGTTCGGAGGCTGAGGGGGGCCCGAAAAACATCACGGACCATCAGATGTGGGAAGATGCGCAGGGATTAAAGAGAGGTGAGGGATAGTTAGCGGGGTATGAGTGGAAGGTGGGGTCGGAGGTGAAATGGAAGGTGGCAAGAGATCAACGGGGTATGAGTCGTCGGATGCTGGGGTATGAAGCATTTTTTAGGTAGTGGAAGGGTCAAATCGACGATATAAATAAATCTCAATCACAATGTTTTTAGGACTGGAGTGAATGCAACATCAGGCATAATTTTCGATGTGATATATCACAATCGCAAGATTTTAAAATTATCTCAAATCGAAAAATCAGGGATCGGGGGAAATAAGATAAGTAGTATGAATGGATGGTCACAATATTTGCGATATGCGATGCTAACGTGGCAAGGAAATGGTTCACACTTGTTATTGTAATCGAGGGTTTTATGAAGCGGAAACATAAAGCGATGAGAATGATGGCGAATCTTGTGATGTGATATATCACATATCGCAATCGCAAGTTGGAGCGGGAACATAGATGGAGCGGGGCTGTAAAAATGCGATGGTGTGATTTTGTGATAATCCAATCAAGTAAAGATGCGAAAATTCAAATAAGGGGTAGGTGACGTGGCGAGAAGGGTCCCACTATATCGCATTAACAGTCTGGAGAAACAACAAATGAATGTGGTGAGGGTATTTTGCGATATGCCGAAATGAAAAAAGGTAGGGGTCCACAATGTAATATGATAGTGTAGTAAGGTTTTAGGCTTATTGCAGTTTATATCATATATGTCACACACACACACACACACACACACACACACACACACACACACATATATATATATATATATATATCAAACGACCTAATGTGGGGGGCAGAGCTAAAATGGAGGTGTCGGGACTTAATATAATGTCTCGAAACTTTATATATGTGGGTTTTGGTGGGGTTTGATGAGATGGATAGTGCTAACCAATGCATTTAGGCGTAGTTGGACTATATTGGAAATGAGGTGAATACAACCATCCTTTGCCCTCTTTGTTCCAGAAGTACCTTCTTGGAAATAAATGACAATCATGGAATATTATTTTCAATATAAATGAACTGAACAGAAATAATCAGTCACCTTGAGATTCTGTAAATTACAGGTCCCTAACATTGGCTCCAGCTAGGGATGTCACTTCTCCAAATGAAGTCTCAATAACACGGTAGACTAGTGGCCTGATCCATTGGGCTGATCTTAGATTATGCAACCAAAACCTCTGTGGCTGAAAATCTTCAGGCCAAAATCTGAAATCCCTGCAACTGAAGTCTAGAACACACTTGATCTAAAACTGAAAAGTAATCTAAAACTAAAACTGGAAAGATTCTTAGAGTACTGAGATTATTTTCACACCTACCTACTCTAGTGTGATAAAAAATTATCCCATCAAATAATAATCCGATTTCCAATGTAACCAGTCAAGAAAATGAGTGCTTAACTGAAATTGGCCTTCATTTCTGTGATTAGAAAAAAGGATTCGAAGGATGGCAACTTGACTCTTTCATCGAATTCAATAGCTCTTTTGATGAACCTGTCAAATTCTTCCTTCACTGATGATTGCAATAAACTTCTCAAAGGATCTAGGTAAACATGCAACATGAGATCCCTCAGATGATTGGTGACATAAAAACATACCTCATCCTGGAATGTTCCCTCGCTTTTTCCATGATAATGACTATCATTTGATAGTAAGGAAGATGGTTGTTTCTCCTTTGTATCCATGATATTCAATTGTTCTTTTTGCTCTTCATCCTTCCTTTTATCATTCAGAAACTTGTAAGGAAATTGCAAATTCCCAATCACCTCGATCAAAGGGTCATTAGCTATAATATCAATATGTTGTGAAACATTTTCAATATCCCAAGAAGAAAACAATGGAGAAATTTTGCGATCTTCTTCATAGTCTGTAAATTCAAAAAGAGGATTAGAGAGGTCTTCAATCAGCAAACCTGATGGGTCTTCTTTTGGCAAGATTTCTTGGATTTCATCATGAAAACTTGACTGGTGTTAAACCTCTGCATAAAAAACTGCTTTTTGAGGATGCTCTTGTGAATCTGGGCCATCAAGATCTACTTTTTTTTCTTCTAAATCACAAGATTGTTGCATGTTTTCGTTGTTGTCCTCTGCTGGATCTAGTTTAGGAGGCTGAAGTTCTCCCTTAACCATCTACTAATCATCTTTTCCTTGTGCTGCTAGGAATATTTCCTGTAGTGAAACTTCACGAACTTCTAGACAACATATATCATTTCTTTTTTCATGATGACAAGACATTTAAGAGAGAACTTCCCCTTTCTGAAATGGTCTTTCTTTTAAAAATTCTAATATTTAATCATTCATAAACTGGTCATCATCATAGTAATCCTACAGATATTCAATAAAACTTTGAAATTTATCACAATAGTCTTGATCTAATGAAAAAGAGGGATAATCTTCTTTATATTTGTCACAAACATAGCATGAAAACACTTTAAAAAACTTATATTTGCAGCCGGTAGATCTTCATACCAAATCCTATCTTTCTCTTCTAAACTGGCCACAAACATTTTCATAAGACAGCCGTCTGGAAATTGGATTTTAAATCTTCGAACATGCATATGAAATATTAAGAAATGTATAGTAGCATCATCTCCTTCCTTATCTCTAAACATTGGAAGATATTTTAAACAATCAATGTTTGGCATGGGATTTGGAGAAACTGGGACCTTAGATCTGTCCAAAGGAGCAAAACTGCGTTGTATTCTTGAATTCATTTGGTCAATCAATCAGATAATGGAGTCACCATATGTTCACAACAATTCTAGATTCTTCTACTAGTAGAGCCTTTAGGTCAACTGAAAACTGTGGAGTTTCCAGGTGGATGATTTCAACCTTCTTGTGTCTGGCTGTTTGTCAACCATCACCAACCAGATCTGAACTTGATGATTTTTACTGAGGAACTCAAAGCTCATTCCCCTGTATGGTTGACAGTATGTTAGCGCCCCATAATTCCGAAGGCTAAAGACAGAATCCTGGAGGGCCAACATCAAAACCGCTTCGGGCCTAGGATTTATCCCTCCTAGACCCAAAGAGGGATATCTCTATTAGATATAGCTTTGTTGATAAGGAATTTTAGGCTAGTTATTAGAGAAAATGGGCTTGTTTGAAAATTTGTGGCTGAGACATCAGAAGAGGGCCATTGGGCTAATCGAGTCAAATATGTGTAAGTATATTTAAATGGATGAATAACTGAGATCATGTGTAACTAGGCAAGCTAGTCATGTCAATGGATCTTTACAGTTTGTGAAATGGAAAAGGAGAAGAGGTTAAGGTTAAATATGAATGCAGAGTAGACCCTATCTGAATTCTACATTCAAATTTCAAAGGAAAACATAGATACTGTTTCAAGCCTGAGCAGGGTGCCCAATGGAGAATCCTGAACAAAATTTTCTTATCAACAGTAACGAAAGAAAAAAATATGTGAAACAAGAGGATGAAAAATTACATGGAGAAAGCACTTCACCACATATCATAACACAAGAATCTGGAAAACAACATGGTCTTTGCATTTATAAAAAAAAGGTGTTTACAACCAGATGAGCATTTTACAATGGTTTTCTCCCTTCAGGTCTAACCCTTGATACCGCCAATGCATGCAGTATTTAACTAAAACTTAATTCAATTGCCCTATCTACTTCAGCGATCGCCAATAATTACATTCAAGAAAAAAATGGACAAGTGGAACCATGTAATGGCGATGATAAGATAAATATGACAAACACCGCCTGTGGAATTAACTTAGCAACTCTTCATGAATCGAAAAGCTTCAGTGGCTCTTTGTGAATCCAAAAGTAAGCGGAAGTTGGCTCATGTGGTCACAAAAGGCAATGATGGCTCTCACATTTGGCTCTACCTTGGTGGAAAACGGTTGATGAGAAGAGTGTGCTATTGAACTTCACTAGCTGTAGTGTTGGCCACTTTCTGTTAAACTGCCTCAGTCTTTACTGCGTCAGTTATTGTTGTAGTGGAGTTTAAAATGTAAAACCCACTTTTCCATTTATAATTGGAAACTTATAACCATATTTGGAACCCACCATCCCCTTTAAAACATACAGAAATGATTTAATAAACCCTTTGGATGGAAATGGTATGGAACGGCTATGTGGAGAAATTGCAATGGGAGGAGTAATGGTGGTAGGGACACAGAATTCTTAACTAGGAAATGGTATTTCGAAGGGGTAGGAGAGTGGTAAGACGTTTAAGGGGGGGGGGTGCGAAGTACTCAAGGGATGACACATAGCGTGTTCGGCGGTATTGGATACTGGCCATTTCGAACACCCTCCCCCCCCTCGTTGTTAAATTTCAGAGGCTGAGGGGGGCCAAAAAAAAATCACGGACCGTCAGATGTGGGACGATGCATGGGGATGATGGAGAGGTGAGGGAAATTTAGTGAGGTATGAGTGGATGGTGGGGTCGGAGGTGAAATGGAAGGTGACAAGAGTTCAACGGGGTATGAGTCGTCATATGCTGGGGTATGACGTGTTTTTCGGGTAGTGGAAGGGCCCAATCGACGATATAAATAAATCGAAATCACAATTTTTTTAGGACTAGATTCAATGCAACATCAGGCATAATTTGCGATGCGATATATCACAATCGCAAGATTTTAAAATTATCGCATATCGCAAAATCGGGGATCAGGGGAAATAAGGTAAGTAGTATGAATGGAGGGTCACAATATTAGCGATATGTGATGCTAACGTGGCAGGGAAATGGTTCCCACTTGTTATCGAAATCAGGGGTTTTATGAAGCGGAAACATAAAGCGATGAGAATGATTGTGAATATTGCGATGCAATATATCGCATATCGCAATCGCAAGTTGGAGCGGGAACACAAATGGAGCGGGGCTGTAAAAATGCGATGGTGTGATTTTGCGATACTGAAATCAGCCGAAAATGCGAAAATGCGATTAAGGGGTAGGTGACGTGGCGGGAAGGGTCCCACTATATCACATCGACAGTATGGAGAAACAACAAATGAATGTGGTGAGGGTCTTTTGCGATATGCCGAAATGAAAAAAGGCAGGGGTCCACAATGTAATATGATTGTGTAGTAAGGTTTTAGGGTTATTGCATTTTATGTCATATATGTAACATATGATATATATATATATATATATATATATATATATATATATAACGACCTAATGTGGGGGGCGGAGCTGAAATGGAGGTGTCGGGACTTAATATAATGTCCCGAAACTTTATATATGTGGGTTTTGGTGGGGTTTGATGAGATGGATAGTGCTAACCAATGCATTAAGGCTTAGTTGGAATATATTGGAAATTAGGTGAATACAACCATCCTTTGCCATCCTTGTTCCAGAAGTACCTTCTTGGAAATAAATGGCAATCATGGAATATTATCTTCAATATAAACGAACTGAACATAAATAATCAGTCACCTTGAGATTCTGTAAATTACAGGACCCTAATAGTGGCTCCAGTTGGGGATGTCACTTCTCCAAGTGAAGTGTCAAGAACATTGTAGACTAGTGGCCTGATCTATTGGGCTAATCTCAGATTATGCAACCAAAACCTCTGTGGCTGAAAATCTTCAGGCCGAAATCTGAACTCCTTGCAACTGAAGTGTAGAACACACTTGATCTGAAAACCAAAAAGTAATCTGAAACCAAAACTAGAAATATGCTTAGTGTACTGAGCTTATTTTCACACCTACCTACTCTATTCTAATAAAAAATTATCCCATCAAATAATAATCCGATTTCCAATGTAACTAGTCAAGCAAATGAGTGCTTAACTGAAACTGGCCTTCCATTTCTGTGAATATAAAAAAGGATTTGAAGGAGGGCGACTTGTCTCTTTCACTGAATTCAATAGCTCTTTTGATGAACCTGTCAAATTCTTCATTCACTGATGACTGTAGTAAACTACTCAAAGGATCTAGGTAAACATGCAACATGAGATCCCTCAGATGATTGGTGACATAAAAACATACCTCATCCTGGATTGTTCCCTTGCTTTTGCCTTGATAATGACTATCATCTGATAATAAGGAAGACGGTTGTTTTTCCTCTGTATCCCTAATATTCAACTATTATTTTTTCTCTTCAACCTTCCTTTTATCATTCAAAAACTTGTAAGGAAATTGCAAATTCTCAATCACCTCGATCAAAGGGTCATTAGCTATAATATCAATATGTTGTGCAACATTTTAAATATCCCAAGAAGAAAACAATGGAGAACTTTTGCAACTTCTCTAAAGTCTGTAAATTCAGAAATAGGATTAGAGAGGTCTTCATTCAACAAACATGGTGGGTCTTCTTTTGGCAATATTTCTTGGATTTCATCAGGAAAGCTTGCTTGGTGTTCAACCTCTGCATAAAACACTACTTTTTGAGGATGCTCCTGTGAATCTGGGCCATCAAGCTCTGTTTCTTTTTCTTCTAAATCGCCAGATTTCTGCAGGTTTTCGCTACTGTCGTCTACTGGATCTAGTTCAGGAGGTTGAATTTCTCCCTTAACCATCTACTAATCAGCTTGTCCTTGTGCTACCAAGAATATTTCATGTAGTGAAACTTCACGAACTTCTAGACAACATATATCATTTCTTTTTTCATGATGACAAGACATTTCAGACATTGTAGTGCTTGCCACTTTCTATTAAACTGCCTCTGTCTTTACTGCGTCAGTTATTTTTATAGTGGAGTTTAAAATGGAAAACCCACTTTTCCATTTATAATCGGAAAGTTATAACCATAGTCAGAAACCCACTGTCCCCTTTAAAACATACATAAATGATTTAATAAACCTTTTGGATGGAAATGGTGTGGAACGACTACGTGGAGCAATTGCAATGGCAGGAGTAATGGTGGTAGGGCCACAAAATTTTTAACCAGGAAATGGTATTTCAGAAGGGTAGGAGAGTCGTAATGAATTTGAGAAGGGGGGAGGAGGTGCGAAGTACTAAGTGGATGACACTTAGTAGGTTCGACGGTATTGGATATCAGCCATTTCGGACTCCCCCCCCTTAAAGTTCAGAGACTAAGGGGGGGTCGAAAAACATCACGGACTGTCGGATGTTGGACGATGTGCGGGGATGATGGGGAGGTGAGGGATATTTAGTGGGGTATGAGTGGATGGTGGGGTCGGAGGTGAAATGGAAGGTGGCAAGAGATCAACGGGGTATGAGTCATCGGATGTTGGGGTATGATAAGTTTTTCAAGTAGCGGAAGGGTCCAATTAGTGATATAAATAAATCGCAATTGAAAGGCTTTTAGGATTGGAGTGAATGCAACATCGGGTTGAATTTTCGATGTGATATATCGCAATCACAAGATTTTAAAATTATTGCAAATCGCAAAATCGGGGATCGGGGGAAATGAGGTAAGTAGTATGAATGGAGGGTCACAATATTTTTGATATGTGATGTTGACGTGGAAGGGAGATGGGTCCCACTTGTTATCGCAATCAGAGTTTTTTTGAAGTGAAAACATAAAGCGATGAGAATGATGGTGAATATTGCGATGTGATATATTTCATATCGCAATCGCAAGCTGGAGTGGGGTTGTAAAAATGTGATGGTGCGATTTTGTGATAACGCGATTATGTGAAGATGTGAATATGCGATTAGGGGGTAGGTGACGTGGTGGGAAGGGTCCCACTTTATCGCATCAGTAGTCTGGAGAAACTTCAAATGAATGTGGTAAGGGTCTTTTGCGATATGCCGAAATGCAAAAAGGCAGGGATCCACATTGTAATATGATAGTGCAGTAAGGTGTCAAGACTTAATATAAAGTCCCAAAACTTTATATATGTGGGTTTTGGCGGGGTTTGATGAGATGGATAGTGCTAACAAATGCATTTAGGCCTTGTTGGAATATATTTGAAATGAGGTGAATACAACCATCCTTTGTCATCTTTGTGCCAGAAGTACCTTCTTGGAAATAAATAAAAGTCATGGAATATTATTTTAAATATAAACGAACTGAAAATAAATAATCATTCACCTTGAGATTCTGTAAATTACAAGACCCTAACAATTTGGAGGACCTAAAATGATTTTCCTTATTCTATTATTTCTGTAACTGATTAATAACAGTATTCAATCCCAAGGTAGATATTATTTCAATCATCTAACATCAAAATCAACAGTACACAATGGTACAAGTGGCAGTTGAGGGGAGTTTTTTTCAAATAGGGATGCTTTAAAACCTAATTTCTAATACCATTTCCAATAAATGTGTATCTATAAATGTAATTAATATGTCCAAGATACTAAAAAACAAGAGCCACCTGGCAGCATGTCATTGCTTATTTGTATACATGAATTGTGTGCATATCGTTTTTAGTTTATTTAGTTAAAATGTTATGTGTGAAGAAGAAGATGAAGTTATAGCTCAAGCTCATATACACATTTAAAGTTTAGGCCTAACTAATTCCTAAAAACAAAGATAAAATAAGGGTAAGTATTTTGAAACTAATTCCAAACTATTATTTTAATTTCTAATTTCAAAATATTGAATTTTAATTTCCAAGTGTAATTTTATAGATTATTCTTAATTCAAGAAAAGCATCAAATTTTGATAATATCATTTTTGTTTAGTTCAACTCTTTTTATTGGTATTTATTTACATGGGATAGGAAAAACAAGTTTTTTTTTTTTTTTTTTTTTTTTTTTTTTTTTTTTGCAAAAAATACTTTTACCTAGCTTTTTCCAAAATGGCATTTGTGTCTTTGTTTTTTTTTTATTTAAATAGGAAAAAATATTGGACTACTTTGTTTGGTTGTGTACTAATATTTATAGTTATTATTTTAAGAGAAAATTTACTTCTTATAACAAATAAGTAAACAGTTGGAGCACTTTGACATTTGCTTCACTTTACATAAGATCAATGAACAAGAATATACAATAGAAAAGGGTTTGTGTTGATTATTAGTTTCCAGGAATTTTATTATCGATGTGACAGTCCCACCCAAGGTTCTAGTATGAGCTGCATTGTAAAAACAAGGTACATATGTTGTAATATTTGGAATAAAAATAAAGGTGACTGAGTCCGAGGACATGGATTCTAGAGCTAAGGATGGAGAATTCCTTGTAGGGATGATATAGTTTATTGTGCAAAGAAGAGACCTGAACTTGAGGATATGAATTAAAGGATGAATGATCCATGAAGTAAAGGGGATGATTCCTGAAATTAAATGGCTCGAGGAAAATATTCAGGCCCATGCTTGTGTGAGATAATACAAGGAGAGAAAAAATACACAATTTATGGAGTGATTGCAAGAGCAAGGATGCAACAGTAATGGAGGGACAAGAAGCTTTCTCCAAAAGAAAGAGAGGCATTTGGGAGAGAGGATGTGGATATAGGGCCAAATTCAGTTTTACTGCGGAAAATAAATAAATATTGTATGATTATTATTTTCAATTAATGGTTTATGATGCATTATCGTTGTAATCGATATGGATACACAACAACTCCAATATATGTTGTTTTGTATATATCTGTGATGCAACTTTGAAGAAATATTTTCCTTATTTTTATATTGATTGTGGCTATGATTATGCATGGGCACATGTGTCCTATTCTTGTATGAAAAATTAAACAAGTTAAATGCTTAATGGTATCATAAATAATTCAATAAATGAAGCTAAGGACCTCAATGATATATTCCAATTGCGAAACATGATTGGTTATAAGAATTGGGTTATGAGACCCTTTGTATTAATGTACAAATTTATAATAGAGATCCTTTGTTTGATAGAGTCGGTCAATTGCACATCAAGATATATGTTTACAAAATATTGTGCTGAAAGGTGAACAATATGTGAAATATCAAGCGAATGTTCTCAGACCAATCATGTCTTGTTGTGGTACTTCCATGGTATTTAGAATTTTTGTGAACAAGCATCCATTCTTGCCACAGGGAGCTTGGAAATGAGGGTCACAAGCCCCTGCCAATAGCCAAATTCCTCGGCTACCCATGATCAGTATCGAGAATTTGCTGAGAGAGTTCATGAGAATTTTGGAATAGTTGGCATGTGGCAAGTGAGGTGGAAGCCCGTTGTAAGGTGGTGCCATTCTTCTGTCAGATAAGAGCTACAGGAGAACTTACATTTCCATGTGAGGAATTCCCTACCTGAAGGTAGAAAAGCGCTACAGGATAGTAATTCCTCAATGTAGCTATCACCTAAGCTTAGAAGGGGTAACACCATGGAACATATTAGTATGACTATGACAGAGTGGTGAGGCACTCATTTAGATTTGGAAGTGGAATGGATCCTTGAGAGCAGGCCAAAATCAAGAGGATTAGCTCGAGGTAGTTCATGCAGCAAAAAACCTGCTCTTTGGGCAGAGTGCATAAATCTCAAGTAAAGGCGCTTTGTGTGGTGTAGATCCAAAGAGCCATGACACACCCATTATTGAATAATAGGAAATGGTGTTTAATGTGGAGCAAAGGGCTGAAATGATGAATTTATAGAAATAATTAGATAAGGCTTATCCTATTGCAGTCAGGAGCGTGGGTGGGAAAAATTATGATTGGGGTGACGAGATTCTTTTGTTGTACGATTGGAAATCGAACATGGATTATCTAAAGCGTCCAAGCAGTGAAGTAGATAACCAAGAGTTCGAAGGACGAAGTAATAGTTGCATAATAGCATAAGAAAAGTGGTGCTAAAAACCACTTAGTCAAAGGTCAGGAGGCCAGGATGTATGCATTCTTAGTCACCTCAAGTTGGTAGTCGAGTGGTCAGAAGGTCAAGTAGTTGAGAGGTTACATTTTTTTATACAAAATCTTTCTACATCTGTTCTCCAACTTAAGTCTTCAAAAAATAAAACATTTATTTAAGGACTTTGTTTTTATACATTTTGTGACCCACTAAAGAAATAAAGACTTGTTGTATACCTCATAATTGGAATGCAACTTTTTCCTCGAATTTTTAAATTATATGTTTCATATAAAAAAATTACATACCACATAAATAAAGAAGACTAGACTTTCAGTAACTGATTCTCAAAGTGCGAAAAGTACAAGATTACTGTCTAGACAGTAAAGGGTTTTTTTTATTTATTGGGCCAATCGTATAATCAGGAGGTCAGAATGTCTAGTGTTTTTTTTGTTTTATGATTCATTTATTCTATTATGACCCCAACTATACCATAGTCGGGTTGTTTCAATATGTTGGGTAGTTTGACAATTGGGCAATGTTGAGGTCAGGAGGTCCAACCAATTATTTAAAAAAAAAATTGTAGTCACCCTATGTTGCTAATCAAGTGGTCGAAAGGTCGGGTAGTTGGGAGATTGTATTTTTTTCCTACAAAATGTTTTGGATCTGACTTTCAACTTAAGTCTTCAAAAAAGGAAAAAAATGTTTAAGGCTTTTGTTTTTATTCATTTTGTGATGCACAAAAGAAAAAAGGCTTCTTGTAAACCTGATAATAAGAATGCAAATTATTCTATAAATTTTTGAATTATATGTTTCATATCAAAAAATTATAGAACAAACAAATAAAGAAGACTAGACTTTCAATAACTAATTCTCAAAGCACGAAAAGTACAAGATTACTATCTAGGCAGTAAGAGATGTTTTTTATTGAGCCAATTGTATAGTCGGGAGGCCAGATAGTCAAGCGCTTTTTTTTGTTTTATGATTCATTTATTTTATTACAACCTTGACTAGACCATAGTCAGGTGGTTTCATTAGGTTGGGTAGTTTTTCAATCGGGCAATGATGAGGTCAAGAGGTCGAGTCGATTATTTATAAAATAATATCATAGTCACCTCGAGTTGCTAGTCGGGTGATTGGAAGGTCGAGTAGTCAGGAGGTTTTCTTTTTTTACAAAATATTTCTGGATATGACCTGCGACTTAAGTGTTCAAAAAAGAAAAAAAATATTTAAAGATTTTTTTTTTATTCATTTTGTGATGCATAAATGAAAAAAAGGCTTCTTGTAAGTTACCCGATAACAAGAGTGCAAATTATTCCATGAATTTTTAGATTATATGTTTCATACTAAAAAATTACAGAACAAACAAATAAATAAGACTAGACTTGGATCTGTCCAAAAAGCTATGAAAATATTATACTATGTGCACACTCATAATTTATTTCTTGACTGTCAAGTCAATTATTGATATCATATGCCTATATGTTATGTAACACTATAAAGTGTTTCTAGACTTTCAGTGACTGATTCTCAAAGGCCAATTTTCTTGTCTGTTTGTGTCTACATCCATATCTAGAAATACATTTCTACATCTTCTTCCTTTGGTATCAATAGGGCTAAATAAGAAGAGTTATTTAGTTGCAGTTGTATTCAGAGCTAAACACTTGACACATATTAATACAAGAACAGAGTGTGACAAGAAAACACATATGCTCAATCTATTTTAGATGCCTATGTTGCAGTAATATATTGCAACTCTTATATGAAAAAAATGGATCGCTCCATGACAATTGCATTTAAAAAAATTAAACAAAATCATATATCTTGTGGAGACAACAAAATTGAAGCTATTCGAAAACTTGGAAACAAATTGCTAAATATGCAACAAACGTCAAGTCGACAAGAAGTGCACATTGCTTTATCATTGCCTTTGTATTAAGCTTCTTGAAAAACAATTTTCATTAACACTGCTCGAGCTGGAAAATAAACATATGTTATAAAAAAGACCTATTTTGTTAGAACAACCTACTAACTTTGAGTTCTCTAGTTTCAGTTGTATTCAGAGCTAAATAATTAACACAAATGAATAAAATAACATTGTAAATGACAAAGAATTTTTTGACGAAATGTGCAATTATTGGGCCAACTTCTTTGTTCTAATTTTGTGTATAATAACCCTTCTGATGGAACTCTGGGCACACCCAATGTGGAACTGAGGTTCGTAACAACCCTAGTTGAAATTCCATGTAAAAAAGTTGAAATAATAACCATAGTTGATGGGACATGTATTCCAAGCTAAATATTGGGCAAAACATCCTAGTGCGGGTGTTGAAATGGTTATTATGGCTAAGGAAATTGGCAAAGGCTATTGCTAAGGCATTAAAGAGGAACAAGTATTTTTGGCACATTTTTTTATGAAAATAATGGAAATTAGGAGAAAAGGGAGATGAAAGGTCACACATTGCATGTGATGAGGAAAATGAAGGAAAATAATGGAAAATGAAGAAAATAGAGGCCTCTTCTATAAAAAAAGGCTTCTGAGGATTAGTTGGTACCTTTTTTCAGTGCATTTTTGGAGCTCTCTCATTATTCTCTCCCTCTATATCATACTCTTGGATACTTAGAGTTTTGTTGGAGCACTCTTGGAGAGTAAGGATACTTGCTGATTTCGAGCAAGAAGGAAAAAGAAGAGCAGGAAAGCTCAAGCAGACATCAAGATCAACAACTACAATGATATTTGATTGCATGTACCGAGTTTCATGTATGTTTTCCTCGCTAGTTTTGGAAGGCATGGCGCATGCATGTAGATCTACCTAACCTTGCCATTTCCTGGACAACCATGGTATTGTTGGTTTATTTCTATTGATTATTTTCTGGTTGGTTCTCATGATTCCTTTAGCTGTTGGGTTGAGCTATTAATTCCTGGAGCCTTGGTTGGAAAAACGCTTTGGAACCCGACAGACAGATGTTGGGTTGAGTTACTAGTCCTTGAGCCTTGGTTGGAAAAATTCTTTGGAGCCCTAGGTGTGTTGAGTTATTAGTCCTCGAGCCTTGGTTGGACAAACACTCTGGAGCCCAGGAACAACTGGGGTTGAGTTACTCGTCCTTGTAGAAACTTGAATAACTGAGATATTATTCACCGAGATTCTCCTGATCACACACTATTTTAGCTTCATGCATAATACAGAATCTCTTCTACCATTGATCATCACATGCGAAAATAAAATCAATTGCATGCATACATTAAAACCACAAACAATCACACATATGAACACAGTATTTAATGGGAAAGCTTAAAGCTGAAAACCCCAACTATCTGTATATTATATGTCATGGAGATCATGTAACAACATAGTACAAAAGCTCCTCACAAGCTCTCATGCACACCCTTAATTGCTACACACTATCAAGCTAGATCTAGCAAAACGCATGCTCCAATATTTTGCCACTTGATAGCCAGCCTCTATTGGGTTTTCAAGCTATGGGATGGCTTCATTAAATAGATAAACCACCTGGCCTGAACTGCGCAATCCTCATTGACTACTCCACTTATGTCTGCTACTCCACCTATGTTTGTGTGTTGCCGCGTACTTAACGGTATAGTCACAACTGATAGTTAACCTGCTCTTTCACCTGTTTCTGCACTGGTCTCCACTGAAACTGTCCATGCACTGAAGTTAACTGATGCATTCTTTAGTTGATTAATGAGTTTATAATTAGTGAATTAATTAATAATTAATTCACACCACTCTCACTAATTGTATCAATTAGTTAAACGGAATACAAATAGCTCAACTATGTTTAGATTAGTTAAACTGAATACAACTCCACTAACTTCCTCAATCAACTCCACCAAACTCTGTCACATGAGTTCTAACTAAATTATCCATGCAATAGCTCCACATAACCCTTAGGAATAGCGTAATTCCTTCTGTCAGCTCATGTGCCACATTTGTGCACTTAGATGAAGTGCTCCAAGAGAATAAGATAATGTTTAGAGTCCAAATATTATTAAGAGCTAATAATATTTGACATATCTATTTTTAGACTGGCAATCTAAAAATAGATTCTGCCCAATATGTCTAAAAATAGAAGTCCATCTATTTTCAGAAGCTTGACCAACCATCCACAAATAGCATCCTGCAACTCATAGAACATGATCCATATGTCTAAAAATAGACATATTCTAAAAATAGACTTTGCGCCAAAAATAGCCTGCGGGCCCACTTAGTGAAGGCGACTCCTTTCCACTAAGCTCATCATCTTGTTGCAATCTCAACAGTCCTGGAGCCTTGGTTGGAACAAACACTTTGGAGCCCTGGAGCATCTTGGGTGGAGACCAATCTGTGATGGTTAATGATGTATGACTGTGAGGTGGAATCAATGGTTTAGGGTTGAGACAGTTGGGTCTCTGGAGCCCTAGTTTGGTGTTGATTGATGTGTTTGATAAAGTCCCACATTCATGCTTGGAATATGGCACGGGGGTGATTAGCTGAAGTGAGACTTGGCTCAACCAATCTATGGTCAGGTGGAACATGGAAGTCCCATATTTGGTTGGTTTTTACATTCGTTAATGAAGATCTCATTCCTATGGTATTCAGTATGCAAATTTATTAGTTTATGTATGGATTTATTTGTTGTTGTGTCTATTGTATTTCTGTTGTTATTATGTTGTTTATAAGAAAGTATTTGATTAGTGATGATGTATGGCTATATCTATTTTTTTACCTGTAAATGAACACAGAATGTATCTATGGTCAAATAAACTATATTTTAGCTTATGATGTATGGGAGCAATGCTTCTTAGCTATTCTCGGATAAGTAAGAGATCCCCATGTTTAAATA
Source organism: Pinus albicaulis (assembly GCA_034641835.2). Taxonomy (NCBI): domain Eukaryota; kingdom Viridiplantae; phylum Streptophyta; class Pinopsida; order Pinales; family Pinaceae; genus Pinus; species Pinus albicaulis. Next base: position 401,660,172 of record CM076580.1, on the reverse strand, counting down.
TATTATTTATACCTGTAGATGCAATGTTTGTGACATGTTTGACAAAATTCATGTGATGGTTGGGAGGTTTCTAGATGAGTTCCCAATGATGTGATTATTTTTGTACCTTTTTTCTAATGTTATTTATCATATCCTAAAGTTTCATGAAGTTCTAGGCAGTGACTTAGGCTTTGGGGCTGAAAAGGTGTCACAAATCCTAGAGTTGTAGGAACATAACTAACTTTTTAGGGCATTGAACTTGATCTTGCCTTTGCATTTCCATGGCTATAGGCTTCTATCTTCTCCATTGGCCTTACATGCTCATGGCTAAGGCTTAAAAGGGCCAAAAATCAGTCCGCCCTCAGGATTCATGGGTCTAGGAAGTTGAGTTACCTATGGAAGGTGTTGTTGATGTTGTGTAAGGTTTGTTTGTCAGGTTTTCGTAGGTTCCACTCCCTTAAGGTAATCTAGTAGGTTGAATATCATATTAGTAGCCTCTCATCACATGTTTACCCTAAATTACCGGTTACTTGGGTAGATGTGGGAAGAGGGTGTTACAAAGTGGTATCAGATCATGGTTAAACCCTTGGATTGGATGGGCGGTGTGTTGGTCATGATTTTGTTGATTTCTTATGTGTTTCTTATACCTATGGTGTATGTGTTTGTGCATTCATTTCATGTTGGCCATGGTGGAGGTGGTGTCTCCATGGGAGGAATGATGGTGTTGTTGTCAACATGTGGTAATCTATGTATCATTGATTATGTGTTGTTCATTTTTTTGTATTGTGCATGCACATTATCTTACATATTGTTACATGTTGTATATGCATTTCTTGTGTATGCTAGGTCACATATTGTTCACTCTTGTGTAGTGTCCATGTATGTTTGCTTGTGTGATGTTATATGTTGAACATGCATTGGTCATTCACACTCGGTTACATGTCGCTTATGCTTGTGTCTAGTCAATGTTTGTAATGGTGTGTGATCAAGTTGCATTGGTATGGTTATGCATTAGGTCATGTTGTGTACTTGGTATGGTTATGCATCTATGATTGGGCTCCAACTAGAGTGATGTTTATACGCTAATATACCATGTGTTACAAGTTTATATGTTGTTATAATTATGTATATACATGTATTTCGTTGATTGGTTGATCTTACAGGATGTATCCCCCCAAATTACTCTAAGGCACGTTGGTTTATTTATGAATTTGTGTAGCTGATATATTGTACATTTCAAGAATAAATCAAAGATGAATAGCATAATGATAGACTACAAAGATTCTCCTTATGAGTCATATGAGCAACATGGTGTTGGAAAGTCACCTGATTTGGAAGATACACTGAGAAGCCTAAAGGAAGAAATAAGGAGTTGTTAGGCAAATAATGATAAACTTATATAGGCACAAGAAAAACAAGTAGAGGTTAATGCAATCATCCTTCAAAGTTTTCCAGAGTTACAGAAACAAAGGACACTTAGGATCAACTATGGGCAGGAGGATGGGACCAATGGAGCATATTTCAGTAGGTCTCCCGGTGGTTACATGTCGGATAAGGATGTGATGGTTAAAGATGGCAGATTGTTGGATAACCTAGATAAAAAAGGTGATAGACACATGTATCATTCTAGTTCTAGTTCGAACATGCATTAGGATCATTATCAGTATCATCCTTATAGGAGGGTGGAAGGGGCTATTTTCCGAATGAGTTTAAAAAGGAAAAACGACCTACATTTGATGAAGAGATGAAGAAACCATCGGATGTGGAGCTGTGGTTGCTTGGAATGAAGAAGTTTTTCAGATTACATGTTTACTCAGAAAATATGAAATCTAGGATAGCTACATTCAACCTTAGAGATATAGCAGACATTTGGTGGGAATATGTGAAGAACACGAGAGATATTTCTGAGGAGGAGTTGACTTGGAGTGAGTTTGAAAGGAAATTCTGGAAGAAGTATCTATCAGAGAGATACTACGATGACAGGGAAAAGGATTTTTATGAGCTAAAGTTGGGTTCCATGATAGATGAGGAGTATACTAGCACGTTCTTGTAGTTACTGAGATATGTGCCTTACCTCAAGGAGGAGAAGGCCAAGATTCAAAGATTTATTAGTGCGGTGTCGATTGCATTCAAAGATAAGATTGAGTTCTATTATCCTAGATAATTGGAGGAGGCCATCCGAAAACTAAAACATTATTATGAACAATCAATGTGCAGATAAAAAACCAAACCAGATTGGAAAGGTAATGTAAGGAACAAAGAAAATGGGACAAGAAGCGAGCAAGGCCTCAATATACAGGTAACAAGGAGAATGTTTCCCACCTAAGAAGTTCAATACATCTGGTAGAGGAAAAGGATTTCATTCGGAGGAGAAAAATAAGAGTGAGAATAAGGAGCTTGTGTGATGTTGGACTTGCAGAGGAGATCAACATAAGAGAGATCTTCCACAATATCATGGTGATAGGTCACATATCTACATCGCGCATGAGGCACACAAAGTGGGAGATGTTGGGCATATAATTCCTTGGATTTATGAAAATGTGGACAACATGCAGGAATATCATCAAGCTTCTATCATTTAGATGGATGGTAACCTTTGTGATCAAGCTGTTTATATTTTGATTGACCCTGGATATGACTATATTTATATTAATCCTGACCTAGTGGATAAGTGTGGTTCGAGTAAGGAAATGCATGCAGAATCTTGGTTAGTGCAGCTAGCCACAGGTACGAAGAAAAGAGTTCACCATTGGGTAAGAGCTTGTGCATTCAAGTTAAATCATGTGCATATAGAGAACATATTTCCTTTGGTATCATACAATATGCTATTGGGTATGGATTGGTTATACCTTCACAGGACAAAGGTAGATTTCTATGATAATTATATTGAGTGCTTGGATGGAAATGGGGAACCAAGAGTCTTGCAAGGAAAGAAGAAAGCCACATCAGTTAGGATGGTGACAACCATGAAGACCAAGCAAAGACGTAGGAAAGGGTCTGTACTATTTGTAGTTCATATCTCTAGTGAAAAATGTAAGGAAGTCGAGGATGTAGATGTGTTGAATAGGTATCCAGTTTTACAACAGTTTCAGGATGTGTTTCCATAAGATATTTCAGGGTTCCCACTACATAGGGAAGTAGACTGTTATATTGAGTTGATTCCAGGGGAAAATCCAACATCCAAGGCACCTTACAAGATGAGAACACTTGAGTTGGTGGAATTAAATTTGTAGATGAAAGAGATGTTTGACAAAGGATACATTAGGCCAAGTGTATTGCCATGGGGTGCACCAATGTTGTTCGTGAAGAAGGAATATGGCACTCTTAGAGTATGCATTGACTATAGGTAGCTGAAAAAAGTGATCATCAAGAATAGGTACCCATTATCGAGGATTGATGATTTTTTCGATCAAATGAAGGGAGCACAAGTGTTCTCTATGATCAACTTGAGATTGACCAATCATCAAGTACACAACAACGAGAAGGACATCTATAAGACCACATTCAGGACTAGGTACAATAATTATGAGTTTGTTGTAGTTCCATTTGGTTTGACTAATGCCCCAGCTTCATTTATGTGTTTGATGAAATTGTGTTGCATCCTTATTTGGAAAAGTTCGTGATTATGTTTATTGATGACATATTGGTGTTTTATAAAAATGAGGAAGAGCATGTCGAGCGTTTGGCAGCAGCATTGAGGTTGTTGAGAGAGCATCAGTTTTATGTTAAGCTCAACAAATGTAGTTTCTTCCAGACTGATGTTCACTACCTGGGACATGTTGTCTCTAAGGAGGGCATTGCAGTATATCCAGAAAAGGTAAGGGTCATCATGGAGTGGGTAGTTCCTAAGATTGTAGATGAGATGAGATCATTCATGGGATTGGCATGTTATTACAGTAGGTTCATCAAGAACTTCTCATAGATTTATTATCTGATTAAATCATGGTAGAGGAAGGGTAAGAAGTTTGATTAGACAGAGGAGGGTGAGGCTAGTTTTGAGCATCTTAAGCAATTGGGGCACACGCTCCAGTGTTAAAGATTGCAGATCCGAACAAGGAGTTTGTAGTGTGCACAAATTATTGCAATAGATGACTTGGTGGAGTCCTTATGCAATATGGACAGAAGGTGTGCTATGAGTCATGAAAAGGGAATGATCACGAGCAGAACTACCCCACACATGATCTTGAGATAGAAGCGATTATACATGCACTGAAGATGTGGAGGAAATATCTTCTTGGAAGGAGGTTTGTACTAATGAGTGATCACATTGGGTTGAGGTACTTATTTGGACAACCAACTCTGAATGCTATGCAGGCTAGATGGTTAGCCACGATTAGTGAGTTTGACTTCGAGATCAAGTACATAAATGGAAAGGAAAATAAGTTCGCATATGCTCTTAGCAGGAAGGTACAGGTAAATTATATAGAATCTATGATCTCCTATGGGACAGACTTACAGAATAAGATCTTGCAGGTAGGTCAGCTGGATCACAGGTATATGGAAATTGTGCATAGATTGCATCAGAGTACAAGTACATGTGTTGGTATAGGTACAGTTCTTGGTACATGTATAGGTGTTGGTACAGGTATAGGTACAAGTAGTAGTACATGTACAGGTACAGTTGGAAGTACAAAAGAAGTTATAGGTGCAAGTACAAGTATAGGTGCACAGGAGTTGGACTACCATCTCACAACAAATTTAATGGTTATATTTAGAGACAAGATATATGTATTAGACAATAGTTAGCTCATGAAGGTGATATTGAGGGATTTTCATGTGAAACCATATTCAGGTCACCCAAGCTACCAAAAGACTTTGACTGCAGTGAAGAGATTCTATTACTAGCCGAATCTGAAGAGGGATGTGGCAGAGTTTGTAACCAGATGTTTGGATTTTTAGATGGTTAAGGTAGAGTGTAAAAATCTAGGTGGATTGCTACAACTAATTGCAATTACAGAGTGGAAATGCGAGGTCATTTCCATGTAATTCATCACAGGTATACGTAAGGAAGCTAGACAATATGATTTCATCATGGTTGTGGTGGACAGGTTGAAAAAGGTTGAACATTTCATTCCAATGAAAACTACTTACTCAACTAGCAATGTAGCACATGTATTTATCAGAGAAATAGTCAGAATATGGTGTTCCAAAGAAGATTGTTTCTGACAGGGATGCAAATTTCACTTCCAAGTTTTGGAAGGAGTTGTTTGTAGGTTTGGGCACCGATTTGGAAAAGTGGTTGTTGAGTTCCTCTTCCATCTCATCATGAGTGTGTATGATGGCCCTCTGTCTGGTTTTTAGGCTCAAAATTCTGTTGTGTTTCCTATGCTGGATCATGGATCGGTGGAAGAAGGCAGTGTTTTTCTCCCCACATTTAAGTAGCTGATGCAAGATTTTTGTTGCCATAGGTTTTCCTCTTGAGCTGCCCTTTCCTCCCAGTTGTTATGTAGTTTTATTTCCTCCATTTTCCTCTGCTCTGTGGGGCCGTTGTTTATGAATTTTTTGTTGTAGGGCTTCTTGCTTAAGATCTATTAATATTTTCTTCGTGATAATATTTCCAAAGGTTTTCTTGTTCCAAGTCCTTATCTCTATTTTGATTTGCTTTAATTTTTGCTGGAACTGGTACATTTTGTTTCCATGCTTGGGTTGAGGGGTATCCATAATCCCACCATTCTTTCATATTTCCCATGGATTCTGGGTGATCTAGCTAGAATGCTTCAAATATGAAGGGATTTTTTTTGGGTCCATCCAAGATTTGGATCGACAGGGAAATGGGACAATGATCAGAGCCTCCCCAAGGAAGAATTCTAACTTCTTTTCCCCAAGAGGTAAGGTATATTTATTCTAAAAGGAGGAAGCAGTCCAACTTTGATGCGATTTTCCTTTCTCCACCCCTCCTGTTGTTCCAGGTGAAGAAGCCATTCTTAGTGGGGATATTTATAAGAATTAGATTATCTATGGTAGACTTTAAAGTCTCCGAGTCTTGGTCCAACTTTCTAAGATCTCCTCGTTTTTCCTTCAGATTGACCACCATGTTAAAGTCCCCTATGATGATTTTATAAGGATGGTGGAGAGAATTTTTTAATCTGCTGAGTCTTTTTAGAAGATATATTCATTCAACTACAGTATGGGGTGCATAAACATTGGTCACACACAAACTATCTTTGGATCCTATGATTTTCAGGATTGTGGTGAGTGTGTGTCTGGTGGTTGTAGAGTCAGTGAGATCGAAAAGGGAATTTTTCCAAAGAGTGGTTATACCTCCTGTGGAACCTCTAGCTGAAATTGATGCATAAATGTATCGATTGAAGATGAATTTCTTGATCAATTCCATGTTTTCTACGTCGCTCTTTGTTTCTCAGAGCAACATGATGTCTGATTTTTTCATTGCTATTCTATTTTTTAAGATTATTTTCTTGTCAGAACTATTAAGTCCTATGATATTCCAAGTGATGCAAATCATTGAGAAATTTTGGGGGTTAATGTTAGGGCTTTTACATTTCCTTCGTTGACGAGACGATCTCCAAGTTCTCTCAGAAGTTTCCTAGTTGGTTTTCTGTCGCGCTTCCTGTTGGGACCTTTTGGAAAGTATTGTCCTGTACTTATGTTGGCTAGGATGTCTCTGCCTACTTCAATGTCCATTGGGTTTTTTTCTGAGATTTGTAGCATGCTTTCTTGTAATAGGAAGGCCTCTTCAATTTTCTGGATCTGATCTATTGGGATGGCATCAATTCCATTTTTTTGTCATTCCTTTGCAATTTTTTGAAGATCAACACCTTATAAAACCTATTCTATCGCATGTTCCTTGGGGGTAAGTGTTTCATGTGCCTACTCCATCTCTATGTCCTCCTGAAATTTATCTTTTTCCATCATGTTGTATTTTCGGATTTCAACATGTCGAGAGGTGCTTTCTGTGGAGTGTTATGGCTGTGGTTGTTGTTCTACTCCATTGCTGTGATGGATTGGTTCTTCTTGGGTGGATTTTAGGACTTCAAATATGTTATATTGGGATACCTTGTTTTAATATTTCTTTGTGTTTTCCATCGTCCCATGTTTGTTTCTGTTTCCTATATGGGTGAATCACTGCTCTTCCTTCTTCTTACTTGTTTTCTCTTTGACTGCCATTGTCCTGTTTTGTGGGAATTCTCAGAAGAGGTGTCCATGTTCATGGAATTTTCAACATCGAAAGGGTATATGTTCGTAGTTAATGCTTTGCGTCTAGATGTCGTCTTTGTAGTGGAGTATTATAGCTTCTGGTAGAGCCCCTGAAACATTAAGGTAGACGCATATGCGAGCATAGGATATGCAGTGCCCATTTATGGTGCCTTCAGATATTTGGATATACTCTCCTAATTCGTCTCCTATGGCTTTGAGGACGGAGGGAGCCTAGTAGTCAGTAGGCAGAGAGTATAATCGAACCCAGACTGGAACCTTTGTGAAGTCCTCTTTCTTAGGTGTGAAGTTCTCCTTCGAGAAGCTCATGCAGGGACCAACAGAGTTGAAGAAGTAAGGTTCTCCTTCAAATATTCTATCATGATCTTCCAAGAGGCCGAAAACAAATGTGAAAAATCCTTTGAGTCCAAGTTGTAGGCTGATTTCTCCTTTTCGTTTCCATTTTTCTTGGATCCAACTTTTTAGGGCTTTCTCTGATGGCCAAATTCCCATAAAGTTGCATATTATGGCATGCTCTCGCATGTATTCTCTGTAGACTACAATGTCTGGATATTGAATGATTACTTTTGGTATTTTCTGGGCCTTTGGATGGCATGCATTTGCTTGCTTGGGTACCTGTGGTGGACTTGTTTCAATATTGTCACCATCTTTGGCTGCATTTTCATTTTCTGGGGCGGTAGTATTAGCATCGTAGTTTTTTGATGTGGCGGCATTATTTTTTCCTTTGTGTTGAGGTCAGTAAGAGATTGCAAAGGTGAGGTCAGGCCTGGAAAAAGCGAAGCTATGAGTGAGGTGGGTGAAGAAGGATGAAGCGTCGAGCTTCCGACCACCAAGTCTCTAAACGTGGAGCCCGAAGGTCCGGCATCCGGCACCGCCAAGGGTCCACTAGGGGAGCCCATGCAGGGTTGACAATGGCAGAGGCCGCAGGGCGCCACAAGGACTACAAAGTGTCAAAGCAATTGCAGAGTTGACCAGAGCTAGGGTTTCTCCAAAAATCCTCAAAGACCTCAAATCTATCACATATAATAATTGTAAAACAACAGAATACTCAAATAAAGGTAAAAAGAAAAATATATCTCAAAGGATAACCTATGTAGAATGATATCTTCAATACATATGATATTTTATTCAAAGTTGAAATTTCAATGTAGAGTGGTGCTTGGATGATAATGAAAATGGGGAAATTTTAAAATATTATAACTTTCCTTTTCATGAAGTAATGGTGGAGAAGAGAGAATCTTATTTGAGTTCTTGTTTTTATTATTTAAATCAAAATTTGTTGTTTGATAATTATTATCATATTATTTATTTTATTTAAAGTTGGAATTTCAATGTAGAGTGGTGCTTGGATGATAATAAAAATGGGCACATTTTAAAATATTATAATTTTGGTTTTCATAAAGTAATGGTAGAAAAAAAAAAGACTCCAATTTGAGTTCTTATTTTTATTATTTAAATCAAAATTTAGTCTTTCACAATTTTTATCATATTATTTATTTTATTTTTAAAAATTAATGTTATATTTCCAATTTGGAAAGAATATCTATTCTCTTAATAAATAGGTGATTTTTTTTTCTTTTGATATAATAAAATATTTTTTCTTATAAAGTTTTGGAATTTTTTTAGTAAAGTGTTACAAGAAAGAGAAGTTAACTGAAAATGTTTAGGAAAACAAGTAAAAACAGGTGATTTTGTAAATTTTTAAATGAAAATGTTTAGGAAAACATGTAAAACAGGTGATTTTGTAACTTTTTAAAGGAGCAAAGTAATTGCAATTTCTTTAGAATAGAAAACATTTTGGAAAAACATGTAAAAAATGTGATTTTTGCAACCATGAAATTATACAATGAAACTTCAGTCTTAGTTAATAATATGGTAGGCAACACCTTCACTCCATTTGATGAAAACAAGGACTCACAACCACTGATCCAATGAGATTCTCCTTATAGATAACATGATCAAACAAACCTGCATTTATATTATAGCTTTTATAGTAGCAATAATGTTGTTCTAACTATTAATATCTAAAAGAAAAAAGTATTAATTATAAGTTATAGAATTAACAATATACAATATTAAAATTATTTTAAAACGACCTTAGGAGTTCATATTTAAAACATCCTTTATCATAAGATTTTATGTTGATAAAAAAAATATAAATAATTTTTAAAAATTTCCACAATAAGTTGACAAAAATTAATTTTAATAATCATAAAATTTACATTTTTATAAATTTAAAAAAATATAAAATCAACATTTTAAAAATATTTAATTATTAAAAACTATACAATTAAATGAAATTAAAATTTTTTTTTATTTATTTTTAAATATAAAATAAAACGTGTGAATATTTTCTTCTTTAAAATCCAAACATCAATTCAATCATATCAATATTATCTTCCTTGAATCCAAACATCAATTTAGCCATAAATAAATGTGTGAAAATCATCATTAAACTTATTCCAATGCCTCCACAATTTATGTAGTTAACTTAAATATATTAAAATCATCATAATAGTGGAATGTTTTTCCTATACAATTTCGGTACCTGTCACCAAAATAAAATCATCATAATATTAAAATGCTTGCACTAAGTTTGTATGATGTTTGCACTAAGTGATTTAACTACCACCTTGCTAAAAACAAAATAAGAATAACAACGATGATTGGTAAGACTATAGTGCTTAGGGGTTATGTATTTTATATCAATGATTATTATTCATAATTGGTATTTATTACTTCTATCGATCTTATCCCAAATTCATATTGACATTATTGGATTTTCTTTTCTGCTCGGTTTTATTCTTTGAGGTGAATTTTTGAAAATAATTTAAATCCAAATTTATATTAATAAATTGTTAGGTTCATATTTGAATTTTGAATATAATGCATTTTGTCATATTTTCAAATCTACTTGAATCAATGGAATGGATAGAATAATGAAATCTGCAATAAAGAAACACAAATAACATGAGTAAATAGGAAAATAAAAATAAAAATCATTACAGAGTGTATGTAATATATTTAAAATGAGGGTGGGAGAAGGGAAACTTGACTTTATGGCAAGAGAATGTGTTAGGGTTTATGGTTTTGGGTTATCAAATACTCGGCCGTCTCGCACAGGCTCTCAAAGGCCTAGAGGGGCTACTCTAGACTAGTGGCTTTTGGCCCCAAACGATGGTAGAGTCGGAATGGAGGACCCACGTGGGAGCAGATCGAATGTCGGTGCCTGGGATACCCTGAGGCCACATCTGCAGATCTTAGCCTCCCTTTAACCATTTACTATCACGAGTATGGCACCGCTCATACGTCTCTCGACCCTAGCATAGTTACAATCCACAATTGCGGCGCTGGAAATTTGGAACCCTCGATTTGGAGGGAATGGGTAGTGCAGAGCAGCGACATTCGCCCTGAGGAGAAACAACAGAGGCGCATGACGAGGGTTGGAAGCCCAACGAGTACCCCATATATATTGGGGCATCTAGATCAGGTACTGACAGGAGACAAAAAAAGGAATCAGACATTGTGCATCAGGTAACCCCAACCTATTTTCAAATTTTCAATAGACCCCCTATGGGGAAGAATATTTTATTATGGGTATACGATACAGAGAGGGTGATTAATCTGAAACAAAATATCAAGAAAACATTGGGATATCCAATACATTTTCAATCACTGATCAGTGGAGGCAGAACTTTACAAGATTCCTGGTCAATCAAGGAATACTTCATTAGCTCGGGGTCAACCTTTACCCTCAACCTGCGACTGAGAGGAGGAGTAGCAGAACATGGCAAATCAAATGGCCATGGGGGTGCAAGGGGGTGCAGCACCTCAAAATAGGATCCCCCTAAAGGAGGCCCCTCATATAGGAACATCTTACAAGGGAAAAATAAAGCAGATGCACCTACAGGACTAGGGGACAACACACCTAGCCCTTACATAGTAGAGCAATTGAACTACACACCAGAACTAAACATAGAAATTCCAGAGATTGATCAACATCGCACCACATATGAATCACAAGCAATTATATGAAAATGTAACTGCTTTTGGCCTAAACCAATGGAGCTCTTTCATTGGATTTTCACAAACTGGACCATGGACTGCGAAATCCATCTCAACTCCAAAGGTTTTTTGAATGTCAAATTTTCAACCTCGGAAGCCAGAGACATTATACTCTGGGATGGACCATGGTTCTGGGGATCTACCGGACTCTTCATTACACCATGGTTTCCGGACTTTGATGCAAACACTATGGTTGTATCTAGAATGCCAGTTTGGGTCTGGCTGTACAACCTTCCCCTTCATTTCTGGAACGACTGTGTACTAGAAGCTATTGGGAACATCATTGGGCGATACATCAAAACATATACACAACGATTGGAGGAGAGAATATACACTTTCGCTCGTATTTGTGTGGAAGTGGATCTCAGCAAAGGATTATCAGAAAGCATATTGTTGGTACACAGACATCAAAATTGGACGCAATGCCTAGATTATGAAAACGCTTCATTTAGATGCAGAATTTGCAGGCAGACCGGTCACTTACAAAACACATGCCTTGATGCAAAAAGAGATAAGAGAAAAAAGAAGAAGACAGGGAAAGCACCCAAAGGGTGGAAATTTCCCCCATGTGGACCAGAGGATGATGCATAAGAAGAAGCAGTAGATCCATCCCCAATGAGAAAAATTAGACAGCAACCAAATCGAATGCTCAAGGAAACGAAATACAAATCCTTTTGAGCTAATATTCCCGAATCAACCAGCAAAGGAACCAGGGGCACAAGACAACAGAGGGAAAAAAATGCAACATCCATCAGACACCGGAGACTCACACAAGGACAATGGAGCACATATAGAAGATAATGAGCTCGAGCTTGTGTCCTCCACGCCATCACAAGGTGAATGGTGAAAGGTTGAGAAGAAGAAAGGGAGAAAAACTTAATTTTCTCCTCATTGGTATTTTTAGTTACTCTTGTATGAACATTAAACACCAGTCTGGACTGGTTGTTGGTCAAATTATCAGTTAATAAAACATGTAATTTTATTTTCATTAATAAAATTAGGAATTTTTTCCTCTAAAAAAATAAAATATATATTTTAAATTATATTTCAAATATTATATATAGAGAGAAATATGAAAGCTATTGATTTATTTAAGGCTGGAATTTAGATGCATAATGATATTTAAATGATAATAGAGAATAAAAAAAAAAAACTTTAAAATATTATAACCTTTTTCACAAAATAATTGTAGGAGAAAAGAATACTCCTATTTAAGATTGTTTTTTTCAATCAAAACTTACTCTAACAATTTTGATGATACTGTTTATTCTATTTCTAAAAATTAATGGCATATCTCCAATTTAGAAAGAATCTCCATTTTATGCTCTAACAATTTTGATGAAACTATTTATTCTATTTCTAAAAATTAATAGCATATCTCCAATTTAGAAAGAATATCCATTTTCTGAGTGAATAAGCGGAGGGGTTTTTTCTCCGTGATTTATGTAGCTGAAAAAGAGCATCTTCGTTTCTGGGACATTTTTGGCAAAGCTTTGAAATATCCCAGATAAAAAAACATATGAAAAATCCAATTTTGTAACTTTTTCAAAAGAGCAATAAAATTACCATTTTTTTATAAATAAAAAGCATAAATTTGGTTCATTGAAGAGATTTTAATTCAGCTATAAACCTACTTTAATTTAGTCAAAATAGATCATCCTGGTAAGATAACAGCAATTAAAGAGACATTAGCACTATTCTTGAATTCTAAAAACAGGATGAGGAAGTTCAGGAATATGGACTGTATCACTATCTGACGATAATTCTTCAAGCGGCATGTATTTCCAGAGAGAATGAATGACAGAAACAGAAAAAGCACCGGATGGGTGGAATACTTTGCAGCTGTGTTGTGAGTCCATCCAGGAGGGCCGAACCCATTATCTGTGTGCTCCTCCTGCTGTTGGAACCAGTCTTCAATTGCTTGAGAGAGCTCCTCAAAAGAATCCACGTGGACTGAGATGTGAGTTGCAGGAATCTGATCAAAGTTTTAATTTTCAGGTAGGTGTCCTTCACTGGGTGTGAGTTGCATGACAAGGGAATGAATAGCAAGGCGCTTTGCAGAGGCTTTGTGCAAAAGAGGAACCAACAGTGATTGATGCTGAGGGGTTGTGAGAACTGTTAGGGAGAGGCCATGACATGCTAGGCTATGGGTGAGGTCGAGCATGGGAATCATGTGACCCTGTTCTGGAAATGGAAATATCAGAATGTGAGGGCTCCTTTCCATGTTTGCTGGTGTAGTCCACTCAGGTTTTTCACTCCCTTATCGTTAATACTGTGAGTGTAGACTTTAATCTAATAAATATATAGTAAGTTCAATACGAATATAGTGTTACAAGGAAAAAAATTATTTTAATTTAATTTTATTACTTTTCATTGTAGATATCAATTTTTTTTTATTGCTTTTCATTTTAGATATCAATTTTTTATTCGCATGTAATTTAATTATAATTTTTAAAATAAAGTATTATTATTATTACTATTAAAAATAAAAATAACATTTTGTTTAAAACACTTACTCATTTAAAAATATATATAGATTTATTTATGAATTAATGTAAAATTTATTGTTTTGTTATTAAATATAAATATCTAAATTAATTAATGTGTAATAGATTATTTGTGAAAAGTGATTAAAAGAAAAATTGTAGAAAAGCATCAATCCATAATAAACATCAAAACACTTATTTTATTATACATTTCAAGGAACTAAAATTTTAAAAAATCACATAAATTAACTAAATTATAACTTTATTTAAAATAATATTTCTAATATATATATATATATATATATATATATATATATATATAATTAAAAGTATTCTATTAAGAGAAAAATTACATCAATGTTTATAGCTTTAAAAAACTTATACTAGTCTCATTTTTACAAGGTTTGTTGGCTAGTACACAATTCACCAGAGGTTTTCCATCAAACAAAATTGATTGAATCATCGAAAACAAAAGATGCTTGAATGTCCAAAAAACAACAAATTTAGAACACAAGAAGTGGTTATCTAAGAGTTAGATGAGTTTATCGGAGTAGGGTTCTTCGGTCTAGTGCCAAGGGTTGTTAAGAGCCTGAATTCACGTTGTATGTGCTTCTCCATGTGTCCCAGGTGAGCATCTGGGCGATCAACATTGTCTTGCATTCTCCATTGGTTCTATTACCCACCACCTGTGGCTAGTTATATAGGAGAAATTTTTTCTCTTAGATGGTCCTCAGCCTGCAATCAACAACCCCTTGGAGCCACCACATAGCCTAATGTGCCATTGTTTTTACCACCTAAGCCAACCATGCAATCCCTCGACCACTTTTCATGAATGTATGTTTGAAGATGAGCCTCCCAACCCCAAAGGTATGGATTTTCATTGGTATAGTTGAGTAATTTTCCTTACTTGTCATGGGCACTTTGGGGCATGGATTGGTGGGGGTATTTGGTGGGAAGAGTGGGTTATGCTTGTATTCTTATCTCCACTGCCTGATTTCGTGGTTACCCTTGTATCCTAGTCTTGTGGGATCTCCTTTACTGAATATTTGGTTTTAGGTTGGAACTACATGGGAAATATCGATTTTGGTTACGTCGTCCTGCCTCCCGACACCACCTACATCACTCCCCTTCCTCTTATTTTAGTCCCATCATCTATTTTCCCATATGGGTCCACATGTGTCTACTGGGTTCACATAGGTTTAGCCTCCCCCTCCCCTTGTCCACATCTTAGGTTGGGCTTTGAACGATGACCCAGAGGTTGATGTAGCGAAAAAGAAAAGAAAAAACATTATTTGGCCACTCTCAACAGGAAGTGTACCACAAAATGCAAAATATGGCTCGGACATATAAATTACCACACAGGAAACAGCCTAACATGAGCACTACCCCTCACCCATGGCCATCACCTTGGATCCTATGGACCCTAGATGAGCCCCCTCCATCATTAAAGAACCCATGATTGTCACAACCCTCGGTGGGCAATGAACTACCCCACCTTAAAGGGGTATCCATTGCTACATATTACACATCATGCTCTCATCCATTGGAGCCGCGAGCAGTTATGAATAAAAATAAATAAAAGGCAAAAGGAATATGAATAAGGGTGGAAAAACAAAGGTCAGGGTTTCTCATGTACCACAATTTTCTCCCTCCCACACACATATACCCAGGCGTGGGCTTCCCTTATTACAACTACCCTTGCACCTTGACATGTGGTTAGAATGTTTCCCCTTCCCCCTGTTCCATTCCATTATTATAACGTTTTCCACCTACCACTTGAAGGATGCATCATGGACATTCCACCCCCTTTATAGGTGGAAACCACCTAATAGGGTCCTTGGCTAACCCCTTATTGAGCTTTGAGACACTTATACATACCAAAGCCCACTATGGAAGGGCGTGCCACCATGAAGTGCCCCATTGATTCCATGACTTGTAAGCTCTTTCACTTGATTATTCTAATGACTTGTTATATTGGAGGGAAAGGGGGCACATTATATCTTATGCAGGATTGTAGGTAGATTCACATTTGGGGCTTGGTCTCCCTATACGGGGTCCTATCCCTCTAGAGGCCCCCCTTGGAACTTGTAGGGTGAGAATTGAGAGCCCTGGGCATCCACCATAACCGAGATTAATTCATGGATTCCCAACAATGTTATTTGATTTATCTTATCCCACCTTTTGGATAAGGAAGACACACTTGGTTCACCATGCCCAACCGGCTCCACCGATGTACCAAACACTTGGAAGATGTTCAATGGTCTAGAGGATTGTCCCCCGTAGCAGAGGGAGGTCTTATGGAATCATTCCAACCATTACACTTGGTCTACGGTCACTTCTGATCTATTTGAAGACCCATGAGGATGACATTATACCCCCACACCCACTTGGGAGCACCATAGGTTCTTGTTTGGAGAACAAGGGGCCAATTCCTTGTCCACTAGGATGGAAGTCCATTTCTACATCATGGCACCCTTTGGACTTCATTAGGCCTCCTAAAAGGCCCAATGACTCACTCTATTGATCATTCGACCCTCTTGAGAGGCTTATTCATGTATTATTGAGCTATTTGGTGGGCTTGTAACCAAAATTCATTGTTATTATGCACATTTTTTTATTCTAGGGGCTAAATTAGGCCTAATTAGATAAAGAAAATTCATTAGGAAGTGTATAAATAGAAGTGAGATGAATGATTTGTATCATCACGACTTGGATTGGATCATTCTCTCTTGTGATATTTTCGCTATTCTCTTTGGAGGACAAAATTAGATGGATGGATGAACTTTGATGTTTGGATCTCTTCTTTTTTTCTCTTGGAGCTTCTATATTGGCATATAATGATGAGTCAATATACTTTTTCTCACATGCAAGTGTTCTTTTAATGTTATTTTATCATTTCTTATGTCAAGTGCATGTTGTTGGGGATTTTCGCTATACTCGGATGAAATTTGCCGCTTTTCTTGTGTGAAAGAGTGGAAATTTGTATTTTTATAGCGTTGCATCATGTCATGGACAATGTTTGAATAAGTGAATGTTCTTAGAGATATTTTGTTGAAATTTTATCTGGATAAGTCATCATATATTGCATATCTAAGTATAAAATACCTTGAAGCAATTGTCCCATGCCTTAATTGCCATACAAAATTTTTCTAGAGGCCTCACTAACCAAGTGGAATCATCCCAAGCATTACAATATCCTTGACTCCATTTCTCCCAAAGGATTAGGCACTAGTCCTCCATAGGTGATCACCTTAAAGCATATTTTTTTCACCTCCCGTCCTTCTTAGTAGGCCTAGCCTCCATAAGGGACACCTAGGGCATCACATATCTCATAATTTACCCATCCAAAGGTTTTGATCTCGTAGCTTGTAGTGCGATGTTGTGTCTCTTAGGAGCCCTCCAAATTTGAAGCCATTTCAATGGTGGGATCTTGAGATATTTCAAACCGTAGCTCCGAGATTGATCCTTTCCCTTTCTTTCCCTTGGCTAGTGACCTCATTGGGATCATTGCATCAAAATCAAAGAAATTATGTCAATTCCCTCATTGGGTGATCAAATCCATACGCTTAACCTAATTTTGGGTCCCGTGTGGTCCCGTAACATATTGAAGCCAATTTCACAAAGATCACATGGAAACCAAGTTTTCACAAGGATTTTGAGGTCTAGGAGTCTCCTTTGTAAGTCATATCTTAAAACCCTAGCCTTTGAAACCCTCCTAGCCCTTCATAGGGAGCATTTCACCTTGTTGTCTAAGCAAGAAAACCATATCTTTGAGCCTCTCTTGTGAATAGGCTTTGAGGATCACCTTTCATATTATCATTTATACATTCATTATTATGTTCCTTATCATATTGAGTCTCCTCCCATCTGTGAAAGTCCACAACGAGAAAGGAGCCTTAGCTCAGGTGACAGTGGGTTGTTGCTCCATTCTTTCCTTTGACCTAGTAGTTTCCCTATAAGATCCCCTCCTAGGACCTTTTCTTGTTTGAGCAGTAACATTTTTAGCATCATTTCCAAGGACATGAAACATGTGTTTTTTTCCCCATACGACATTATTGATATATTATATGATGACTCCATTAGAATAAAAAATCCCTAGTTCTTCATTAAACTTGAAAATTAATGCTTGTAGGGTGAAGCAAGCATCTATTAAGGAATCTAAATTCACCCTGGTGACTCCATTTTTAATCCTAATGTGTAAAAATCATAAGAAATGGACTATCTCGAGCAACATGGCTTCCCTCCTTCTCCCTATAATAACCTTAGTACTGAAGAAGTTTTAAAGCATCTGAAAATCAAAGCATGGATTAGAAGTTGGAAGCCTAAGTTCAAAGGAAATCCTAATAAAGATCCCAATGTACATCGCGATGACTTCTTTTAGTTCTTAACCCTAGTAAGGATTAACAATGGTGATATAACTATGAGATTGTTGGCCTTATCACTTGAAGGACAAGTTAAACATTGTTGGTTGGTTTGGGCTTGACCTAGGTTCGACTTGTACTTTGCACCAACAAAATCCCAAACACCAGCCCTTTCAGCAACGACTTGCAAGCACATGCCAATCTCACCCAAGGTGGCTATGGGTGGTTGCAGAACCAAGATTCTGCAGCCTTGAGGGATTGCATGAGGTGGATTTACTTCTCTTTTTTGTACTTAATCATTATTCTAACATGTATATTACTACTACGTGGTTATAGCTCAAACAACTACTTCGTATAATTTAGATAAACATACACATTACAAAATAATATAAATTGTGCTATCATTACTTCGCATAAACAGATAAAAAGAAAACACCACACATGTAAACACAAAATATGCCCAAAAATTCCCTTCTTTATTAAAGATTGATCTGTTCAATGCATACAAATTCTTCAACCTGTGCACACATTTGCAGGTGGTCTACACACAAAGATGCAGAATCTTCCAAGGTCTCCATGAACTCAGCTGTAAATTCTTTCCTTAAGGCCCAAAACAGACTAAAGACAAAAAATACAATAGTTTGTGCTCATTAAATATGCATGTTATGACTTTGACACAACATTACATTGCTTGATATATATTTAAATCAATACAAAACCATGGTCCATATGCCACAGGCTCTGACAAAGAAATTAGCTAAATCCTGAAACCTGTTACAAAATGAGGGCCTTCGACCCACCCCAAAGCCCCTAAACATCGCGTGGTAGATCTAGCTTCGCGGTATCGCACACTCCACTCCTCAAGATGCAGAGTATTTGACCAAAAATGAACCAAGTTGGGTTGCGCCCAACAAGCCCTCAACACTCACATGTGCGTCCCAAGTCACTCAACTAGTATACCTCGAATATTCGATTCTATGTTGTCGTAGGCCTTATTGCGGGGCTGAAGTATATTTGTAATATGGTTTTCTTCCTGGTGCACTTCTTCGAGAAACTTCTCTATTGTCGGTTAGATTGTCTTCTGTAGGATGTCTTTCTGCCTCTGACGCATCTCCTTGAGCTTTCCATCGACCACCTGGGAAATTTGAATGCCTCAACCTACCATGGCTAAGTCCTCGTTGTGATAAACTGCTCTTTTCTTCGAAGATCTTCAATTTGGCTCTGAATATTGTTTCCTTCTGTTATCCTACCGAGCCTCTGCGAGACTGCTAAGGTCCTCATATTTGCTCAAATTTTTGTAGCTGCTTCTGCTTCACCTGTATCTCTTCCTCAATCTGTTGAATGTCTAGATCCTCCTACAACAAGGTCCAAATATCCATGGTGTCATCCAAAAATTTTCCACACTTCGCCACTAAGTCGGTGATTCGTTTTAGTGTAGTTTTGAGGCCTGCTTCCATATGCTGTCTGACTTACAGTGGCATGGATGGCTGCAGCCTCATTTGCAACTCAAAAATCTTGACCTCATATTCAAACTTCAACTTTTCAATGGTTTCCTTGGAATCCTTGATTGTGAGAGTGAGCTTCACAACGTTGTCTATTGGTAGCTCTTTTGCGTGGACCTAGATGTCCAAAACTTCACTACAAGTTTTTCCTATGGCTTCTTCCAACTTTTTTTGTTGCTGATGCACCTCATAACATTCCTTAAGCACCCAATCGAGCTCTCTCTTCATTGTGATTTGTTCCTTTTACACCTGCATGGTGAACTATGAAGCACATTGGTCTTGCCCCCTCAATTCTTCTGTGATGCTTTGGTGGAACTCATGCAAAATCTGTGTCACTAGTGTAGCGATGTTCATAATGACATTGTCCCATCCTTTGGTGCGCTCTCTATCTTCGAAACTTCAAATTGTAGCGCTTCTCCTAGTACCTGCATAATTCTCAAACCAAATTGTGTCTCTATTTAGTGCTATGGTGGTGCTAGTTGACTTGTCTACGCTTGTTGGCTGGTTGGTTACTCCTTTTGACTCGTTGTTTGTGCTAGCACCTTGAGTTCTTGCATGCCTTTCTATACTTCTGTCAATATTTTTTTGTGGTGATCCTCGATTCCATTCCATGTTTCTTCTGTAATGTGTTTTACCATGTCTCAAATTTCATCAAGGTCCTCATTAGTGAGGACGAGTGGCTCTGCACGTTTGGATCGATATTCCATTTGCTTCTTCTGCGCACCTGGTGTAGACGCTATAGGTACCCTATTCCTTATGATAAATGGTGAAAATTTTGGCTCTACATCGCTAGGAGGGTCCTGGCCACCCAAATTTGGCTCTGTTCCTTTGGTTTCTTCCCCATTCTTCTCGATTTATTGCTCTGGATCTTTCCCTGCCTCTATGTCCTTTCCACTTGTTCCCACATGCTACGCGGTGTCTTTCTCTGCTTCTTTGCTTCCTACTGGTGGATTCATCCAGTCTATCAACCATCGCCTTATGACCTATACAAGGTCATCCTTTGTGACAAAATATGGAAAATGATGCCATTCCTTCATTGGATCCATCTTGGCCTTAACATATACCCTGTGAAAATCAGCCTTGAAATCGGTGATGCTCCAATATTGCTCATACAAACTAGGTGACATCATGGGATGTTGATTCACCATCATGTATAGTTCCATCTGCATTAATACCCAAAAGGTCTTGTTTTCCTATGTGTGTGTTGGCTCCTTGGAAAACCAGAGTGAAGTGTACCTCGCAACTTCGCACACATCTGGCTTGACTGTAGGAAACTGGGACTCCACTAGTTCCTTCCATTCCAATAATGTAATGATCAACAAAAGCCATGCATAGTGAAAAATTTTCCCTTCCTCCTGTGCTTCACGAAAATCCTCCAAGAACTCCTTGCACAGATAGTCGACCCAGTTAAACTGAACCCCTTTACTACATTGCACGGCTAGCGAGACCATGCCTGTTGGGACTTCATTCGCTTGGCACTTGTGCATGATTTTCCCTGCAAGAATGTGCGCGACGAAGCACACCCCTTGGTCATTAATAGAATTTATGTCATAGACCCTTGAATTCTTTATCAACTCGTACTTCTGTTTCATGTCCTTCATGACTGCCTTATGTTGAATTTTTCCCATGAACTCCTCAACGGGGTTCTTTCCTTGGTATGACAATGCGATGATTATTATAATCTTCATTTCCTCTATTAGGATCCTCTCTCCCATCTAGAGGTACCCGTCGTGCACTAAAACTAGAAGTTGTCTAACACAGATCGTGTTGATGGCACTTCAACCAAAATGTGGCACATTTAACATGTTTAATAAATGTGCCCTTTGCAATCCTTTAGCCCACTATTATGGCTCCAAACTGGTGAATTTAATCTCCGGGTAATATACTTGGTGTAGGTACCTACATTTCCCAAATTGTGTGTACTTACTTTGGTCATTAAAGTCCAAATCCTCCATCTTAAGTTGCGGAACTTTCCCCAATGGTGCTCCTTCAAATGGTATTTTTCAGGTAGTAGTGATGTTAAGACACTGAACTTTATAGTATCAGGGTCTTTAATCGGCTCAAAACCCGGCTTCCTTGGTGGTACAAATGGTGGTAGGATAGAGAGAACTTCTGCAACCTCTGTCTCCATCTCTTCTAACTCTATTTCTTCTTCGCTTTCGTCGACCTCCACCGGTTTCTTCCCCTTGTGCCTAGGTTTCTTTTCCTACTGCTTCTTCGACTGGTGCTCCTTTGCTACTTTCTTTCTCGAAGATTTTCTAACTGTAGGGGTCGTAACTGGTCTCTTTTCCTTCTTTTTCTTTGGTTGCGCTTCTTTGGTGGTTTTATTTCGCGGCGACCTGGGCCTATTACACTTGGTGTTGTAGATTCCATGATTCCTGCAAGTCCTTTCTTGACAAATTCTCTGGAAATCTCTTCAAAACTCCTCTCAAACATACAACAAGATGAGAAATTCTTACTTGGTCGCAAATTCACAGTTTGATTTCTCTATAATGCAAAGTGTGAAATGTGGAGCAGGACCAGGATTTTATAAAAAAAATGAATTTCAAACCCCGTGAATATCTTAGTTATTTCTTATTTAATGTAGATATGGTGAGAGATTTGATCAACAGTGCTTAATAAATGTATTTCCCTCACTCCTTTTAATGGAAACTTTCCTTAATGTCAACTTTTGCCTTCCAACGGTCATATTTCCGACCATCTTCGACAGACCTCCGCTTGTGTTGCAGTAAACCTTCCTTCAGTGTGGTTCTTTTGAGATTGGACATAATCTTGACTATCATGCAGTGGTCTTTGTTTGGCGCGGTTCTTTTGGACTTCGTCATACCCCTGAATATCACATAATGATCTTCCTTCAACGAAATCCCTTTCTGCAGAGTAGTTTATAGTCTAGTGCCCACTTTCAAATGCATGTGGAACTAAGACTTTCCTCCCTTCTTCTTTCAGTGCACAACTCCATGGAAAAATTCATCCCTGTATATCTTCAATTTTATACCATTCACTCGTCCTAGCATCAACTGACCATCCAAATTCACGAGTTAAACTGTAGCACCATCAGAGACGTGATTGATGATATACGGTCCCAACCAATGCATTTTGAACTTTCCTGGGAACCTCACAAATTTGATACCATACAATAGGACAAGATCTACTTCCTTGAATGTATTCTTCTTGATGTGCCTTTCATGCCACGCTTTCTCCCTTGCTTTTTGTACTTGCTGATGAAAAAATGCAATAAACCTGTCTTCCTCCAAAGCAAGTAATTGTGCCATCCTTTTTTCCATGATATCGCAGTCTGCCATATCTGTGAATGTTGTAATTCTCAAACTTTCCACTAACTACTTCTTGTCCATATACTAACCTAAAAGGTGTCTGGCCTGTCAATTTCTTTCATGTTGTTGTATATGCCCATAACACTGCTGGAATCCTTAAATCTCAGTCATTTTTATGCACATTACACACCTTTGTGAGTGCATTATAAAAAATATTATTGAATGCTTCAACTGTCCCATTCGCCTGTGGATGATATGGTGTACTTTTCTGATGATGTACTTGAAATTCTTTAGTTAATGCCTCAATAGTCTTATGTAAGAAATGTGAACCCCTGTTACTCATTAAGATCTTTGAACACCCAAATATGGAAAAAATATATTCAAATATGAACTTCGCAGCATTATATGCACTACAATACTTCACTGGCTATGCTTTGGCCCACCTCATCAAATAATTAGTTGCAGTGATTATGTATCTCATGTCGGTATTATTCCCTAGTGACTCAATAGGTCCAACAAAATCAATAACCCATTTGTCAAAATCTTGCAATGTCACCTGTGGTTTTAATGACATTTTTCCCCTTCTAGATGGATTTATTGTTCTCTGGCATGCATCACATGCTCCAAAAAACTCCCTTACTTCCTTATGAA
Organism: Pinus albicaulis; assembly: GCA_034641835.2. Lineage (NCBI taxonomy): Eukaryota > Viridiplantae > Streptophyta > Pinopsida > Pinales > Pinaceae > Pinus > Pinus albicaulis. Next base: position 401,636,683 of record CM076580.1, on the reverse strand, counting down.
ACATTGGCCAGCATAATCTAGCTCTCAAGATATTTTGTGCAATGGCCTTTCCTAGAACTCCTCCATGCGCTTCTGCAAACATATTTTTCCTTTCATGCTCAGAGACATATCTGCATAGTATTTCATCTGGTACCATTTGTACAAATGTCCTGCAATCAATGAGAAATCAACTGCTTTGACTACAAAATCCTTCTTTTGCTTCGTAGTGTACTCTATAGGTTCCACTCCTATGGCCATAAATTGAATAATGCCTGTGAAGTGATAATATAAGAACCTTATAACAGATAACAGCACATTAGGCAATTTATCCTCTATACTTGTGGGTTCTTCTCCTGTCCTTATCCTTGAAAAATGATCAGGCTCGAAATTCAATCTTCCTAGTTTGACTACAACTTTGAAATCATACTCTTGGAACAAAAACAACCATCGAAAATTTTTTCCTCCTAAAACAGGCTTATTCACCAAATAATTCAGCGTAGAGTGATCAATGAACATCTTAAAGTGCACTCCCAAAAAATAATGCTTGAACTTCTGTAATGCATAGACCATAACCAACCCTTCTCTTTCTGTCGTAGAATAATTCTTCTCTACCATGGACAATTTTCTACCTGAAAAATCTATGGGTTCATCAGTTTCTCTTGCTCCTGGCTGTGTCAATACTCTACCCAACACTATGCAAGATGCATCGACATCTACATGGAATTCCTTATTCCATTCTAGGAAAACTAGAATAGGCATAGTTACCATCTTCTCCTTTAGTATGTTGAGGCTCTTATGGAATTCTTCATCCCATTGAAAAGTGACATCTTTCTTCAATAAATTCTACATTGGCGCAGTTATTTGTGCATACCCCTTTATAAACTTGATGTAATCATCCAGTGTGTCCAAGTGTTGTGCTCAGTTGTTTCACTGTCTTAGGTGGATCCAGCTTTACAATAGCAACAATCTTCGCAGGGTCCACCATGAGTCCTTACTTACAAAAAGAATGCCCCAGTAATATACCAAAAGGTACACAAATGATACACTTCTTCAAGTTCAATGATATCTGATATCGCCTACATGTATCCAACATCAACCTCAATCTTGCAACATTATTTTTCAGCAACCCAAAGATAGTCCAATGATCAAAGTAAACCTCCAGAAATTTGTGTATATACTACTTCAAAGCTGCGACTACAACTCTATAAAATATGGCAGGAGCATTATTTAAACCAAAAGGCATCAATTTGTATTGGTAACAACTCCATTCTGTATCAAAAGTTGTCTTATGTCTATCTTCTAGCGCAATTCTGATCTGATGGTAACCCGAAAAACCATCTATAAAAGGATAGGCCTCTTGTCCTCCTACATTGTCCAATACTTTGTTTGTGAATGGTGCAGGAAAGGGGTCATGCAAGCACACATCATTCAACTTCCTTACGTCCACACATATTCTAATTTTTCCCTTTGCCTTATTTTCCTAAACTACCATAGGACTTACCCATTCAGATTCTTCGACGAGTTCAAAGATCCCTGCTTTGATCATTTTCTCTAACTTTGGTTTCACCTTTTCCTTGCATTTCAGATTCAATGAATAGGTTCTTTAATTTATGGGCTTCGTGCCAAGTTTCAAAGTAATCCTCATAATTCCTAGGGGGGCCTACTATGCCCTTCAATCCAGAAAAATTTGTGGGGAAGAGCTCTTGATACTCGTGCAATAACTCTGCAAATTTGCTAAATGTGTCTTCATCCCAATATTCTCCAATCATTGGAAATTTTGGTTCTTCTTCTGATCCGATATTCACATTTTTCATTTTTGCGAGGTGCGCTATATCAAGTATTTTATGTTCTGGTCCAAATTCACTATGTACTTCTGATTATGGGATATCAATATTGCGTGAATCCTCATCATCCTCTTCCGCTGTCACATTATAGCATTTGAGTGCGTTCTACAACTACGCGGTCCAATCTGGCTGTGTCCATGTTAGCGTAGTTATGTTCTTAAAAATCCCTGCTTTGAATTCCTATAGGGCTTCATCTATGCATGAAAAATAATCTTCAAAACTAAATGTCAATAGGAACCCTTCAACCAAATATTTCAAGTTCGTCGTTCCATATCGCAGTTTTGTCTCAATATACCAAATCATAGGCATCATTTCCAATGTGTGAAAAAACACATTTACCCACTCTGGTTCAGGAAATTTTCCCCAAACTGAATTCCAGCGAAAAATATTCTCCTGGGGGTCAGCGTTGCCATCATATTTTACTTCGATTCTAGTATTTATTGGGCCAAATATGACCTTCATCAACCCACAATACTCTTTCCAACTCCCTATATTCGCTTTACAAATACCCCACCATCTAGCAGGTGTAGACCTCAAGGCGACATCCAAAGCTTGGAACCTCTATTCTTCTAGTAATTTTCCTTCAAAATTATGAAGAAAAAGACTTACATCTCCTATCCCATCATAATAAGGAAAAACACATACCTCCTAATTTATACAGCGAAGTGATCTTATCATTCTAGCACATCATCTTGAAGACATTTCATGCAACCTGTTCTGCCAATTTTCCAGTTCTTCACCAAAATCTGACATATAGGAACTATCTTGTTCCTAGTTTAACCTTCCATCTGCAGTGGGATTAATCCAATCATCCTTCTTAGATGTTATCTTATAAATGTTGTTGACATCTGCGTCGCAGTACTAATCATGAACAATCTTTGTATAATGCACTCCTTCTAATGGGTCTAGAGGAACAATGACCTTGAGATCATCCTTTTCGAATATGATTTGTATCTTCTTAAAGTTGATTATCGCCATAGTATCAAAAGTCCAATCCAATCCAAGCAGTTCCATATATGGATTTCTATCATCTATAATTTCAATCACTTCAAAATATGCAACATCATCCACCCCTTCAATATATACTACAATGGCAGATAGCCTTCCCATAGGGATAATCTTATGTTGGTTGGCCATCCTCAACTGTATCAATGACCATTGCAACTTTGGACTTCCCATTGACTCCCAAGTTTTCTTACGTCACACATTGGAATCAAATCCAAAATCTAGGATTACCTGATCCATATCATATTCCCCGATCTATGAATTTATTCTCATTTCCTTCCTCGTGCTCGTCTTATGTCGATGTAAATTTTTTACTACACGTTGATCGCTTTTTGGCACTTATTTATTAGCGTAGGAGTCCAACAGCTCTTGAAGTCCTTCAACAACCTTCTGATTCCTCAATAGATTCATACAAATTTGTAAGAACAATCTTAAAATACTTAGATATAATTCCTTCATTCGAGTAGCTACCACAGCGTTGTCCTTCTTTGGTATTAAATTCTACAACGACTGTGTTTTAGACGTCAAAGCTCTAGCATCCATGAAGCTTCGCTTCACCTCCATGAATGTATTTTTTCTGTCTGACTATTGAACCCAGGGTATTTTTCTATAGTATTTCTTACCCATGTATATTATGTCAACTTCTTACCTTCTGCTCTATCATCTCCCATCGAAGCTCCACTCCTTATTACAATATTGATGCGTATTTCATCCTCCCTTATTTCAAGGATCATCATTGAAAGGTATTGTGTGGGATGTTAGTTCCTTTTCTCTTGCATCTTTTTCATAGGACTAGAAATTTTTCTATCACATGATCCAAAAATTTTCAATACTTACAGGTGGAAGTAGGATTATCTTTCAAGTATCCTGTATGTCCACAGTTGTAGCAGATAGTCTGGTCGCGCCCTTGACTAGCTCCTCCTCCACGTACTTGGAAATCTACTAAACCAACATATTGTCATTGATCATCATGTGTATATCCTTCAGATTTCATTCTATAAGAATCACCAATTTTTTCTATCATCAACTCGTAACTTCGACATTCTTCTCATCATGCCCTACTAATTTACAAAATTTGCAGAACAACTGCCTTGGTGTCTGCACATAATTATGCAATAAATAGCACTGTCCTGGATGATGTTGTATTGTAGTTCGACATATCTCACACCATAGGCCTAATCCTGGATTCAATGGATTATGTGCTCCACTAGCCAAGTAATCTTTGAACATAGGGCATTATTCCTTAAAATGGCCATCAGCTTTGCACTTTATACACCATACTTCTGTTCTAGCTTCTGGTCTAACTTCCTTACCTTTATTTAGATCTTGCAATTCCAAGGTCAGATGTGCTAGCTGAGTCTAAATATGATGTGCTCTTGCATGAGTATCTCCCACTGGTGAAGCTTCCAACTTAATTGTAATTTCTAGAGCTTCAACTGGAGTTGTTATTTTCTGCTGTGTTAAGGGTAACCTGATATGTGGCGGCAAAATAGCTATAAACCATTCCTTATGCTTATATTTAGGAATGCGAAAGCTAACTTTCCCCATTAACATCTTAAACCTTTTATCCAACTCCAAAACAGATTAATTTTTCATTTATTTGATCTCCTTACGTTCATTAATACATTGCGATTGCGATTTTGGCTTCTTAAATTCTAAGGTCAATGCTTTCTTTGTGTCATCCAGTGAAGCAACCTAATGAGTCATAGAATAATTTATGTACCATGTTAGCACTATTTCCTACAGCGTGGTGAAAATATGTGCCTTATTTACATCTTCATCATTAATCTATCTTACTTTCCATACTGCCTCATGTACAAACAAAAATTGCTTAGGATCCTCTGATCTGAGTCCTCTAAATATAGGTATCTTGAAATCATCAGGCACGTTTCTTCGCGGGGCGTTATGGGGAGGGGGAGGGGGAGAGAGTGGGGGGGCGGGGTGTAGGGGAATTATGGGGAGGGGGGTGAAGGGGAGTAGTGGGATGGGGAATCCCATAGGTGCCTTGATTATTCCCACCTTCTAACTACAATGCACCTCTAGGGGTTGTAGGGTTACTTCTTTCTTCTTCACTTCCAGATTCTCCTAACAAGGGTTTGTAATTAGTCTTAATATAGTTCTCATGATATACCCAGTATCCCTTTCCACTTCGCATAGATATGCCTCCAGACTTAAGCCCAAAAATTAATCTAACTGCATTCGTAGTGCGCCATTTTCACATAAAATAATTTTAATACACAACTTCAAAGAATTTAGATACTTACCTCACGGACCCTTGAAAAATCTTCGCTCATCTTCATTGTAAGATACATATGTGTCTATTGAAAACTTAATGATAAATCCTCCTAGGATACTATCGATCCAAAAATCAACAACTCTTGAGATGATGTTACTGTTATCCTTGAGTCGATGTACCAATTCAAGGCTCCACATAGTATGATCATCATTTTTAAAGCACGTCTTGTTCTCAACCAACCTTGAAAACCACTCATGTAGTTCATTAGAAATATTCATGAAGAAAATATCATGTTGTTCTGTGAAAATATACCCTTTTAACCAAGATTCAGTCATTAATCATGGATTTCTATTTTCTGGAGTTGTGAACACTCATTCTTTCATATCTACCCAATCTTGTATTTCCTTCTTTGATGGATTCCACATCCACATGTCCCTCAAAAATATCTCGGTCTCGGTAATGAAAGCATTTGTTGGGTGGTTTGGGCTTGACCCAGGTTCAATTTATACTTCACACCAAAAAAACCCTAGATATCGGCCCTTTTGGCAATGACCTACAAGAAGATCGCAACCTCACCTGAGGTGGCTATGGGTGTTTGCAGAACCAGGTTTTTGTAGCCTTGAGGGACTACACAAGGTGGCTTTAGTTCACTTTTTTGTACTTAATCAATCTTCTAACATGTATATTATTTCTTCACAGTTATAGCTCAATCAACTACTTCTCATCATTCAGATAAAAATACACATTACAAAATAAGATAAACTGTGCTATCATTACCTTCCATAAACAGATAGAAATAAAACACTACACATGTAAACAAATAATATTCCCAAAACTTCCCTTATTTATTAAATATGGATCTGTCCAATGCATACAACTTCTTCGACCTGTGCACACAACTACAGGTGGTCTGCGCACAAATCTACATATGCTTCCAAGGTCTCCGCGCACTTAGCTGCAGAGCCTTCCATTAACGGCCAAAACAAACTAAAGATAGAAATTACAGCAATTTGTGCTTATCAACTATGTATGTTATTACTTCAACATGACATTAAATTGCCTTATATAGCTTTACATCAATACAAAACCATGGTCCATATACCATGGGCATTGATAAAAAAAATAGCTAAATCCTAAAACCTGTTACAAAATGAGGGGCTTCCACCCACCCCGAAGCCCCTAAACACCGCACGGTAGATCTAGCTTCATGATACCATGCACTTGGCTCCTCAAGATGTAGAGTCTTTGACCAAAAATGGACCAATTTGGGTTGCACCCAACAAATATTGGTATGATACCCTTCCTCATGAGATTGCCACTTCTTATGATAGAGTTGAAGTTATGTTTTTTAGAAAGATGGGGTGGCATCCCTCATGAAGAATGGGAGGCTCTTAGAAACTCCTCTGTGCAAGAGCTATGAAATGGAACAATTAATCTTGAAAAGGATCTTGGTAAAAGGTGAGGAATATGTCTCAATTTCCCCTTTAATTTCTATAGAGAATTCTACTCTCACTACATGTGATAAAACCCCAAAGGAAGATGTCGCTAAATAGGTTAGATATAACCTTAATGATCTAAGTGATCAGCATGAAGATGACTCCTCGTTGGGTCCATATGATGAAAACAATGATTTTGCGAACACATGTGTTGGAAAAGATCAGTCTATGTAAAATAAAGTTGAGACTAACCTTACATTTTTCAAGGATATTACTCTTGATGAAGCTCCTTTTGAGAACCTTGAGGAAGGTGATCACATGATCTCCTTGGAAGATGACATTGTATATTATTTCCGCATTGAAAAGAAGAATGGGAAATTTTTTGGGCATCTTTTTTTATTGTTATCCCATTTACGATACTGATAAGGAGGATGAGGTTGAGATTTGTTTTCCATTTATCTCGGGGATTATTTATAATGACATATCCATTGATGCCCTTGGGAAGGAGAATTATTGTTTTCCCTTCCATGAAGAAGGGAAGTTGGAAGTAATTGATTCTACTTTTAAGGAAAACTTAATCTTTGATGCTGATAATGAGGATATCAATAAGGCTGTTACATATCTACCTTATGATTATATATTCAAATCACTTGAGCCTTTATATTATGATCTTGAGGAAGAAAAACTTGTTGAATACAACACTTCACCCTCACCTTTTCCTTTCCCTCTTGTTCATCATCTTAAGTCTTCCTCAAATGATTCCCTTGGCCATTTTCATATGATCTCCAGTGATCATGGGACCTTTTTTCTCCCTAGATATGATGTTGAGGAAGAGCTATCCACTAGATGTATCCCTCCTTCCCTCTCTTGGCCTCAAGATTATGGATATAATCACTCCATTGAACAACAAATATGTTGTCCCTTTCTGACATCTACAAAGCATAATATTATAAAAAATTATTGTGATAGGGAGTTCTTGAGAGTGATTATTCATTCCACCATTGTGTATTAAGATGGAAAGCCCCACACTTCTATGATTGAATTATTTTCCTTCTCCTAGGGCTTTGTTTTACCTCGAGTGGAGATCATATTTTCCTTCCTCCAACCCACTTCATCCTCCATGTGACTGTGTATGTATTCGATTTGGGATTTGTTACATGAGTAATAAATTATAATACTAGAAGGCATATGTATATTGACATGATGATATGTTGGTTGAAATGGCTTTATGATTACACTTAGTATTAGCCTTACTATATGCATGTTAAGGTAGTATGCAATGCATGCTCACTTTCTCATTAGAACAAACATCATATGATATTTTCATGGTAGTCTAGTTTCATTTATATTAAATTTTCATTTTACTTTCTTGTTGATTTTTATGGCCTAATACTAAGCATGGGTTATCATAAGACACCACAATTTATTTTTTTCCTGTGTGCTTAGTCTTTGATATGTGAAAGTAACAAGTCTATGATACCAAGATATTGATGGTGTTCTCATGACCTACCATTCGATTAGCTTCATGCACTTCTTCGAGAGCTCATGTACCAGTTGGAGCCAGATGTTACCCACCACCTGTGGGCAGTGTATATAGGAGAAACATTTTCTCCTAGATGGTCCTCAGCTGGAAACCAACAACCCTTTAGAGCCACCAAATAGCTCAATGTGCCATTGTCTCTACCACTTGAGCCATCCCTGCGGTCCGTCGACCACTTGTCATGAATGTATGTTTGAAGATGGGCCTCCTAACAGTAAAGGTATAACTATTCATTGATATAATTGAGTAATTTTCCTTGTCATGGGAACTTTGGGGAATGGATTGGTGAGGGGATTTGGCGAAAAAGTGGGTTAGGCTTGTATTCTTGTATCTACTTCCCAATGTTGTGGTTACCCTTGTATCCTAATTCCGTGGGATCTCCTTTACTGAACATTTGGTTTTGGTTTGGAATGACATGGGAAAGCCTGATTTTTATTGTGTGGTCCTGCTTCCCGACACCACCTAAAATGCTCCCCTTCTACTCATTTTAGCCCCATTCATATATTTTACCATTAGGTCCACATATGCCCACTAGGTCCACATAGGGTTACCTTCGCCCTCTCCTTGTCCATGCCTTGGGGCGAGCCTGGAATGATGCTCCAGAGGTTAATGCTGCTAAAAATAAAATAAAAAAGCATAATTTTTCCACTCTCAATAGGAAATGTACCAAAAAATGAAAAATATGGTTGGGGCATACATATTTATCATGTGGGAAAAATCTGAACATGAGCTCTAACCCTCACCCATGACCATCATCCTGGTTCCTATAGGCCCTAGATGAGCCCGATTCATCATTAAGGAACCCATGATTGTGCCACCTTAAGGTTTCCACAAAGGCATATGAAGAAGGGTGGAAAAAAAAGGCCTGGGTAACTCGTGTACTAATATTTTCTCCCTCCTACACTCATATACCAAGGTGTGGGCTTCCCTTATTACAACTACCCTTGAAACTTGACATGTGGTTTGGATGTTTCCATTGCCCCCCACTCAATTCCATTATTATATCATTTTCCACCGATCGCTTGAATAATGCACCATGGACATGTCACCCCCTTTAGAGGTTGAAATCCCCTCTTATGAGATTTTCGCTATTCTCTTTGAAGGATGAAATTGGATGGATGGATTAATTTTGATGTTTGGAACTCTTCACTTGTTTCTTGGAGCTTCTATATTGGCATATAATGATGATTGGATATACTTTTTCTCACATGAAAGTTCTATTTTAATGATATTTTATCATTTCTTATGTAACATGCATGTTACTGGGGATTTTCACTATATTAGGCCGAAATTTGCTGCTTTTCTTATGTGAAAGAGTGGAAATTTCTCTTTCTATAGCGTTGAATCATGTCATGGGACATGTTTGAATAAGTGAATGTTCCTAGAGATATTTTGTTGAAATTTATCTTGGTAAGTCATCATATATTGCATGGAAAATTATAAAAGACCTTGAAGCAATTGTCCCATGCCCTAATTGCCATGCGAAATTATTCTAAAGGCCTCCTTGACCAAGTGAAATCATCCCAAGCATTCAAATATCCTTGAATCAATTTCTCCCAAAGGATAAGGCACTAGTCTTCCATAGGTGATTACCTTAAAGAGTATTTTTCTCACCTTCCCTCCTCCTTTCTAGGAATAACCTCCATAGGGGACCTAGGGCATCACATATCTCATAATTTACCCATCAAATTATTTTTATCTCCTAGCCTATATTACGTTGTTGTGTCTCCTAGGATCCTTCCAAATTTGAAGCCATTGTAACAATGGGATCTTGAGATATTTCAATCCCTAGCTCTAAGATTGATCCTTTCCCTTTATTTCCCTTTGCTAGTGACCTCATTGGGATCATTGCATCAAAATAAAAGAATTTTTTTCCTTTGATCCTCTTCTCCTTCCAAATTAGTTCAAGTCCCTCATTGGGTGATCAACTCCATACCCTTAACCTAATTTTCGGCCCACTAGGTCTCGTGTGCTTCCGCAACTTATTGAAGCCAATTTCACAAAGACCACTTAGAAACCAAGTTTTCACAATGATTTTGAGGTCTAGGAGTCTCCTTTGTAAGTCATATCTTAAAACCCTAGCCCTTGAAACCCTCTTATCCCTTCCTAGAGAGCATTTGATCTTTCTTTCTAAGCAATCAAACCATATATTTGAGCCTCTCTTGTCAATAGGATTTGAGGATCACCTTTCATCTTATCATTGACACATTAATTATTATGATCCTTATAATATTGAGTCTCCTCCCATCAGTGAAAGTTTGTAAAGTGCAAGGAGCCTTAGTTGAGGTGACAGTGGGATATCACTCCATTTTTTCCCTTGACCTAGTTGTTTCCCTATAGATTCCCTCCTTGGACTCGTGCTAGTTTGAGCGGTAATAGGTAGTATTGCAAATAATTGAGAAAAGAGATGATTTCATTTCTATTGTCATGCTTCTCCTTGAGAACTTTCCCCAAGAAAGTCTTTATCTGCTAATGAAGGGTGACTGAGTGCATCTACTAAGTAAATGAAATTTACAATCCACGAAGAGGGGAACCAAAAACCTAGAATCACACGCCACCCAACTGGAATGATAAAGCAGAGCCGAGAAAGAAAGAAGTACAAAATTATCTCAGTTATTAACCTGGATGAATTAAAGGCGTCGTGTCATGAAGCAACACTTTAATGAATTTCTTTCAAACTATCTAGTCCAAACATTGTGTAAGATGTATTTGTCTTGTTCAATCCAGAAGCTTTAAATTATTGGTCTTCCTCCTTGGAAATGATGGGGCCTAGTAAGATTCTAGAAATGGAATGCTCTAATTTTGGGAGGCTTGTCTCCTAGATAGCTCTTATCTTGCCTTTCCTAACTAATGATGCCCATTGTAAACTGCCACTCCTTCCCATAATATCCAACAGTAAAATTAAGAACCAAGATTTCAAGGTTTCCTTTAAAACTGCCCTTGAATCCCTTAAATAACCCACTGAAATCTCATAAGAAAACAACCATGAAGAAGGATTGAGAGAAATACAATTAATTGAGGTTTCATAAATTCTAGTGAGAGTGCACATATGGTGCATTGGGGAGGGGGAGGGTGGAAGGAATGCCACGTCGCCGCACTCCTTATTATTTTTGGGAGTTAGTAGGACAGAGGACGCCTTACCCTTGGCTCCATTTACATTTGTTCCTCCTCCCCTATTGGGGAGACGTGGCCCGCTGTAGTAAGGATAAAGCGATAGGAGTCCCGTTGGAGTCCGGGATCCCGACTCTAGTACTGATGGTCTCTAGACATCTCAATCCTAGCTATGAGTTCCTGATAAATATGGCTTGCGGGTCGTTGGATATATCTGGGGAGGTTTCTAGTCCCCTATCAAAAAATTTCATTGAAAAATAATTACTATTTTATTAATGATAAAAAATAATAATATATAAGTTAAATACATATACATTTAACAATACTTTTTACCATGGAGATTCACCTCCACTTTATCATGGCCCATCAATACCACACCCCAAAAATATCATAAATCTTTTCATATGACACTTGTTCATATGACATTTTTTTAATTAATAAATTTAATTAAAAGAGAAAAAACACCATAACTACTTTACAAATAAATCTCCACCTTTAATTTGTATATACTATTAAGAATCTTACACAATATCTTTTGAAAATTAAATCCATACTATTCACTTTATAATTATTAGTGATTAAATTAAACTTGTAAAAATCTATTCCAAAATAAACATATCTATCCACATAATTAATATTCAAATTTACATATAGAATTTCATATCATATTTAAATTAATAATTAATATTTTTTATTAAATAAATATTTTGAAAATTTTATAATTTAATTATTAAATTAATATACAATTTTATATGCAAAAGTTAAAAACATACTTAAATTAATAATTAAAAATCATTATTAAATAAATACCAAAGATTTGGTAATGTTTTAATGCAGAGTCATACAAAATATAATATGCTTTAATATTTAAAATAATTATGAAATTAATATTACATCAACTATTATTTCTTATTTCTTATTGGTGTATTAGAAAAATAATCTTTATTAGAATTAATTAAAAAATTAAGCATTTAAGGTATCATTCTTTTTTATATTTTCTAATAATATTTTTATGTTGAGGTATCTTTCTCATATATATATAGAATATTCATTAGTCTAGAGTATTTTGCATTATCTAGTGTCCAAATATTTTTAAAGATTTAATATTTTTCTTAAATATGATATTTTAGGTTAGTTTGAAAATTCATGTAGGAAAATATTCAATAAAAAGCATGTAATTTATTATTAAAAGTGATAGTTTTTGAAAAATATCATCCCTTTAATTAATTAATTATATATATATATATATAATTTTTTTGAGAAAATGTCCAAAACATAGCTTATTTGCTAAATTTCTCCCTTGAAAGTTCCTCTACTAGTGTCTTTATGCCATTATCACTTACATTTATATAGTTTTTTTTTTGGTCAATAACTTAATATATTATCACCTATATTTAAGATAATCTTATTTTTCATCACCAACTTATTAACATGGTAAATAACTTGCGTTACCCTACCTTAAGCTAATAACTAGCTTAGATCCATCTTAACTCTAGATATACCAAGCACAATCTTAACTCTGAAACTACCAAGAGAAAATCTCTTTTCACTTTAAAAGATGTTTATATATAAGAGATTAGATCCATATTAACTCATAATCTACCAAGCACGAATCTCTTTTCACTTTAAAAGATGTTTATATATGAAGAGATTTAATCCCTCAGCTTGGTAAATCAAAATTAAGATGGATCTAAGTTAATTTTGAAAATAATATATTCTATAATTTTTATTTCATGTCTCAAATATACCTATTATTGTTTTGTTTGTTAAATATTAATTTTATAAATACATATAAATTATAATATATTAATAGTAATTTATGTTGAAATTTTTGGAAAAAAATATAATAAATATTTATTTATTTATTATTATTTTAATTATTAATTATTAATTACGTAATTTAAATGTGTAAGATAAAACAATAATTATTATCTTAAACTTAATTCAATATATTTTAACTAATAGGCTAAATGACTTTTTGGTGGTGATCTAGCAATACACTTTTGAATGCATAAATAGATTTTTCACCTTGAAAAACACCTAATACACTTGATTTTTGCAAATTAAACAACTTAAAACTATGATATTTAAAAATTTGTACTGGATTTTGAATAAATTTGACCAAAAGAAATGCTTTGAATATAACCATTTCATCTATTAATTAGACTATTGAAACTTAATGCATTATCTTGATAAAGAAATGTCATAAATTTTAATTATTAATCCATTTATAAATTGCCTTTAATTCTTGATTTATTTATTTTTAATATTTGAAGTTCATTTATAAATTGAGATGGACATTTTCAATTATACTATTTACTATAGTTATTGTTAAAGTGTTTAAGGAGTATCTCATATACATATATTTACATTTTAAATCATGAAATATATAGTTATATTTCATATTAATTAGTTTATAGTCTACACACATAATTGGTATGATAAATTTATTACTATATTAAATTATGATGGTCAAATTTAACTATCTTACATTAATATTAATTATTTTTTATTAATCTTAATTGATTTAAAAAATATTGAAAAAATATAAATTTTTTAAGTTCTATTAAATTAAATATCACTTGAGTCTATAACTTACTAAAGTAGCATTTGAAAAAAGTGTTATCGCTCATGATTTGTCTATTAGTTTTTGTCCCATGTTTTTGTATTTTAAATCTACATTTTAAATTTATATATGTTTTAATTTTGTGGACAAGTTAAAAAGGCTTTCGATACGGTTCCTAGAAACAATTTATGGAATATATTAGAAGAGCTAAATGTTCCTTTCGAGCTAAGAGCGGTCGCTATAAGGTTATACGAGAATGTAATTGCCAAGTAAAAGAGCAATGAGGGGTGGTCGAAAGATATTAAGTGTAATATCGGAGTTAAACAAGGTTTCCTCCTCTCCCCTACCCTATTTGGCATTTACATCAACAAGCTAGAAGGTTGTTTAGAGGAAGAATGATGTGCTGGCACGATCTTAGCTGGGATAGTCATCATCCTTCTTCTCTATGCTGACAATATTGTTCTTCTCGCAAAGTGCCCATCTGATCTTGATAAGAAACTTAGAATTCTTAAGGATTTATGCTCTACAATGGGTATGTCTGTTAACACTGACAAAAAAAAAGTTATGATTATCAAATCCAAGAAGGACACTTATGCTAATTTTATGTATGACAATAGTAACTTGGAGGGAGTGTCTTCTTACAAGTACATAGGAATTGATATTCATCACAAGCTCAACTGGAACTATAACATTCAGAAAATGATTAATGGGGGATGGAGAGCTTATTTTGGTCTTGAAAATAATTGTAAAACGGAAAACCTTGTAATGTGGGATAGAAAGAAGTTCCTCTTTGAAACTTTAGTCACTCCTGTTATCTTATATGGATGTGAGGTTTGGGGTTGCAACATCTCTAGAGAATCCTGGAGAAATATTGAGAAAATTCAGAAGCGTTTTATAACGTATAACCTTAAAATTAAAAGAAATACACCCTATCCTATTCTCCTTATAGAAGTGGGTCTTTCGCCTATCGAGAGCCTAGCTATGACTAGGCTTCTATTGTACAAGCACAAGTTCAATAGCATAAGAGACCATAGACTTCCTAAGCTATCTTTAAATTCTAGCCAAAACCACCTAAGGCTTAAAAGAGGTTGGTATAAAGACACCTGGGTCTGGTTAAACCATTGGGAGATCAACAAGAATGTTGCATTGTGAAACATTAATAACATTAAAAAAATTATTACTTCTAAGTTCAAAGAAAAAATGTGGTGTGAGAAAGATCTAGCAGCTAAAAGAAAATTAAGATATTATAAGGAGGTCATCAACCCTACCCTAGAAGATCAAAAGTATCTGTCTATTTTAACTAGCTCAAAGAAGAAAATTAATATAGCCAAGATTAGAATGAACTCTCATGAGCTCCATAGTGAAACAGGTCTTTGGACAATTCCTAAAACACCATGGATAGAAAGGATCTGCCATCTCCGTGAGAATATGAACATCAAGGATGAAAATCACTTCCTCTTAGAGTGCCCCGCGTACAACCACATTAGAGCTCAATTTCATAATCTTTGTTGCAATATTGACCTTCCTAGCCTTTTAAGATGTCAAAATTATAGTGAGCTTGGGAGGCTTCTCTCCAAGCTTTTCCAGCATAGGAATAAAATCTTAAATCAAACTAAATAACTCTTTTCTTTAGGTCCGATAGACCAAAGATTGGTCTCAGTGGACGTTAACCATCATCAACCATCATCATCATCATCATCATCATCAATTTGTTTTTCTTCTTTACATATATTTTCCCCAAATAATAATAGGTCATGATTTTGTACCTTATATTTATTTAATTTATTATTTTTTGTCCTATAATTTTGTATTTTATATTTATATATGTTTTAATTTGTTTTTCTTCTTTGTATATATTTTCCCCACATTAAAAATATTGACAAACTTTCTTACATTATACCTACACATATCTACCTTAAAATATCCACCACTCTACATTATACACCACTTTGGACACAATCAATCAACAATCAATTTTATTTTTTTATTTATAAAAAGTTTTTTACAATTTGACATGAATTTTTTTTATTTATAAAAAGTTTTTACAACTTGGCATGAAAGATATGTGTGCTTTCTTCATAAAATTATCATAAAACATTTAAATTTTTATAATTTAATTATTACACTAATATTCAATTTTACATTAAATCATACTTAAATTAATAATTTAAAATTTATTATTAAATAAATACTTTTTCATAACTTGAAAATTTAAAATTTATTATTAAATAAATACTTTATCATAACTTGAAAATTACGGAATTCACTTAAAACATAGCGCAAAGTCACAATTTCACCTTCAACAGATAGTATTATATTTACTATAATATAATATGATATTTAAGATAATGAAAAAAATAATATTAAAATGGTTAGATTACCGATTATTTATTGTTAGTACTTGCCAAGATAGGAGTTTAGCCATTGATTTGCGCTTTGAATGCTATTAATATTGCTTTCACTCATCCAAAACCTATGTTTTTTATTATAATTAAAAGAATTGTAAACAATTGATTAAATACAAATTTAGATGCGTTATTTTTGGAAACTAATGTGTTTTTTATTATAATTAAAAAAAATTGCCGACAATTGATTTGGTAAAAATTTAGATGAGGTTATTTTAGGATTAAAGCTATCTATTCCATCTCACCAACAAAGTTGGCTAACTTTTAGGCGTAGGCAATATTCACGACAAAATTTCTACTTGGCGATACTCAGATCAATTACAAGAGGCTGAGTTGGTCATTTGATCGGGAGGAAGTTAGATATAGAAAAGAACATGGAAGATTAATCCTTGGGAGAAGCATGGTCATTTTATCAGGAGGTGGAAGTTAGATAATGAAAAGAACATTGAAGATTAATTTTTGGGAGAAGCATGTAATCATCATTTGAGTTGTGAAGAAAATATTTAAAAATCAGTTAAGATTTATCTTAATTTCGAATTTATCAAGCGTCGAGAGGGATCAAATCTCTTGAACTGTAAACTTTTTTTTCAATGCAAAATTTGAGGAAAGTTTGCTCCTCGAGATATTTGATTCCTCTCAGGGGCTTGATTGATCGGAGTTAATCATAATCACTTTAAATATGTTAAATATGTCTCAGATTAAATTGGTCATTTTAATTTTAAATTTTCTTTGTTGAGATGATAAATATTGTTAATAAATTTAATGATGAAATGTTTTTTTAAATGCAAAGTGAAAATAATAGTGTTCACTGATGGGAAATGTGAATATAAGAATGTAATCATGTTACAAATAGTCTTCATTGTGATCAATCTCAAACTATTTTATTCTACTATTCTTATTATCACCCTTGTTAGTTTTGTCATCTTTTCATATCGATTATATGAAAAAGACAATTTAAATGGTAAACCATTTAAATCTTTATCTCAAGTTGTTGTAGTAAACACGATACCTTGTATTAATAGGTTATATTACTATAACACAAAAAATCAATGTATATTGTCAATAACATTTTGTGCTTACACTAAAATCAATGCATATTGTTAATCTAATCACTTTAAAATTAATGTACCATCATATATCCAATTACATCAAATAAAAAATCAACATCTACACTAAAATTGATGCAACTAATGCAAGCAATCAAATAAGATTAGAAACCAACATCTACACTAAAATCAATGCATTTAGTGAAAGAAATCAAATAGGATTAGAAATAACATCTACACTAAAATCAATGCATTTAGTGCAAACAATCAAATAGGAATAGAAATCATCTACATTGAAATCAATGCATCTAGTACAAGCAATCAAATATAATTATAAATCAACATCTACATTGAAATCAACACATCTAGTGCAAGAAATCAAATAGTAACTTCTTCACTATCTCAGTTTGACCATCGGATTGAGGATGATAAGATGAGCTATGAGCTAGTTGAGTACCCAAACAAGAAAATAATTCTGTCCAAAAATACATCCTTCCAAAAATTTATTCATTATCTTAGTTTGACCATCAGATTGAGGATGATAAGATGAGCTATGAGCTAGTTGAGTACCCAAACAAGAAAATAATTCTGTCCAAAAATTTCCAGCAAAAATGGGATCTATGTCACTTACAATAATCTTTGGGTTTCCATGTAGCTTTTGAATTGTTTCCATAAATGCAGTAGCAACTGTACTTTCTTTAAATGGATGAGATAATGCACAAAAGTGTGCATACTTGGTAAGTCTATCAACTACCACCATGATGACACTCTTTCCTTCGGACTTAGGTAAACATGTGATAAAATTCATTGAAATCTCCTCCCAATGTTGACTTGGAATGGATAAAGGTTGTAGAAGACCCGAGGTCTTAAATGTCTCAACTTTATTTTGCTGGCAAACCAAGCATTCCACCACAAAATTTTGAATACCAAATTTAAGGCCATCCCAAAAAAATTATTTCTTCACCCTGTGGTAAGTTTTTAAAAATCCTGAGTGTCCTCCTAAAGAAGAAGTGTTCAATTTCAAAAGAATATTTTGTTTTAGTTGGGAATTATGGCAAATATATAAGCGATATTTGTACCATAAGGAATCATTTTTCCAACTAAATGTATCAAATGTACTAGGATCTTGCTGCAATTTTTGAATGAGTGTCCACACTTCTTCTTCCTTCTTCAATTTATCCCTTGCTTCGATTATCCAATCTGGTTGGATAATAGAATGACACAAAGCAATGCTTCCACCTCTTCATCCTTTCTTAAGAGTGCATCTGCAACAACATTTAGCTTCCTTTTTTTGTAGATGATTTCAAATTCATAACCCAACATCTTTGTGACCCATTTTTGCTGCTCTTTTGAAGATAGTCTTTGTTCCAAAAAATGTTTAAGACTATCATGATCAATTTCTACCTTGAAGTGTCTTCCCATTGGGTAAGGTCGCCATTTCTTTAGTGCATGTAGTATTGCTAACATTTCCTTCTCATAAATATCTTTCTGTAAATACTTTCCTTTAATTGGACGACTTTCAAAAGCAATAGGTCTTCCTTTTTGCATTAAAACAACACCAATTCCATTTCCTGAGGAATCATATTCCACAATAAAGGTTTTTGTGAAGTCTGGCGTAGCTAAGACTAGTGCTAGGCACATTTCCTCTTTAATATGTTCAAAGGCCTTAGTTGCTTCAAGAGTCCATGAAAATGCATCTTTCTTCAATAATGTTGTTAGAGGTGCTGCTATTCTCCCATAATTCTTAACAAAATTGCAATAATACCCTGTTAACCCGAGAAATCCTCGCAACTGCTTTATGGTTGTGGGGACTTTCCATTCCTTAATGGCTTGAATTTTGTTAGGGTCTACCTTAACACCCTTGTGAGATACAATATGACCTAGATATTCCACCTCTTGTACTCCAAAGAAACATTTGGATGTTTTTGCATACAATTGTTTCTCCTCCAATAGTTTGTGCACCCTATCAACATGTTGGACATGATCCTTCCAAGACCTGCTGTAGATTAGTATGTCATCAAAAAATACTAGCACAAATTTTCTAAGGAATGGTTTGAAAATAGAATTCATCAACCCTTGAAATTTAGAAGGTGCATTGGTAAGGCCAAAAGGCATGGCCAAAAATTCATAATGACCATCATGAGTTTGAAATTTTGTTTTCGGAATATCTTCAGTCTTCGTTCTAATTTGAGGATATCCTGAACGAAGATCCAACTTGGTAAAATAAATTTCTACATCTAATTCATCCAATAATTCATAAATCACACCTTGGACGTGGGTGACAGCAGAAGTATGAATGAAATCATCTCTCCCACGCCCATGAGGACGAAGATATACAACACAGGTCCTCACCAGATGGAGATCCTCAAACCGGTATCCATCTGCACGAGATGAATGAAATGAGATAAGTCATGATGAAGATACACTTGGACAAGGTCACCCCCTCCAAGGCACATCTCTGAAGCAATCATCCTGAATGATTACCTGGATTGATATGCCAATTGGCCATAACTCTTCACTCGAGCCCTCTCATGAAAAAAGTTATGGCATGCAGCTGCGTGCGTGGCTCAATCATGACCTACTCCTTCGCATGTGTCACAGACCTTTTAAAAGGAAGGCCCCTCAGCACAAAGAGACACACAGACATTTCCTTCAGTCTTTCTTGTTGATTTTGTTCTTTCCTTCCTGCGCCACCAGCCCGTTGCACAACCCTCTTCCTAGAGCTGCGCTGTGCAGATATCTCTGGGTTTTGTTTTATCCAGCCTGCGCTTCTTATCCTACCTCCATATTTCTCTCTAGTCTCAATAGTCTGTGCACACTCATTACTCCGCATCCTCAGACGTGCTTTCCCACTCATTGTTCCCCCTATCCACTTGCTTTTCCCCTGCTTCGTTCCTCTCTCCCTGCTGAGCATCCTTCCATCTTTGTCACTCCTCTACTTTAGCAGGCCATGGCTCCTAGGTTGCACCAAATAACCATCCATGGAGGGAAGAGAGGGGCACTCCCTGTTCGTTACCACCGTGGGACAGGCAATCGACTGGAGTCTGTGGAAGGCTCCTCCTTAGGCAATTACGCTAGATAGAGCCCCGATATGGATTAGGAGGAGGAGGCCCTCATGCAAGCCTCGCAGAGAGGTAGGTGTGGCCCTCAAAATTCTACCATTATGCATTAGGCACACCTCCTGCCTCGCAAGACCGAACCTCTGCCGGCTCAGGAGGATGAGGGTGATGATACAAATGTATGGATTATGAATTCTCAAGGTACTTGGACGAGCGTCCCTGACACAGAATATTTGGTGGCTCCCATCCCCTGTGCACTGGTCCCCAAACCTACATGTCCACCCACTGACACAGAGGAATCAACTATGCAGGCATACGCCTGCTCCATAGTGGAGGAAGATCTAGATAGTAATGATGAAGCTGAAGACTAAGGACTGCAAAGTTACTTAGTTCTTCCTTATTTTTGTCATGCATGCTATTACCATGGGATTCCAAGTTATACTTATGCTCCCACATATTTTTTAATTTCTCGATACACCAACGCTGCTACGCATTTTTTAATTTCAGGCTTCAAGTATTTTCCGGACTGGTTTCCTCCATAGAGTTAGCCCCAAAACCACGCAACTAAGGCTGGGATTGATTAAGCGCAACTTACCAACCTAGCATGTAGCATATGTATTGTTTCTCTTTTCGAACTAATATAGATTAGCCTAATTTACCAAAAAAATAACAATTCATCAATCACAGGAATGGGAAATTTATCTTTAATAGTGAGGTTATTGAGCTTCGTATAATCTGGACACATGCACCATGATCCATCCTTCTTGTACACCAATACTACTAGAGCAGATAAAGAACTTTGACTAGGTTGAATTATACCAGCCTCTAACATTTTTGCAATCATACGTTCAATTTCGCTCTTTTAGACACAAGGATATCTGTAAGGCCTGGCGTTTGGAGGAACACTTCCTAGAATCAAATGAATAGCATGATCATGATCACGAATAGGTGGGAGTCCTTTTGGAGTTTCAAACACCTTGGAATGATTGTCTAAGACTTTTTGTAGATATGGAGAAATATATGATTTTGATGTTGGAACTTCTAGTGAGCATAATTGTGCAATTATGCCTCGTTGTTATTTCTTCATAATATTTGTCATGAAATTAGATCTTATTATCTTTCCTGGCTTCTATGCGATACCCCGTAATTCGATTTCCTTTCCTTCTGAAAAAAAATTCAAGAAATTTTCTGGAAAATTAAAAGCTATCATCCCCAAAGATTGTAACCATTGTACTCCTAGTAGAACATCAACACCTCCCATTGGTATGGAAAGCATTGGACTATTCAATACATATTCCCCCATGCTTAGATTGATATCATGGCATTTTCTAGAGCAGTTTATAGTTCCTACATTTGCAACCATCACTTGACATTCTAGTGCTGGGTATAGGAAACAATTCAATTCCTTGGCTACCTTACAATGAATAATATTATGGGTACTACCCGAATCAATCAACACTATTAAATTTTTCTTCTTAATATGTCCTTCTATCTTGAGATTTTTAGGAGTGGTAATTCTTGCCAATGCATTAAATGATATGATCGGACTCATTTCTTCTTCTTCTAGGTTTGGTTCCTGGTGTATATCCTCTTCTTTTGAAGTTTCTTGTTCATTTTCTTCCTCCTCTTCATAATGTATGTAAAATAATTTCTTCTCAGCACACTTATGACCTTTAGTGTATTTGTTATCACAATTGTCAAAAAGCCTTTTTGCTCTTTTTTCTTCCAATGGTTGTGGTGTCAACCTTGTAGGTTGTGGAAGTGTAAGAGTAGCAACACTTCCATCTTTATAGATGTGAGTGGTAGGCTTACTTGTCACCATAATTTTACATTCAATATTTCTTGCCAACCTGAATACCTTATCCAATGAATCAAGTTCCCAAACATGAACTTCATGTTGGATGTTATCCTTTAAAGTCCCTAGACATCAATTTTGTGTTCCTATAGAATATCAGTTACCCTTATATTCAAGTTTTGGAAGTCCTAAATGTGCTCCACCACTAAAATATTTTGTTTGAGATTTATCAATTGGCTAAAGAAGGTGTTGCTCTTTGTATCCTCATAATGTGCTACCATTTCCTCCGTAAAAATTGACCAAGTGACAATTTTTTTGCGGGAGCAAAGCCATCGATACCATACAAATGTATTTTGTTCTAAATGTAAAGTTGCAATGCGTACCTTTTTTGTGTTTTTCACATTATTGAGATCAAAATTTCTCCATATGTAGTATCCATGTTACGAGATCCTTGCCATCAAACTTCCCCATATCCATGTTTGGAATATGGTGGTTCTTCAATCCAACACGATTAACATTTATTTTGTTCTCATCATGAGTTTCCTCTACTATATTTATGCCATTAGAAATCATTTCTTGTATTAACCTTGTCATAAAACCTTCCATGTCTACTTTTATATCATTCTTCATGTCTTCCATGTTGTCTTTCATTTTTTCATCGATCTTAGCTTCCATATCATCCATATTAGCTTCCATTCCATTCATCTTAGCTTCCATGCCATTATTCAAACCATCCATCTTATATTCCACTCCTTTCTTCAAAATATCCATCTTAACTTCCACGCCTTTCTTCAAAACTTCCATTTCATTTTTGTTGCTCTTTGCGAGAGCGAAATTTGGTGCACTTGCTCTTGTAATTTTGATATGTCATGTTGCGCTTTTTCCTCTTCATGATTCATAATAGAGCCTTCTGAAGGCTTAATGGGTGTTGAATTCATTTTAGGTGGCATTTTAGAACCCAATACTGATATCTATGCTTCAATATGCCCTTGGAATCACTTCAAACTGATTTTTCACACAACACTTACGCAATTCGAAAAAAAAAATGCACACATTTTTCTTGATTTTGAGGAGCTCCATATTGAAATTGAATTATCTCTGTGATTTCAGATTTTCAATATCTTAATTTAGGTATTGTAGTATCCCTTTGAATCTTCTTTTGAATTCGACAGGTCTAACTTGATTTGGATTTTTTAAGACAAAGTTAAGTCCAATCTCCCACAATGCCCTAATTATGGATTGGTTCAGTAGAACGAACTTGTACAAAATGCCACGTGTCACTATTTCCTCCTTCAGCTCTAAAATTAATACAAAAGAAAGGAGAGTCTGTGTTATTGCGGCCAATTTTTACAGAATTCCAATCCGATGCACAGAGCGAGAGTTATGATGATTTTCCCACGGTCACCTCTTTTAGATGAAATTTGGGAGCCTGAAAAAACCCTAACTTCCACAGATCATATCTCTGAAAATATTGCGAACCAAGATCTGAAATTTTTACACGACGTGCCTCGGGATTTCAACTTCTTTCTGTAAAAATTTCAGCTTCTGTATCTTCGTAGAAACAAATTTATAGCGAAAATTCAACGATGACCTGTTTAGGTAAAATTCAGGAACCTAAAAAAACCTTAACTTCCACAGATCATATATCTGAAAATATTGCGAACCAAGATCTAAAATTTTTGCATGACATTCCTCAAGAGTTCGGCTTTGCTCTGTAAATATTTTAGCTTTTGAATCTTCGCAGAAAAAAAGTCATAGCAAAAATTCCACAATGACCTGTTCGAAGCAGCGAAACCTTAGAATCCAAAGCTCTGATACCAAATGTTATGAAACCAGTTCCAAAAATAGAAGAAAAGAGAGATCAGTGCCTTAGAAATAGGCCACTTCGAGGGGGAAACCTCTTTACATTACATAAATGAAAAGTTGTTGGATGATACAAATGAAAAAACCTCCTTCTATATATAGGAGTCCATGGGGTCACAATATTATCCTAGCCCACCTAACAATAATAATGTAAGGACACACTAATAAAAATATTGGGGTTACAGGGGTACAAAAATAACAATAAGGGGGTTACACTAACAACAATAAGGAACTATACTAGTAATATAGGGACCTAACATACTAGCTTTGAATCCATAGATTTAGGGTTGTACTAGCCTAGATACTAGCTACATATATGTTGTACTAGTCAAGATACAAAGTAAGTCAAATATAGTTTTAGGCATTGGAAGACTAGCCTACCAGTGAACCATGCCCAGGGAACCCTTCAAAAAGCTATTTAGAGGGAATTCATGGGAGTCAAGAGGTCACACAATTGTGTAGGCCCATATTTTTTCAAGGTTGGATACACCAATACTAGTGCGTAATTTTGTCATGGAAATGCCACGAGGACCAAATCAAGTACACGTGGATGCCATATGATAATATAAGGAGGTATGCAGAAGTTGTAGTACCAAAACATTTCCATCAGCCATAGAACCTTAAACTTTGAATCTTGGCACATTGAATAGAGAGAGGTGAGGAGGAAACCCCTCGATGTTGAGATCCCAATATGATGGGGGTCGATGGGCTCCACTTAGAGCACTGACTATATTTAATTGACACCGTAGATCTCAACATAACGAAGGGAGGCAAGGTGGAATACGTTGATGTCGAGACATCGATATGACATGGCAGGTGACATGGTGATGATGTGGAAATTATGTGGCGATGATGTGGTAGATGACATGGTGATGATGTGGCAATGATGTGGAAAATGGTATCGTCCCAATGATTTCACCCCACATTTGAAGTAGGTTAGAACTCTTTTCAACAAGGGTGAAATCACTTTGATTGGCCCATAAACATGGAGAGTGGTATCACCTTTTCATCCATGGATTGGATGTTAAACCCCATGCAAGTTAATTAGGTGAAATTTTTTCCTACTCAAGATTGATTAAGGCCATTAGGGGAATTTTGAGGTCTAAAATGGGCCTCCTAAGGAAATTATAAAATAATAGTGGAAATAATAAAATAATATTAGATTACATAATCAAATTTTAGAGGGAAAAAGGAAAAAAAAATAATATAATAATATAACTACTTTTTAAACTCATATTTTCAACTTATCTCCTTAATTTTTTACTCAAATTTCGAGCGGAAACACTCGTTGGATGAAAAATTTAATTCCTCATCCAAGGAGTACCCATTTTGCATACTTTCGATGGACCCTGCTACACGAAAAATGAGAAATACATGATAAATGTGATTGCAATCACATTTTTTCATTTATTTATCATTTTTCGTGTAGCAAGGTCCATAAAAATTATGCAACATGGGTACTCCTTGGATGGGGAATTAAATTTTGCATCCAACGAGTACTCCCACTCGAAATTTGAGTAAACACTTAGGGGGATAAGTTGAAAATACGAGTTGAAAAAGTAGTTTTATTATTTTTTATTATTTTTACTTTTTCAGTCCACAAATGGTGAATCACCCCCCATGGTTTACATCATCATCTTGAATCATATTGGTTCTTATAAATTTTATTTTGGTTGTACATTTTTTTTAGGAGGCCCATTTTAGACCTCAAAATTCCCCTAATGCTCCCCCCTCGTAGTCGATATTTAATGAGAAAGGAGTGGCCGGGGGGGTTTAGTTGGGATTAATTCTAAATTTTCCATATCCAATAGAAGGTTGGGATTAAATGTGGGATGCCCCTTCCTGAAATTCAAAGCCACCATTGGCAGGGCTCTGCGATACCAATTGTTTGGTGAGGGTGGTTTCATACCCCAACACAACCTGCAATAGGGCATGCGACCTAGTAGACAAGGAAGTGACAATAATACCCTCACATAGGCCAAACAAGGGCCACATGGGTCCATGGGGAGATCCATAAATCGATGTGACCCCTCTTATTGGAAAATTACTAACAAGATTAACTTTCGATCCAAGAATCAAATTGAGATAAAATTTATATCTTTAGAAAGCTATATGCGAATTGTATGAGATGGTGGTATCAAAATTAAATTCTGAAAGATAAAAAATAAAGTTTTTTCTAACCCTGTCTTCATAATAGACCTTGGGGATTAGGTCAAACAGGTAGCATCTTCCTTCATCTGAGAATAATTAAGGTGGTGGAAGGGAGGTGGTTACAATCTTTCTTTGGGAGGGGAAACTCATGAAAGAAAATGGGCCTTGGTGTCTTGGGAAAATACTTGCAAATATAAATTTCTTAATGGATTGGGTTTCAAGGACCTTGAAATTCTCAGCCAAGCCCTCAAAAGAAAAAACTTGGTGGAGATGGTTATAGAATCCAAAATCTCCATGGAGTTGAGTTTTAAATTAAAATATGCACCAAATATAGAGGAAACAAAACTTATATGAATGGAAAGAAATATCAAAGGTTCACATCTCTGGAATATTGCTTGGAGAAATATGTATCCTATATAAAATCACAACTTTTGGGGTGTTAAAGATATAAACTTAGCTATTTTTTGGGAAGGTTCATGACACCAATGAACCAAGCTAGGCTAGGTAGGGGAAATGAAAAATATAAAAAAACAATTAATATGTTAAAGAAAAGTCATTGTAGCTAAGTACTAAAATCATTCCCGGGAACATAAATAATGACAATAATGGGAACATTGCTCTTTGGCCACTATATATAAATGAAGACACCTAGATTGAAATAAATAGAGAATTGGAAAAGAGGAAAATAAAGACCCAACAACGGATATATATTTTAAAATAAGGTCATGGTACTTTAGGAATTTTTAATCTCAAGGAAGCCTTTAAAATCCTTTCTAGCATGACATGATAGAATGCCCAAAAAAAATGGAAAAATATTTGGAATATTACGCTATGGCCTAAGTTAACTCAGGATAAGCTTCAAAAAAAGGCTTTCAAAGGCCCTCTATATGCCACCTTTGTTACTCCAACATTGAGCCTACTAAGCACCTACTGAAAAACTATGAATTTCATTTTGAACTATGGGATCACATGGCTATTACCTTTGCACAATCATATTGACACAAAAGAAACCGATTATCAACCATAAAGGAATGGATATCTACCTAATTCTCCAATCCAATACTAAATAGAGCTTGGAAATTCCTAACAATATTTATGTTATGGGAAAACTAGAAAGAAAGGAATTGAAGAATATTTAAAAATAAGATAGCTCTCATGGATTTCATATGGAATTCTATCCTGGATAAGACTAGATAAACTTTTTTGCTAATCCCTTGAACCTCCCAAGATTGGAATTGCAATCATCAGGAAAATAACATTATTTCTCTTTTAAATCTCCATCAATCCATCTTTTTTTCTCAAGATCCTTTGTCTCTTCCAAGCTCTTCAAGTCCCAACTATCGGTCTCTTCCCATGATTGGTTTTATAAAATTGAACTTTGATGGGGCCTCAAAAGGTAATTCAGGACCAACCAGTTTGGAGGGTGTTTTCAAATCAAGTCTAGGTCACATAATTCATATTTCTTCATGATATCTTGGAATAGACATAGAAATGTTGTTGATTTATATGCTCTGGAATAGGGATTACTCATTTCCAGAAGAAGAAATTTTAAAAAGTTGGTAATATAAGGGAACTACAAAATAATAATTTGGATGATTAGAAAGCTCCAATATGTCTCACACCCTTCTAAAGTCTCAAGAAGTTAGACACTTCATAGTAGGTTAGCAAAGGTAATAAAGCTTTTGAAAGGAATTGCGGCTCTCATTCTATCCCATAATAGGAGAAATGGAAACAAACTTGCAAACAAATTATCTAATGAAGGGATCAACTTTAAAATTGATACCTTGGACTTAAGTTGGACTAAAGACATTCCAGGACCTCTAAGAAGTATATGTTAAGAGATTACAAATCAAGATCTTATCCCACACTATGGGTGCATGTGCGTGGGATTTGTGCTAGATTCCAAATAAACTAGAGAAGTTGGATAATGAAACTTCAATCTTGGCCAAGAATATGGTAGACATCACCTTCACTCAATTTTATGAAGATAGGGACTCATAGCCACCAATATAAATGGACTCTCCTTCTATATAACATGATGAAACAACCCTATATTTATGCTATAGTTTTTATAGTGGCAATGGTGGAGTTCTAACTATTAATCTATAGCAATATTTATTAGTTATGCTTTTACTTTAGATGATAGACTTATAATATTAGCAACATATAGTATATCAATCATTTCTCAAATATATTAAACTCATCATAATAGTGGAATGTTTGTCTATACAACTTATGTTGTTCTAACCCTAATAAATTCATCATAATAGTAAAATGTTTACACTATGTATAGATTATGTCTTTACACATGATTATTGACCATGATGTTTGTAAGTGATTTAACAAAACAAAATAAATATAACATCATGGCTTGTAAGAATATCAATGATTAAAAAATGTTAGGTAAGAATATCAATGATTAAGGATTATGTTAGTGAATCTATTCATGTATTTTATATCAATATTGATTACTCATATTTAATATTTATTACCTCCATGGACCTTCCCTTTTCAACCAGTTGCAAATTCTCTTTACTCGTATTTGATATTTATTACCTCCATGAACCTTCCCCTTTTCGATATGCTCCTGGAATTTCCATGGACATTATTGAATTTTCCTTCTTACTCTCTTTTATTTTTAAGAGTTTTTTTAAATATAATCAAAATCCAAATTTATATTAATAAATTGTTATGTTCATTTTTATAGTTTTATATTTATATATATAAATATCTTTTTAAAAAATATAATACTCAAATAAAAGTAAAACTAAAAATATATCACAAAGAATAACCTAAGTAGAGTGATATCTTCAATACATATGATATTTTATTCAAAGTTGAAATTTCAATGTAGAGTGGTGCTGCGATGATAATAAAAATGGAGACATTTTAAAATATTATAACTTTCCTTTTTATAAAGTAATGGTGGAGAATCTTATTTGAGATTTTGTTTTTATTATTTAAATTAAAATTTATTGTTTAACAATTATTATCATATTATTTATTTTAAAGTTTATTCAAAGTTGAAATTTCAATGTAGAGTGATGTTGTGATGATAATAAAAATGGAGACATTTTTAAATATTATAATTTTCCTTGTCATAAAGTAATGGTAGAGAATCTTATTTGAGTTTTTGTTTTTATTATTTAAATTTAAATTTATTGTTTGACAATTATTATCATATTATTTATTTTATCTAAAGTTGGAATTTCAATGTAGAATGATGTTGGGATGATAACAAAAATGAGGACATTTCAAAATATTATAACTTTCGTTTTCATAAAGTAATGGTTTAAAAAAAAACTCCAATTTGAGTTCTTATTTTTATTATTTAAATTAAAATTTAATCTTTGACAATTTTTATTATATTATTTATTTTATTTTTAAAAATTAATGTTATATTTCCAATTGGAAAAGAATATCTATTCTCTGAATTTGATGTGATAGATTTGATATAACTGAAAAATAACATCTGTACTTCTGGATTTTTCTTATAAAGTTTTGGAATTTCTTCAGTAAAGTATTCAAAGAAAGAGCATTTAACCAAAAATGTTTAGAAAATCGTATAAAAACAAGTGATTTTGTAACTTTTTAAAAGAGCAATGAAATTGCAATTTTTTTACAACAGAAAATATTTTGGAAAAACATGTAAAAAATGTGATTTTTGTAACAAAGAAATTATAAATTCTTAATCAATAAAGAGCATGATATGCTCCATTTAAAAGAGGTTAGTGGTAAAGCAATTAACCTACTTTAATTCCGTCAAAATAGATCATCCCACTAAGATGACAGTAATTAAGAAAAGATGAGCAGTATTCTGGAATTCTGAAAGCTGTAAGAATCGAGAAACTCTACTGCAGGCCAAATTGAATGGCCCTGCAGATATAACCAACGCATTGTAATATTTATGCAAATTAATAAGTTGTTCCTCTATTTTCTTGTTCTAACAGATGATTTTACAGTGAGTGGCATTTCATATAGAACTCTAAAGCATTTTTAGCAGAATTTATGAAGTCACTAGTATGAAGTTTTATCGAATGAATATCAACCGAAAATAAAAATCATAATCCATATGCAATATGTCGTCTATATAACCAGAGAATAATTGGGTTGTAATGTCATCTTGGTATTCATAGAATAATTAGGCCTTAATTTCATCTTGGTATTTAGGTTGTGGAATCAGCTTCTTCATCTCACTCACAAAGGCTTCCATGTTCCTATCAGAGGATCCACCTTCTTGCACTGCCATTGTCGCTGCCCTGCTCAACTCCTCTAATCTTTTCACTTCTTCTCCTTCTCTTGCCAAAAGTCGTTTAACTGCAATTTTCAAGTCATCTCTGTTGGGAACTGTGGTGGCACCTTCACAAAAGCTGACTCCAACCTTGAGATATTCAACCAGTAACATAGCATTACAGTATTGATCTGCTGTCATGGGCCATGTTATCAATGGGACTCCCACTCTGATGCTCTCAAGTATATAATTCCACCCACAGTGGGTGAGAAACACCCCAATAGAAGCGTGGGAGAGGATCAAAAGCTGAGGTGTCCAGCCTCTAATTATCAGTCCTCTTCCTTTTTTTCTCTCTTCAAAACCCAGGGGAAGCACACCATATTCATCAGCAGGCATACCATTTGGAGTATCCTTGATGACCCATATGAAGGACTCTTCACTTGCCTCTAACCCTGCTGCAATCTCCTCAATTTGTTAGTTTATAAGGCAGACCCGGCTGCCAAAGAAAATGTAAATAACATACTTCCCTCCCTGAGAGTCCAGCCATTGCAGGCATACTGATTCATTGATTGAACTGGGTTTCCCTCTCTGGATCAAATTTGTACTCTGCTTCAACTCGAAAACAGCAGGGGAAAGCAGAGGACCTAAAGACCAAACATGCCTACCAGAAACAACCCTGCGCAAATGATCTATATAAACAGATTCCAGGTCATAGAAGGAGTTAACAATACTGCCCCAGCTTTCTGCATTCAAATTCATGCCATACCTTATGGATTTAGAGACGGGATCAGATCTCTTATACACGCACACACGGCGCGAGATTTGATACTTGGGATCTCAATCAAACAAACAATCCGTGGTGAATACATCTCACATGAAGTAGAAAGATAGATCTCGCAACATACATCAAGCAGGGATCTAAATTACATCTCACAGTAAATGATAAAAGAAGCACATGACATCAATACTTCATATACCTCAACCCCTGAAGTTGGTTGAAGAAGTGGATGCTCAGCTGCTGAATCTCGTTGCACCATCGAATTCGTGGTGTCGAGAGGAATAAAATCAATTATCCATACTTGGGAATATGACACTGTTACTCTAATCTAGAAAATGGCCGAAAATGGGAAGCTTTTCTTTTGAAACAAACATCACCATTGAGTTCCTATCACCGAGAGGTATAAAATCGACATAAAATTTTTCAAATTTTGACTTTGACAAGTTTTGTACCTCCAAGAATATTCCTAATGCCCCTCAAGATTCATTGACGCATGGTTCCACCCTCTCCTTGGCTCGTGGTTCCGCCCTGCTGCACAAATCCGCTCCGCTGATTTCTCCCCTCCATTGCAAATGAATGAATGAGATTTTAAATAATTGTGATTAGCAGAGTTCTCAAAGTCCCCAAGTCAAATTTCTCCCCTCTGGTGCATGGTCAAATTTGTTGGGCAGCAGTCCCCAGGTCGAACCTTCCGCACCACACATAGAATAAACCTTTAATTCTGGCGCGTTTATCTATTTTAAAATCCGCATTTAATATTTTGATTGGCGGAATGGCATAACATGCAGTGTCATAACCATTTGTGATTCCACTATATTATAACCATGTAACAACTTTTTTTCAAATTTGTAAAAATCCGCTCAACCATCTTCTTCCTCCATACCTACTTTACCTTCTTCTTTTCCTGCGATGGAGAAGGCCTTTCATGCCTCATCCTCTTCGGTGATGCCATTCTCTTCCAACACTTAGCAAACACATGGTTATGTAAACCACAAAAACTAAATGTTTTTCGATGCCATAGCAACATGCTTGTAATCAAAATGGACATTAGAATATCGAGACTTGTGATACCTTCCTTGTTGGTCTCTGGTGCAATCACAACGATAAGGGCTTGCCTCAACTCTTTCTCTGCAATGTGCACTGTTAGAGGATGATGGTGAAGTGTTCCCATCATTCTCTTTCCCCAATGGTTTCAACCATGTATTGGAAGATTTTGACACCTTTGAGCATTGTTCTTCAGTGTATCCCAAACCTGTGAATCGAGGTCTCTACACAACCTCCAATGGCTGATTTATGCCTTGGCCATTAACCCCAAGTCCTCCTCCTTTATACCCCATTTTGGTAAGGAGTCTCATGCCAGCTCCTAGAATGGGTATCTCCATGTTTCCAACAGAAATAATAGCATGTGAAGATGCAACTGAAGAGCAATAAACATTTTTTACCTCAATTGTCGATTCAGACACAGGTGATGATGACTTCTTTAGGGCTTTGTTGCACTTCAACTTCTCCAAGGCCTCTTTTGCAGCTCGCAACTGAAGCTGCAATATCTGATTCTCTTCTTTCTCTTTTCGTAGTAGCTTCCTTTATTCAAGATTCTCTTCTTGAAGACTCTGGTTGATCTCCACATTCGAATGACGAGAAGATGATGAAGGCGACGAAGAAGATGCATAAGCACTGGAAGATGTGGATGAGGCATCGTTCTCTGATCTTTCTTTCTCCTCTTCCTCTATTCTCTTCTAATAGGCATCATACATTATGTCCACCAATTTGGACATCTTGAGCATTCCCTCGTTCATGTATTTGTCATCCTCCATTGATGCACATTCAATCGTTGTTCACACTCGCAATTCTCATCAACGAGGAGACCACTCTGATGTGATCTTGATCCGGGTACGTCCACTACCATATTTACCCATGATATTTTACTTCTGTGATGTTAGAATTGCACTTGAAAGAGCATTAAAAGAACACAAATGCATTTTTTAAGCAATAGGAAAAAAGACAACAATAAACAAAATAACAACACGAGACGTTTATAATGGAGTTAACCCAGTGTGGGCTACGTTTCTATGCCCGATGTCAAGATGGGGTAGGCCGCTTCATATAGCGCTAAAAATGGTGATGATGTACATGAAATGGATTTTATGTCATACACGGATATATACCCTCAACATGAGTGGCTTGTCTCTCTATGAGATGTTCCGCTACAGGTACTCTCATTCAGAATAAGCCTCCTATCAGCATGACATAATCTCACACAAGGTGATGATGAGGATCCCTTCATCAAGGTTACATAGTAAACTCAATCAAACATAACAATCTGTGGTGAATACATCTCAGATGAAGTAGAAAGATAGATCTCGCAACATACATCAAGTAGGGATCTAAATTACATCTCATAGTAAATGATAAAAGAAGCACATGACATCAATACTACATATACCTCAACCCTTGAATTTGGTTGAAGAAGTGGATGCTCAACTGTTGAATCTAGTTGCACCATCGAATTCGTGGTGTCTAGAGGCATAAAATCGACTTTCCACACTTGGGAGTCTGATACCGTTACTCCAATATGGAAATTGGCCAAAAAATGGGAAGCTCTGCTGCTGAAACAGACATCTCCATTGAATCCCTGTCGTCGAGAGGTGTAAAATCGACAGAAAACTTGTCAAATTCTGACTCTAGCAAGTTCTGCACCTTAAAGAATCTTTCTAATGCCCCTCAAGATTTCTTGGGGCATGGTTTCACCCTCTCCTTGAGTCGTGGTTCCGCCCTGCTGCACAAATTCAGTGTGTTGCTTTTCCCCTGTGTTGCGAATGAATGAAAGAGAGTTTAAATAATTATGATTGGAAATGTTTTCAAAGTCCATTTAGCTGGTGCCATGGTGCATGGTCAAATTAGTTGGGCAGAAATCCACAGGTCGAACCTTCCACAACACACTTAAAATAAACCTCTAATTCTGACGCATTTATCTATTTTAAAATCCTCTAATATTTTGATTGGTGGAATTGCGTAACATATGGTGTCATAACCTTTTGTGGTTCCGCTATATTATAATCATGTAACAATTTATTTTCAAACTTGTAAAATCCGCTCAACCATATGCTTTTTTCATGTGTTATAACCAGATGTTTCATTTTTAATACATTCAACTTTTTAACATTTTCGTTGAAGTAGTTGGATTGTTTAATATGGAATAACCATATTAAATATGATTTTCATAACTATATTTTAATATATATAATCTTATTTTTGTTTTAATGATTTTTGTTTTATATGGGTTTTTCATAACTATATTTTAATATATATAGTTTTATTTTTATTTTAATGATTTTTGTTTTATATGGGTTTTGTTTGTAGTTGGATTTTTTAATATGGAATAACCATATTAAATATGATTTTCATAACTATATTTTAATATAGAGTTTAATTTTTGTTTTAATGATTTTTTTTTATATGAGTTTTGTGTTTTTATGGTATTTTTAATATATATATTTTTTGTTTTTTTTTCAGGGATATGGGATTCATGGATGAGCACCAAGTGTTAATGGTTAATAGGCTGTTATTCGACTGCCATGTAATTCGTGAGTCTCACTTGCTCACTGGCATGTCATGTGACACCCTGTGGGCTCCACTTTTTCCCTATCATGCCAAACTTTGACAAGTTCTATCTCCCTCATACGAACTCAGATTGAAGTGTCATTTGCACCGTTGGTTTCAAAACAGATAAGACTTCGACATGGTCCTAGTATTGTTGTCATCTGACCACTTTGATTTTTAGCAATTTTAAAGCCACATGTTGGATCACTCTTTCTAGATAACATGATAAAGTGACTCTAT
This sequence comes from Pinus albicaulis, assembly GCA_034641835.2. Classification (NCBI taxonomy): domain Eukaryota; kingdom Viridiplantae; phylum Streptophyta; class Pinopsida; order Pinales; family Pinaceae; genus Pinus; species Pinus albicaulis. The sequence goes on along the minus strand of CM076580.1, from coordinate 401,601,798 downwards.
ATTTATGCTATAGTTTTTTATAGTGGCGACGGTGGAGTTCTAACTATTAATCTATGACAATATGTTTTTATTAGTTATTCTTTTACTTTTAGATGATAGAATTATAGTATTAGCAATATACAATGTTAAAAATTTTAGACTCTATTACTCATTTGGTTTCCTATGTGATAGATCAATCATTTATCAAATATATTAAACTCATCATAATAGTGGAATGTTTGTCTATACAAATTATGTAATTATAACCCTAATAAATTCATCATAATAATGAAATGTTTACATTATGTATAAATTATGTCTTTACACATGACTATTGACCATGATGTTTTTAATTGATTTAACACAACAAAAAAAAGAATAACATCGATGACAGGTAAGAATATCAATGATTAAGGGATGTTAGGTAAGAATATGAATGATTAAGGGTTATGTTAGGGAATATATTCAGGTATTTTACATCAATAATGATTACTCATATTTGATATTTATTACCTCCATCGACCTTCCCTTTTGGATATGCTCTCGGATGTCCATAGACATTATTGAATTTTCCCTTTTGTGGAATTAGAAACAGTAAAAGCACCGGATGGGTGGAATACTACCCTGGGTATGCTGAGCTTGGCAGCTGTGTTGTGAGTCCATCCAAGGAAGAAATCGTTGATAATGCATATTGGAGGGCCCAACCCATTATATGTGCTCTTCTTCTGTTGTTGGAACCGGTCTTTAATTGGTTGAGAGAGCTCCTTAAACAAGTGTCCTTCTTTGAGTGGGAGTGGAATGACAAGGGATTGAATAAAAAGACCCTTTGTAGAGGCTTTGTGCAAAACAGGATCCAACAGGGCTTGTTGCTCAGGGGTTGTGAGAACTGTTAGGGAGAGGTCATGACATGCTAGGCATCATGTGAGAACTGTTAGGTCGAGTAGGGGAATCATGTGACCCTATGCTGGATGTGGGAATACCAGAATGTGAGGGCTCCTTTGTATGTTTTCCGGTGACTACATATTTTTCAGTGTGTAATCGTTAATACTGTGAGTGTAGACTTTAATAAAAAAAATACATAGAAACTTCAATAGGAAGAAAGAGTTGATTGTAAAATGTATTTTATTACTTTTAATTTTATGCATATTATTTTTTAAGGTTATTGAAGCAAAGTGTAATATGGCTCTTTAGTACCTGCTTTTTATGCAAATAAAATAATTACTTTTTATGCAATTAAAATAATTATAGGATTAGAAATCTTGGATCTTAATCAATGCTCTAGTATAAGGATATTAGAATGGTTAATGGTACCTTATTCAACATATGAACCTTATTTATATTCTTAGAAGTTAGTGAAGTCCATTGAAAATGAAAAGTAGGGCTTTATAATGGGTAAGAGACCCATAATGCCTACATTGGAGTGCACAATTAATGCACATTTTATTTTTTGCAATTTTTAGAATGCATACACATCTTACATGAAGGGAAAATATGCATGCTACATGTGCTTCCTTAAGGGAAAGCATGTGTACCTAGAGAAACTCTAAAGTTCAATTAAGTGGAGCAAACATACTAGACTAATATATCTTAGCCAATACAATACAAATTCAAAACTAGAGGGGTAGAGTATGTATGCCTTCGTAGATTTAGCTGTCAAATCACTACGTGGAGGTGGGTCCCTTGTCCCACAAATAAGGGGGTCTGATACACCAATTTGGTGTCTAGCTTGGTGGCGACCTTAAAATTGGATAATAATAATAATAATATCAATACTATAAGCAATATGCTCAATAATTAATTAATGGAGTTTGATTTAGAAGTAGCCTCCAGGTTTTAGAAATCATATAAACCAAAAAGAGTATATGATCTAGTTTATGGTTGAGTATTTATTTGTTGTGTTTTTTAGTCAACCCCATCTCAAGGAGAGCCTTGGTGTGCATCACTTACCAATATAGAGAATTAAGGAAATATAGAAAGATTATAAGTTATATGTAACATGTAGTATATTTCGAAAGCAAATTTATTTATTTTTTAATTAAAAGAAATGTTGTGTTGCAAAATCTAAATAACTCTTATCTTGAGCTAAAGATGTCATTTTTATGGCGAAAGTTGCAATGTTGAATCTAAATTATGATATTAATTTATGTCTTTTAACATTTTCATTGAGAACACATATCTCTATGAGCTACATACTTGTTTGATGACATTTGGATGTATCAATTTAGAGAATTGAGGAAATATAGAAAGATTGTAAGAGATATGTGACATGGTATACTTGGAAAGTCAATTTATTTTTTTTAACAAAAGGAAACTTTGTGATGCAACATCTTTTAAAGTTTCCTAAATAACTCCTATCTTTAGCTAAAGGTGCCATTTTTGACTAAAGATGCCATTTTTGGCCACCAAAGTTGCAATGTTGAAGCTTGTAAATTATTATATAGAATTATGTCTTTTAACAAATATTTTTATAACTTATATACTCACATGTTTGGAAAATATCTTTATAACTTATTTACTCACATGTTTGGTGACATTTGAAATATAGAAATATTATACAACATATGTGACATGGTATACTTGAAAAGTCAATTTATTTCTTTTAATGAAAGGAAATGTTGAGTTATAACATCTTTTAAAGGTATTTAAATAACTCCATTCGAGTTAAAGATGCCATTTTTGGTTAGCAAAGTTGTAATGTTAAAATTTGTAAATTATAATACAAAATTATGTTTTTTAAACATTTTTATAGAAAATAATTATTTTTATGACTTATATATTCACATACATTTGGAAATTTTGTGTTTAATTATATATATATATATAGATATAATTTAAAATATTTGATCATATTTTGTTTTAAAATATTTAAAATTATTAAATGTAAAAGAGTAAGTTTAATAAATATTTATAAACATTTTATAACATGAAAATCCATTTTCACTTTTGCATATAAATTTATTAACAAATTATCCTTCTTAATTAAAAATTATAATTTCTAATACCACTTCTCATAAATGCATATTTATAAATGTAATTAATATGTTCAATATATTACAAAACAAGAGCCACGTGGTGGCATGCCACTGCTTATTTGTATATATGAATTGTGTGCATATAGTTTTTAGTTTATTTAGATAAAATGTTATGTGTGAAGAAGAAGATGAACTTATAGCTCAAGCTCATATACACAAGGAAATTTTAGGCCTAGCTAATTCCTAAAAACAAAGATAAAATAAGGCTAAGTATTTTAAACTAATTCCAAACTATTCGATTTTAATTTCTTACTTCAAAATATTAAATTTTAATTTCGAAGTGTAATTTTATAGATTATTCTTAATTCAAGAAAAACCTTCTGCCTTCTGCGCAGAGGGATTCATCCGAAAGGTTCCAGAATTATGCCTTATGTGTAGAGGGAGTCTTCACTAGTAAACTCTCGAGCTTTAGTGGCAGATGTGACAAGAAGCACGAGATTGTCGATTTACGACACCTGTGTTTAGCATTGGGCAGACTAGGAATGGAGGGTTCAACGTTGGTGTCAAGGGAGACATCCTCGCTTAGAGTTCCAGGAGGAGGAGCTACCGACTTGGAATTGGAATTGTCAGAGGAATCAGGAATAGTTCCAAAGTGCCAATGTGCATTATATCAACGCCAACGAGCAGGGAGAGCTCCCCTCACATTGCCTCGACAAGGCTTTTGGTTTTGGCGAGGAGGCATGGTGTAGCAGGTGTGAGAGATAGTGAGGTAATGGCGCAGAGCGAGGGCGGAGCTTGAAGGAGGAGTCGAGATGGCGAGGCAATGGTGCAGGTTGTAGGAGATGCGAAAAGAGGCGGAGCTTGAAGGAGGAGCTGAGTGAGGGTCTAAATTTAGGAGCGTCGGGTGATAAACCCGAGTTGAAGTAATGGCAAGCATTAACTGATTCAGGTGACGGTGGGATTACCTAGTACCAACTGCAGGACGCACAATAAATTTTGTCAAGGTGGCGTAAATTCACCAATTGTTGCAGTGAGGAGGTGGCAACCAACCATGGCACCACCAATTCGAGCTATGTTGAGTTAGCTCCATCCGTGGGAGTTTGAGTGACATTGGGCTTCAAAGGAGGCTTTTCGCGCAAGGAGCTAGTGGCTTGAGCATTAGGAGGCCTGATAATTGGCTCGCGATGGATACACCCGGATCCGGGGGTATTATTATTAAATTTTATTGAAGTTAGAAAATAATTTTTTTAAAGTTTATTTTAAATTAAATTATTATGATTTTATTTTAAAATTATTAAAAAAAGTTAATTTAAAAATAATATGATTAAAAATTCATTTAAAAAAAAAATTAAGTTGAAAATAGTGATAAATAATATGATGATATATATAGCATTATGGAAAGTTTTTAATTACAACTTTGGAAAGGGATACTTTTTTATTAAAAAATTATTGGAAGTCAAAATGTTTTTTTCATTCTAAAATATTAAAAATTAGATGAGGATGTATGTCATGGATCAACCAAAGAGGTGGAAAGAATTCCTTCCATTAGTGGAGTTTGCATTCAACAATGGGTACCAAGATTCAATAAATATGAGTACTTTTGAGGCATGGATGGAAAAAAATGTAACACCCCTATTAGTTGGGATGACCCAGTGAACAAAATGGTTCCCAGACCTCACATGCTACAAGAAATGGAGTAAGAAATAATTAATATCAGGTTGAAATTGAAAGCATCCCAGGATAGGAAAATGAGCTATGTAGACCAACAACGAATACCTATAGAATTCCAAGTGGGAGAGCACATATATATTCACATTAGACCAAGGAAAATATCACTAAAATTGGGGTCTTGTGATAAATTAGCACCCAAATTTTGTTGACTATTTTAGTTTTGGAAAGAGTGGGACCAATAGCTTAGAGATTTGTCTTACCACCCACAATTAAAGCAAATGATGTATTTCACATTTATTTGTTTAAAAATTATATACGTGACACTAATCATGTGATTGACTGGTCTATAATATAGGTGGAATCAAGGGAGAATTCCAACCAGAATCATTGTGCATCATATATCAGAGAAAAAATGTGTTCCAGAATTAAGTAATAGAGTATGTTAAGGTGTAATGGATGAAATTTGGACTAGATTAAGAAACATGAGAATATACAGAACAAATGAGGGTACTATACCCATTTTTGTTTAATGTATAGGTGGATGTAAGCGTCGTGAATACAAAGATCATTTTTTTCTTTTTATTTCTAGTTATAAAACACAAATGAATGTGTTCCTTTAAGGGGGTGGGTTTTCTAACTAAATTTACTTTTTACCCCTATTTTTTTTTATATGTGTTCATAACCGTGAAATACAACGTGGAAGCCATGATAGTATAGGAGGGAATGCAGATAGTCTTTTGGTTCACTAATGAAATGGAAAAAGGGGTGGAAGCTTTACATTCTCACAGGAACGTGTAGAGACACAAGGAAAATATAGTAATGGAGGAAAAATGTGAAACACAATAATGAAAGAAATTTTTTGGTGAAAGGAGGACGCGACTTGAGAAAGAGTTTTCCCTTAGACGCTAAGCATTGAGCACATGGAGTAATACTAGAGTTGTGACTGGGTCCTATGCTCTAAATTTTGGGTGTTATCACTTGTATTGCTATCTTGAGGCCATTAGATTGTGTGTATATGTGTCCAATCCTGTCTAGTTAGTGGGAGGCTTAGTGGATGATCAGATCAATGTGGTGTTGGTTGTATAGTTGTTAACCACCTAGAGACAGTGAAATCTAAGTCACTGTGGTTCTTGCTAGAGAAAGTTGCTAACCACCTGGATAGTAGACTACATAACCTTGTGGTTCTTTCTATGAAAATACAACTTAGAGATGACCTAGATAGTGGATTCAAACTCCTAGACATTGCAGTGCCCCACCTTGACCTTGGGTGAAACCCTATAATTGGACTTAGAGAAGTAAGTGATTCATTATGGTGTTTGCTGCCATTGGGTATTTGAGAAACCACTTGAATAGTGAACTCCAAATCTTGAGTGTCGACCAAGCTTGGTGTGAATATTCCTTGTGTAAGAATCCCCTCATACTTTGGATCTGGATAAGGGGTGGTAAAATATAAGAAATTTTTCAATGTATTTGGCCTACGGTTGGGTGTGTTATCTAGACGAATCTCATTCCACAGACATAGAAAGATATCCCTAGGCTTGGAAACAAATCCTAGTAATAATAAAACAAGATAAACTAATTCTTCTCTATAAATACTTGAATTATTCAAAGTTAAACTTACTCGATGAACAAAATAAGGCTTCACCCCTTTGTCTGCTTGAGATCCTGCTCCACTTTCGATCCCTTAAATGGAATATGCAATGACAAAAACAACACAATATCAAAGCATAGAATATATAAATGAATTAAATCTATTTCTATCCAAAATATCAAGGAGTTTTGATATACATATGTAAACATTGAACACATTGTATGAGAAAAAAAATGCACTTGGTATTAACAATGGGAAGACAATATTACAACCCTTTTAGCTTTGATGTCATAAGCTCTCTTCCAAGAAATATCCAATAATTCCTCTTGCAATGATAATCCTTCACTCTTTAATTTGACAACATAAGGGTACTTCAAAATTCAACCCCTACTCCTTTACTCTTCATTTTATTTATAAGAGAGGGGAGGGGGCTGGAGATCCATCCTCTAAGGGATGAAATCCAAAACTATAGGGGATTGGTTCCATGAAAAGGGGGATGATATCCATCCTTCCTGGAATGAGGTCCAAAGAGGTCGGAACTCGAGGTCTAGTTGGTTGAGGAAAGATTCCTCAATAAGGTTCTAGACTTTACTTTTTCATTTTTACCCATGTTGAAATGGTGTCACACTTTTTAATGGAGAACATTGCATCACTCTACATTGGTTTCAATGAATTAACATGTGGTGTCATAGTTTATGTCTAGGAGAGGTGCAACACTGCTTAAAATTGGGTTTTTCAAGCAATGTAATCCAAGATTCTTAGGATATTCATAATGGTTTTTCTTTTGAACTTGTAGGGGATTACTGAGAAGAGTTCTTCAAATAGCGAGGGATCCGAATTTGGGGTGATTTTCCTAATGGTGACAAAATGACATGTAATAGGGTGGGGAGTTGAAGTCCCTCCTTTAGTTACCAGCTATCTTTACACAATCAAATAAGTCAAATGCATTGATATATTGAGTTATGAATTTTGATATTCCATGAATTACATATATTTGAATGAGCTCTAGTACACTTCTAAATATTACTGAATTCTTGAATGGTGAAGATCACTGTTATGCTCATGATTGACATGCTATATTGTATATTATAGATTTAATGAATGTTTGGACTATTCTATCTAATAACTTATTCATGATTCATATGATAAGAAATGTATTTATTCTCATTCAATCGAATTTTATGACTGAGAAATGTAACAGTCTAGTTACTCATAGGATTATGTTGTTTATTAGAGGCGTTGAATTTCCACTTGTATTGATAGATACATGATTCTAAATGAATGGTACAACTACCTAAGACTAGGTTGCAAACATGTGTGAGTGGGCTATAGACCTGTGTGATCTATTGAAGGATCGAGCTTTGGGGTTGGACTATTTTTTTCAATAAATTTTTTCTTTTGGTTTAATGCTCTCAGCCTTATGAAATTTATTTATTTTCCCTTATCCTTAGAGTGTTGGATGAATCCAAAAAGCCAAAATTATGTGGTTGGTATGAGTAGTTTCCTTAGGGAAGCTTTGATATCTTTAGGGCCATATTTTTCCTTTGGTTATGTGAGTATCTAGAAACCCATAAGTCTAGGTGTTTCGAAAATTTGTGCCTTTTCATAGGCCCAATTCACCCTTAACTATATTTTTCGTCATATCCAGGTGTTAGAACATTTGGGGGTGAAAAAGGTTGTTCACCTCTTGGGATTTTGGATGCTCATAGGCCTTGATAAATCCCTTTTTACTATTTTCTGTGGAGGTCGCAATGCATAATTAATATCAATGTCCACACATGTATGTTGTACTATGTTATGAAACCAACTCCAAAAATAGAAGAAAAGACAAATCAACGCCTTAGAAATAAGCCACTTCGAGGGGGAAACCTCCTTTACATTACATAAATGAACAATTCTTGGATGATACAAATGACAAAACCTCCTTCTATATATAGGAGTCCATGGGGTCACAATATAATCCTAGACGACCTAACAATAATAATGTAAGGGGACAATAATAACAATATTAAGGTTACAGGGATACAACAATAATAATAAGGGGGTTACACTGACAATAATAAGGGACAATACTAGTAATATAGGGACCTAACATGCCCCTCTCCTTCAAAAAAGTGTTGTCCTCAACACTTGAGTAACTTCGGATGCTTATGTATAAAATTCTCACCCTCCCATGTAGAATCTTCAGTGGGTAAGTTCTTCCACTTGATGAGATACTCTAAAATTGATCGATTTTGTACCTTTCGAGTTATTGTTTCCGTGACTGCTTCAGGTTCCAATATGATTTTTCCTTCCTCATCAAGTTTTGGCAATATTGTTTGAATTGGAAGTTTGTCCCCTATAACCTTCTTTAAGCATGAAACATGGAAAATTGGATGCACTCGCGAAGAAGCAAGTAGCTCCAATTTGTATGCCATAGTATCAATCTTTTACAACACCTTGTAAGGACCATAGTACTTTGGCGATAATTTATTATAATTCTTAGCTTGCTTGAGGGACATTTGTTTGTATGGTTGTAGCCACAAAAATACCCAGTCTCCTACATCAAAACTTCTCTTGTTGCGATGTTGATCTACTTGTTGTTTCATTTGATTTTTTTCCAAATTTAGGTTATCCTTTAAGAGTTGGAGAAATTCTTCTTAGTGCACGATGTGATCTTCCACTGCTTGAACCTTAGAATTTTCTCTTAAAGAAGATGTGATGGACAGTGGATGATATCCATAAAGTTCCATAAATGGGGTAATTTTTGCTGTAGTATGGAAGGAATTTTTATACCACCATTCAGCGAGAGGTAACCACTTGACCCATTTTGTTTTCTCATCAGATACAAAAAAACGAAGATATCCTTCCAAACATTTATTCACTATCTCAATTTGACCATCAGATTGAGGATGATAAGATGAGTTATGAGATAGTTGAGCACTGAAACAAGAAAATAATTCTGTCCAAAAATTTCCAGTAAAAATGGGATCTCTTTCACTTACAATAATCTTTGGGTTTCCATGTAGCTTTTGAATTGTTTCCATAAATGCAGTAGCAACTGTACTTGCTTTAAATGGATGAGATAATGCACAAAAGTGTGCATACTTGGTAAGTCTATCAACTACCACCATGATGACACTCTTTCCTTCAGACTTAGGTAAACCTATGATAAAATCCATTGAAGTCTCCTCCCAACGTTGACTTGGAATGGATAAAGGTTGTAGAAGAACCGAGGTCTTAATTATCTCAACTTTATTTTGCTGGCAAACCAAACATTCCACCACAAAATTTTGAATATCAGATTTAAGGCCATCCCAAAAAAATTCTTTCTTCACCCTATGGTAAGTTTTTAAAAATCCTAAGTGTCCTCCTAAAAGAGAAGTGTGAAATTCCAAAAGAATCTTTTGTTTTACTTGGGAATTCTTGCAAATATATAAGCGATATTTGTATCATAAGGAATCATTTTTCCAACTAAATGTATAATATGTAATAGGATCTTGCTGCAACTTTTGAATGAGTGTCCACACTTCTTTGTCCTTCTTCAATTCATCCCTTGCTTTGGTTATCCAATCTGTTTGGATAACAGAAATGGCACAAAGCAATGCTTCCACCTCTTAATCCTTTCTTGAGAGTGCATTTGCAACAACATTTAGCTTCCCTTTTTTTTAGATGATTTCAAACTCACAACCCAACATCTTTGTGACCCATTTTTTCTACTCTTCTGAAGATATTCTTTGTTCCAAAAAGTGTTTAAGACTATCATGATCAGTTTTTACCTTGAAGTGTCTTCCCATTAGGTAAGGTCACCATTTCTTTAGTGCATGTAGTATTGCTAATATTTCCTTCTCATAAATAGCTTTTTGTAAATACTTTCATTTGATTGGACGACTTTAAAAAGCAATGGGTCTTCCTTCTTGCATTAAAACATCACCAATTCAATTTCCTTAGGCATCACATTCCACAATAAAGGTTTTTGTGAAGTCTGGCATAGCTAAGACTGGTGCTAGGAACATTTCCTCTTTAAGATGTTCAAAGGCCTTAGTTGCTCCAGGAGTCCATGAAAATGCATCTTTCTTCAATAATGTTGTTAGAGGTGCTACTATTTTCCCATAATTCTTAACAAACTTGTGATAATACCATGTTAACCTGAGAAATCCTTGCAACTGCTTTATGATTGTGGGGACTTTCCAATCCTTAATGGCTTGAATTTTGTTAGGGTCTACCTTAACACCCTCATGAGATACAATATGACCCAAATATTCCACCTCTTGTACTCCAAAGAAATATTTGGATGTTTTTGCATATAATTGTTTCTCCTCCAATAGTTTGAGCACCCTGTCAACATGTTGAACATGATCCTTCCAAGACCTATTGTAGATTAGTATGTCATCAAAAAATTATAGCACAAATTTTCTAAGGAATGGTTTGAAAATGGAATTCATCAACCCTTGAAATGTAGAAGGTGCATTGGTAAGGCCAAAAGGCATGATCAATAATTCATAATGACCATCACGAGTTTGAAATGTTGTTTTCGGAATATCTTCAGTATTCATTCTAATTTTATGATATCCTGAACGAAGATCCAACTTGGCAAAATAAATTGCTCCATGTAATTCATCCAATAATTCATCAATTCACACCCCGGATGTGGGTGACAACAGGAGTATGAATGGCAATCATCTCTCTCACACCGATGAGGATGAAGATCTGCAACGCAAGTCCTCACCTAATGCGGATCCTAAAACCGGTAACCATCCGCATGAGATGAATGAGATAAGGCATGATGAAGATATGCTTGGACAATGTCACCCCCTCTAGGGCACCTCTCTGTAGCAATCATCCTAAATGATTACCTGGATTAATATGCCAATTGGCCATAACTCTTCACTCGAGCCTGCTCATGAAAATGGTTATGGCACGCAGCTGTGTGCGAGGCTCAATCATGACCTACTCCTTCGCATGTGTCACAAACCTTTTAAAAGGAAGGCCCCTCAGCGCAAAGAGACACATAGTCAGTTCCTTCAGTCTTTCTTGTTGATTATGTTCTTGCCCTCCTACACCACCAGCCCGCTGCGCAGCCTTCTTCTTCGAGCTGCACTGCGCAAATATCTCTGGGCCATGTTTTATCTAGCCTGCACTTCTTATCCTAGCTCCATATGTCCCTCCAGTCTCAATATTTTGTGTGCACCCATTACCCCGTGTCCCCGGACATGCTTTCCCACTCATTGTTCCCCCTATCCACTTACTTTTCCCCTGCTGAGCATCCTTCCATCTCTGTCACTCCTCTGCTTCACCAGGGCATGGCTCCTAGGTTACGCCAAATAACCATCTGTGGAGGGCAAAGAGGGGCACTCCCTGGTTATTACCACTGTGGGACGGAAAATCGACTGGAGTCTATGGAAGGCTCCTCCTCGGGAAATTACGCTAGACAGAGCCTCGATCCTGATCAGGAGGAGGAGGCCCCGTGAAAGCCTCGCAAAGAGGTAGATGTGGCCCTCAAAATTCTACCATTATGCATCAGACGCACTTCACGCCTCGCAATACCAAACCTCTATCGGCTCAAGAGGATGAGGGTGATGATACAAATGTATGGATTATGGATTCTGAAGGTACTCGGATGCGCGTCCCTGATGCAGAATATCCGGTGGCTCCCATCCTCTATGCACCGGTCCCCAACCCTACACATCACCCACTGACACAAAGGAAGGGGCTGTGGAGGCGTATGCCTGCCCCATAGTGGAGGAAGAGCTAGACAGTAATGATGAAGCCTAAGACTAAGGACTCTGAAGCTGCTCAGTTCTTCCCTATTTTTTTTCATGCCTGCTATTACCACGGGATTCCAATTTATACTTATGCTTTCGCATATTTTGTAATTTCTGGATACACCAGCGCTGCTACGCATTTTGTAATTTCATGCTTCAAGTATTTTCCTAGTTGGTTTCCTCAACGGAGGCAGCCCCAAAACTGTGCAACTAAGGCTGGGATTGGTTAAGCGCAACTTACCAACCTGGCCTGTAGCATATGTATTGTTTCTCTTTTCGAATTAATATAGATTAGCCTAATTTACCAAAAAAAAAAAAATCACCAATCACAAGAATGCGAAATTTATCTCTAATAGTGAGTTTATTGAGCTCCCCATAATCCAGACACATGCACCATGATCCATCCTTCTTGTGCACCAATACTACTGGAGCAGAGAAAGAACTTTGAATAGGTTAATTTATACCAGCCTCTAACATTTCTGCAATCATACGTTCAATTTCGCTCTTTTGGACATAAGAATATATGTAAGGCCTGACGTTTGGAGGAACCTTCCAGTGAGCATAATTGTGCAATTATGACTCGTTTTTCATTTCTTCAGAATATTTGTCATGACATTAGATCTTATTATCTTTCCTGGCTTCCTTGTGATACCCCATAATTCAATTTCATTTCCTTCCGAAAAAAAAATTCAAGAAAAGTTCTTGAAAATTAAAAGTTGGCGTCCCCAAAGATTATAATCATTGTACTCCTAACAAAACATCAACACCTCCCATTGGAATGAAAAGAATTGGACTATTCAATACATATTCCCCCATGGTTAGATTGATATTATGGCATTTTCCAGAGCAATTTATAGTTCCTCCATTTGCAACCATCACTTGACATTCTAGTGTTGGGTATAGGAAACAATTCAATTCCTTGGCTACCTGACAATGAATAAAATTATGGGTACTACCCAAATCAATCAACACTATTACCTTTTTATTCTTGAGATGTCCTTCTATCTTGAGAGTTTGGGGAGTGTTAATTCTTTCTAATTCATTACACGATATGGTCGGATTCATTTCTTCTTCTTCTAAGGCTGTTTCCTGGTGTATATCCTCTTCTTTTGAAGTTTCTTGTTCATTTTCATCCTCCTTTTCACAATCTATGTAAAATAATTTCTTCTCAACACACTTATGACCTTTAGTGTATTTGTTATCACAACTGTAGAAAATCCCTTTTGCTCCTTTTTCTTCTAATTGTTGTGGTGTCAACCTTGTAGGTTGTGGAAGTCTAGGAGTAGAAACACTTCCATATTTATAGATGTGAGTGGTAGGCTTCCTTGTCACCATAATTTTACATTCAATTTTTCTTGCCAATCTGAATGCCTTTTCCAATGAATCAGGTTCCCAAACACAAAATTCATGTTGGATGTTATCCTTTAAAGTCCCTATGAAGACATCAATCCTGTGTTCCTCTGTAATATCAGTTACCCTTATATTCAATTTTTGGAAGTCCTCAATGTTCTCCACCACTGAAATCTTTTGTTTGAGTTTTATCAATTGGCTAAAGAAGGTGTCGCTCTTTGTATCCTCATAATGTGCTATCATTTCCTCCATAAAAATTGCCCAAGTGATTATTTTTTTACGGGGGCAAAGCCATCGATACAATACAAATGTATTTTGTTCTAGATGTAAAGTTGCAATGCGTACCTTTTGTGTGTTTTGCACATTATTGAGATTAAAATATTTCTCCATCTGCAATATCCATGTTAAGGGATCCTTTCCATCAAACTTCCTCATATCCATCTTTGGAATATGGTGGTTCTTCAATCCAACATTAGATTTTATGAAATCACGACTAACATTTATTTTGTTCTCATCGTGAGTTTCATCTACTATCTTTCCACCATTAGGAATCATTTCTTGTATTAAACTTGTCATCAAACCTTCCATGTCTACTTTTATATCATTCTTCATGCCTTCCATGTTGTCTTTCATTTTTTCATCGATTTTATCTTCCATGTTATCCATCTTAGCTTCCATGCCATCCATCTTAGATTCCATGCCATTCTTCAAACCATCCATCTTAGCTTCCACGCCTTTCTTCAAACCATCCATTTAGCTTCCATGTCTTTCTTCAAAACTTCCATTTCAATTTTTGTTGCTCTTTGCGAGAGCGAAATTTGGTGCACTTGCTCTTGTGATTTTGATATGTCATGTTGCGCTTATTCCTCTTCATGAGTTATAGTAGAGCCTTATGAAGGCTTAATGGGTATTGAATTCATTTTAAGTGGCATTTTAGAACCCAATACTGATATCTATTCTTTAATATGCCCTTGGAATCACTTCAAACTGATTTTTCACACAAGACTTATGCAATTCAAAAAAAATAAACACATTTTTCTTGCTTTTAAGGAGCTCGATATTGAAATTGAATTATCTCTATGATTTCGGATTTTAAATATCTAAAATTATGTGATTTAGTAGCCCTTTGAATCTTCTTTCGAATGCCATAGGTCTGACCTAATTTGGATATTTCAAGTAAAAGTTATGTCCAATCTCCCACAATGCCCTAATTATGGACTGGTTTAGTAGAGCGAACTTGTACGGCATTCCATGTGTCACTGTTTTCTCCTTTGGCTCTCAAATTGATAAACAGGAAAGTAGATTCTGTGTACTTGTGGCCACGTTTTAAAAAATTCCAATCCGATGTTCAGAGAGAGAGTTATGATTATTTTCCCACGTTCACCTCTTTGAGATGAAATTCGGTTGCCTGAAAAAACCCTAACTTCCACAGATCATATCTCTGAAAATATTGCGAACCAAGATCTGAATTTTTTGCAAAACATGCCTCAGGATTTCAGCTTCGCTCTGTAAAAATTTCAACTTCATAACCTTTGTAGAAACAAAGTTGTAGCAAAAATTCAACGATGACATGTTTAGGTGAAATTCAGGATCCTGAAAAAACCCTAACTTCCACAAATCTTATCTCTGAAAATATTGCAAACCAAGATATGAAGTTTTTACACGACATTCCTCAAGATTTCAGCTTCTCTCTATAAAAATTTCAGCTTTTGAACCTTCGTAGAAACAAATTTATAGCGAAAATTCCACGATGACCTTTTTGGAGCAGTGAAACCCTAGAATCCAAAGCTCTGATACCGAATGTTATGAAACCAACTCCAAAAATAGAAAAAAAGAGAGATAAATGCCTTAGAAATAAGCCACTTCGAGGGGGAAACCTCCTTTACATTACATAAATGAACAATTCTTGGATGATACAAATGAAAAAACCTCCTTCTATATATAGGAGTCCATGGGGTCACAATATAATCCTAGCTAACCTAACAATAATAATGTAAGGGCACAATAATAAAAATATTGGGGTTACAGGGGTACAAAAATAACAATAAGGGGGTTACACTAACAAAAATAAGGGACTATACTAGTAATATAGGGACCTAACATACTAGCTTTGAATCCAGAGATTTAGGGTTGTACTAGCCTAGATACTAGCTACATGTATGTTGTACTAGTCAAGATACAAAGTAAGTCAGATATAGTTTTAGGCATTGGAAGACTATCTTGCTAGTGAACCATGCCCAGGGGAACTCTTCAAAAATATATTTAGAGGGAATTCATGGGAGTCAAGAGGTCGCATAATTGTGTTGGCCCAGATTTGTTCAAGGCTGGATACACTAATACTAGTGCAAAATTTTGTCATGGAAGTGCCACGAGGACCAAATCAAGTACACGTGGATGCCATATGATAATATAAGGAGGTATGCAGAAGTTGGAGTACCAAAACATTTCCATCGGCCATCGAACCCTAAACCTTGAATCTTGACACATTTAATAGAGAGAGGTGAGGAGGAAACCCCTCAATGCTGAGATCCCAATGTGACGGGGGCAGATGGGCTCCACTTAGAGCATTGACTATATTGAATTGACACTGTATATCTAAACATTTTTAACGGAGGGAGACATCGAGATGACATGGCAGGTGACATGGTGATGATGTGGAAATTATGTGGCGATGATGTGCCAGATGACATGGTGATGATGTGGCAATGATGTGGAAAATGGTATTGTCCCAATGGTTTCACCCCATAGTTGAAGTAGGTTAGAACTCTTTTCAACAAGGGTGAAATCACTTTGATTGACCCATAAACATGGAGAGTAGTATCACCTTTTCACCCATGGACTGGATGTTAAACCCCATGCAAGTTAATTAGGTGAAATTTTTCCTACTCAAGATTGATTAAGGCCATTAGGGGAATTTTGAGCTCTAAAATGGGCCTCCTAAGGAAATTATAAAACAATAGTGGAAATAATAAAATAATATTATATTACATCATCAAAATTTAGAGGGAAAAAGGAAAAAAAATATTAAAATAATATAACTACTTTTTAAACTCGTATTTTCAACTATCTCCTTAAGGTTTTACTCAAATTTTGAGCGGAAACACTCATTGGATGAAAAATTTAATTCTGCATCCAAGGAGTACCCATGTTGCATACTTTTGATGGACCCTGCTACATGAAAAATGAGAAATACATGAAAAACGTGATTGCAATTACGTTTTTTCATGTATTTCTCATTTTTCGTGTAGCAAGGTCCATCGAAAGTATGCAACATGGGTACTCCTCAGATGGGGAATTAAATTTTTCATCCAAAGAGTACTCCCGCTCGAAATCTAAGTAAACATTTAGGGAGATAATTTGAAAATACGAGTTGAAAAATTAGTTTTATTATTTTTGCTTTTTTACTCTAAAAATCGTGAATCATCCCCCACGGTTGACATCATCATCTTGAATCATATTGGTTATTATAAATTTTATTTTGGTTGTACATTTTTCTTATGAGGCCCATTTTAGACCTCAAAATTCCCCTAATGCCCCCCCTTGTAGTCCATATTTAATGAGAAAGGGGTTGGGGGGGCGGGGGGTGTTTAGTTGGGATTAATTCTAATTTTTCCATATCCAATAGAATGTTGGTATTAAATGTGGGATGCCCCTTCCCCAAATTCAAAGCCACCATTGGTAGGGCTCTGCGATACCAATTGTTTGGTGAGGATGGTTTCATACCGCAACACAACATGAAATAGGGCATGCAACCTAATAGACAAGTAAGTGACAATAGCACCCTCACATAGGCTAGGCAAGGGCCACATGGGTCCATGGGGAGATCCATAAATCGACGTGGACCCCTCTTATTGGAAAATTACTAACAAGATTAAATTTTGATCCAAGAATCAAATTGAGATAAAATTTATATCTTTAGAAAGCTAAATGGGAATTGTATGAGATGGTGCTATCAACACTAAATTCTAAAAGATAAACAATGAAGTTTTTGCTAACCCTATCTTCATAATAGACCTTGGGGATCAGGTCAAACAGGTAGCATATTCCTTCATCTAAGAATAATTAAGGTGGTGGAAGGGAGGTGGTTACAACCTTTATTTGGGAGGGGAAACTTAGGAAAGAAAATAGGCCTTGGTGTCTTGGGAAAATACTTGCAAAGCCAAATTTCTTAATGGATTGGGTTGCAAGGACCCTGCAATTCTCAGCCAAGCCCTCAAAAGAAAAACTTGGTGGAGATGGTTATAGAATCCAAAAGCTCCATGGAGTTGAGTTTTAAAAGCAAAATATGCACCAAATATAGAGGAAACAAAACTTATATGAATGGAAAGAAATATCAAAGGTTCACATCTCTGGAATATTGCTTAGAGAAATATGTATCCTATATAAAATCACAACTTTTGGGGTGTTAAAGATATAAACTTAGCTATTTTTTGGGAATTTTCATGGCACCAATGAACCAAGCTAGGCTAGGTACGGGAAATTCAAAATATAAAAAACCAATTAATATGTTAAGGAAAAGTCATTGTAGCTAAGTACTAAAATCATTCCCATGAACATAAATAATGACAATAATGGGAACATTTCTCTTTGGCCACTATACATAAATGAAGACACCTAGATTGAAATAAATAGATAATTGGAAAAGAGGAAAATAAAGACCCAACAAGGGATATATATTTTAAAATAAGGTCATGGTACTTTAGGAATTTTAATCTCAAGGAATCCTATAAAATCCTTTCGAGCATGAAATGAAAGAATGCCCAAAACAAATGGAAAAATCTTTGGAATATTAAGCTATGGCCTAAGGTAACTCGGGATAAGCTTCATAAAAAAGGCTTTCAAAGGCCCTCTGTATACCACCTTTGTTACTCCAACCTTGAGCCTACTAAGCAGCTACTGAAAAACTATCAATTTCATTTTGAGGTATGGGATCACATGGATATTATCTTTGGACAATCATATTGACACAAAAGAAACTGATTATCAACCATAAAGGAATGGATATATACCTATTTCTCCAATCCAATACTAAATAGAGCTTGGAAATGCCTAACAAGATTTATCTTATGGGAAAACTAGAAAGAAAGGAATTGAAGAATATTTAAAAATAAGATAGCTCTCATGGATTTCATATGGAATTCTATCCTAGATAAGACCAAAGAAACTTTTTTGCTAATCCCTTGAACCTCCCAATATTGGAATTGCAATCATCAGAAAAATAACATTCTTTCTCTTTTAAATCTCCATCAATCCATCTTTTTTTCTCAAGATCCTTTGTCTCTTCCAAGCTCTTCAAGTCCCAACTATCAATCTCTTCCCATGATTGGTTTTATAAATTGAACTTTGATGGGGCCTCAAAAGGTAATTCAGGACCAACTAGTTTGGAGGGTGTTTCAAATCAATTCTAGGTCACATAATTCATATTTATTCATGATATATTGGGATAGACATAGAAATTTTGTTGATTTATATGCTCTAGAACAGGGATTACTTATTTCTAGAAGAAGCAATTTTCAAAAGTTGGTAATATAAGGGGACTAAAAAATAATAATTCGGATGATTAGAAAGCTCCAGTATGTCTCAAACCCTTCTAAAGTCTCAAGAAGTTGGACACTTCATAGTAGCTTAGTAAAGGTAATAAATCTTTTGGAAGGAATTGCGGATCTCATTCTATCCCATATTAGGAGAAATGGAAAAAAACTTGAAAACAAATTATCTAATGAAGGGCTCAACTTTAGAATTGATACCTTGGACTTAAGATGGACTAAAGACATTCCAAGACCTCTAAGAAGTATATTTTAAGAGATTACAAATCATGACCTTATCCCACACGGTGGGTGCATGTGCATGGGATTTGTGCTAGATTCCAAATAAACTGGAGAAGTTGGATAATGAAACTTCAATCTTGGCCAAGAATATGGTAGGCATCACCCTCACTCAATTTTATGAAGACAGGAACTCATAGCCACCAATCTAAATGGACTCTCCTTCTAGATAACATGATGAGACAAGCCTATATTTATGCTATAGCATTTTATAGTGGCAATGGTGGAGTTCTAACTATTAATATATGGAAATATGTTTTTATTAGTTATGCTTTTACTTTAGATGATAGACTTATAGTATTATCAATATGTAGTAGATCAATCATTTCTCAAATATATTAAACTCATCATAATAGTGGAATGTTTTTCTATACAACTGATGTAGTTCTAACCCTAATAAACTAATCATAATAGTGAAATGTTTACACTATGTATAGATTATGCCTTTACACATGATTATTGACCATGATGTTTTTAAGTGATTTAACAAAGCAAAATAAGAATAACATTGATGGCATGTAAGAATATCAATGATTAAGGATTATGTTAGGGAATCTATTCATGTATTTTATATCAATAATGATTACTCATATTTAATATTTATTACCTCCATGGACCTTCCCCTTTTCTCTATGCTCCTGGGATTTCCATGGACATTATTGAATTTTCCTTCTTACTCTGTTTTATTTTTTGAAGGTTTTTTTTAAATATAATCAAAATCCAAATTTGTATTAATAATTTGTTATGTTCATTTTTGTAGTTTTATATTTACGTGTGTTATTATTTGAAAACAATTTTCCTAGATGCCACTCTGTCCATGTTTGGGCCATTGGATAACATGTCATGTTAGACGATTGAAATGTTTTAGACCATTGGATCCAATGCCTCCTACAACGTAACTAACTAACTAACTCACTAAACTGTACTAATATCTTCCACCTTGCTATGATACATCTTATCTTCTATAAAAATTATGTGTTTCCATCTACCAGTATTTTTGATTGAGCTTACAAGTATCAAAAAAAATTTGTAGCTTCATATTTGTCTACGTAAAAATTTCTTATCCACATTCTCAGTTACATGTGAGGACATCTGCAGTGAGTAATTTGACTAATATCTCTTCTGCGCATTCTCAGTATGTGAAGATGCTTTCTCAGTATGTGAGGACATCTGTCGTGAAATTTCTTATGCGCATTTTAAATGTGAGGACATCTCCCATGACTAATTTGACTAATTTTTCTTCTGCGCATTCTCAGTATGTGAGTACATCTGCCATGACTAATTTTTTGGTAAAGATTGGTGAAATTTTTTTGCTTTTTTTCCGTGGCTGATTTTATGTGAGAACATGATTGATTTTATGTGAGGACATCTGCTGTGATTAATTTTTTGGTAAATATTGGTGAAAAAAAATTCTGGTTAAATGTGAGGACATTATTATGCGCATTCTCAGTTAAATGTGAGGACATCTGTGGTGACTATTTTTTTGGTAAAGATTGGCAGCGTTGAAGGAGAGTGTGTGAGAAGATCTTTCACTGCTCTCATAGCTTTTCTTAAGGAATGTTTTTAATATTTTGATATTCATGAATTTTAAAATAGTTTACGGGATTATCAGTTATTTGTTTCTATATTTTTCATCTTTTGTAATTTAATTTTTTTTTTATTTAAATTGATGATGAGTTTGCTCATATTTCTCAAGAGTTTTTTGGCTGAAAAAGAAATGTCTAAAAACCATTGCTAATTTATTACCATAACTGTCTCTATATCTTTGAAAGCACCATATTCCAAAATGAAATGTTTTTCATATTCTACTATTCTAGAATTACAAAAAATATGCATTGGTTCTTTCCAAACTTTTTAAAATTATTGTGTTTATTAACCCTCCTAAAACTAATGCAAAAATGGTGTGTTACAAATGTTAAATAATAACCATGTGATTTCTGTAATTCATTCATTGAACTAGATTACATTTATACTTGAGAAATTAGTTTAGAAATTAGTTATCACTAACTACTAACTTCCTAACTTCCTAACTACCTAACTAAATAGAAACCCTAAGGATTCCCGTAGGATTACAAAATTTCCCCCCTTAATTCGAAGGGACATCTAAAATACCAGGTAAAGATCTAAAATTTTCAAACTTTTCACGTCCTAATGCTTTAGTAAAAATATCTGCAATTTGTTCAGAAGTTGGAAAATGTGTCAGATGAATTGTTTTTCCCTCTACATGATGTCGAATCAAATGATAGTTGGTGTTGATATGTTTGGTTCGATCATGAAACTTTGGATTTCTGGCCAACTAAATTGTAGAAGAGTTGTCGACAAATAGAGGAGTTGAAGCTCTTTGTTTCTCCTGCAACTCTTCGAGTATTTTTCGAAGCCAAATGATTTCCTTAGTGGCTTGAGTTGTTGCACCATATTTGGCTTCGGTGGTAGAATCAGCAGGAACATATTTCTTGTGCGATCTCCAACTGATGGTTGCTGATCCAAGATTCATTGAATATTCATAAGTTGAGACTCCATTTTCTTTATCTCCATTAAAATCTGAATCTGAATAACCAACAACATGGAAGTCTAAAACTTTGGAATATTTGATGCCGTAAGTTTGAGTTCCTTTCAGATACTTCAAAACTCTTTTTACTGCTACCCAATGCCCCTCACGAGGATGATGCATAAACCTGGAAAGTATTATGATAGCAAAGGTTATATCAGGATGAGTAATAGACAAATAAATCAAGCTTCCAACAAGTTTCTTGTACTTTGTTGGATTTTCAAACGACTTTCCTTCTTCGGAATTGAGTTTCAAATTTTGCTCCATTGGAGTAGCAACATGATTACATTTCGTCATACTATATCTGTTCAATCATTTATGAACATATTTCTTCTAAGAGATGAAAATATGTTGTGGTTTTTTATCAACTTAAATTCCAAGATAATAATGAAGTAAACCTAAATCTGTCATATCAAAAACCTTTTTCAATTCCTTCTTTATAAATGATATATATTCATCATTGTTTCCTGTGATCATCAAATCATCAACATATACAACTAGATATACAACTGATCTGCCAACTTTCTTAACGAAAAGAGTTGCATCATCTAGGTCAAAATGTTTATAGTTTAATTTAAGAAGATGTTCAGTTAGCTTCTCATACCATGCTCGTGGTTCTTGTTTCAAGCCGTACAAAGACTTCATTAGTTTGCAAACCTTTTTTTCTTTCCCTTTAACGGAAAAACCTTCTGGCTTAAACATGTAAACATCTTCTTTCAAATCTCCATTTAAAAAGGCAGTTTTGACATCCATATGATGAATTTTCCATTCTTTCTGAGCTGCAATAGCAAACAAAGATCTAATAGTGCCCCATTTCATTGTAGGAACAAAAGTCTCTGTATAGTCTATACTCTCTTTCTATGCGTATCCCTTCACTACAAGTCTTGCTTGTGCTTGTCTAGTGAACCATCAGCTTTAAACTTAGTTTTATAAATCCATTTGCAACCAATAGGTTTGATGCCAACAGGAGGATCCACCAGCCTCCATGTGCCATTTTTTATGAGAGCATCAAATTCCTTTTGCATTGCATCTTTCCACTATTCATAATTTGCAGCTTCTTCAAAGCAAGTAGGTTCATAATCCACAGAAAAATTAAATTCACAATGAGAATAGTTACCTGAGGAACTTCCAGCCTTAAACTCATCATATTTCTTTGGAAATGTTCGAATACGAGTTAACCTTCGCAAAGGTTGTGTAGGAAGTTGTTCAGGAAGTTTCTCATCTTCTTCATCTGGCTTAGCTCTTTCCATTTCTATCATTGTTTCTGTGGAAACACTTGCATCAACTAATTCCTCATCAGCAACAATGGAATTATCATCATCAACCACAACCAATTTCTCATCATTTTGAGAAGGAAACTCCACAGACTGATCTAATAATATAGGAATCCTCCCTTCAGGATGGGGAAGTATATTATCTAATTCATAATAAAACTTTTGAGGCACAAACTTTTCTATTTGATTAAGTTGTCTTTCAACAGTGAGGGAATCTTTATCAGTTTCAAGAAAAATTACATATCTTGACAAAATAAACTTTTTGTTCGCTTCATCATATAATCGGTATGCCTTAGAAGTCATGGTACCCTAAAAATATGCATTTTTTGCTTCGTTCACTCAACTTATTCCTCTAATGTTTGGGAATCAAAGCATAACATTGAGAACTGAAAATTCAGAAATTTTTAATAGCAGGAAGATGATTGTACCACATTTCATATGGATTTTTGTTGTTAATGACAAAGGAAGGGCATCGATTTCTAATGTATGCCGCACAGAGCATGGCTTCTCCCCAAAACATTAATTTTACATTCTTAAAAAACATCATTGACCTTACCATATTAAGTAATGTTTAGTTCATTCTTTCAGCAACACCATTTTGTTGCATATTATATGGTATTGTGGTCTGGTGTTTGATGCCATTATCTTGCAAATATGTTTCAAAAGCATGTGAATTATATTCTCCTCCATTATCAGTCCTTATAGTACCAATAGTAAGTTGTGCTTCATTTGTTATCAAGAGATGAAATTTCTTAAACACATCAAAAACTTGTGATTTTTCTTTAAGCAGATAAACCCAGCACATCCTCGAATAATCATCAATAAAAGTGAGTATGTATTCATTTCAATTTGCAGTTGGTACAGGCATTGGACCACATAAGTCAGAGTGTATGAGACTTAATTTTCTTGTAGCTCTAAACTTAGAATTCTGAAAAGACTGTTTGTGATTCTTGCCCAATATACAAGCATTACATGGGGTAAATTTTCTGGGAATTGTTGGAAGTCCCTTAATCCCATGTTGTTTCATAATTCGAATACTTTCATAATTAACATGAATGAAGCGTGCATGCTGTTACACAGTAATTTGTCACCGTCCCTACCTTTCCCCGTCCCGCACATTGGAGAGCCCATTCTGTGACCTATGAGCAATGTCATGCCTTGAAACCATTATCATTGCATTCCTCTAAACATGAGCTTCAATTGCCCTGAAGACATCTCCTTGCAAAAAACCATAAAAACATCCCTTTTTGCATTGGCGTGGGTATCCAGTTCAGCACTCGCGCTAATGAGGAAAATCCTACAAAGAGGTCACGCCAACTGGCGCTCTGTCCCAGAATCGCAGTCGCGCCAGCCAATTTAAGGAGTGTTTTTTAAATAAGAATGGCGGAAGTTTCATTTCAACAGACTCAGAAACTGTTATCTATCTTGAGTTGGGAGGTTTGGCTCCGAGAGTTCCATGAGAGGGAAGTGGTTTTCCACCTCTCATGGAAGCTTCCTTGAAGATAGGGCCAATCCCACAATTATAGGGATCCCAACTCCCCTTCCTCCATCTATAAAAGCTAGCTCATTGCCATTGCAAGCTAGTCTTGAAGTGCCCAAGTCTTGAATCTCCAAGTTCTCAAATTCCCAAGAGCCTTCATGTTGCAAGAGCCCTCATTCTTCCCTTAAGGCCAAACTCAAGCAAGGAGACTATCGTCGAGAGGCTCTAAGAGAGGCTTGTCCCATCCCTGGCAGGCTTTGCGAGACGTGTACGATTGGAGACCCCTCCGAAGGAGACCTCAGCGTCAGAACATTGGTTGTACTCTCTTTCGATTGCTTATTAATGAATGACTACTGGTTATGGTTCCACTCTATTTTTCACTTATGATAATGATGAGTTATATCCTTTCTGACTGATATATAGTTGCGTAGTCTGTATTTTATGCTTGTATTCGTGTTGTTTCTTGCATGTGCAAGTGTCCATTCACGGAGATCGTGGGGATCGTGATCTGCCGAGGCTGAGGAATGGGAACGTTGTCTCTTCTACGAATCATAGCACTGGACTCTAGGTAGGCCTCCATCGTTGGTCTGTTTATTCGCAATTAGGAACTTGCGCTGTAGCATTTGATGATTGTTGCTAGACCCATTCTAGGCTAGTAGGGATCGCCTCTGTCCACAGAGGGGATTTACGTCTTCAAAAATTTGGCGACTCCACTGGGGATCGTCTAGTTTTGATTGTCTCGTTTTGATTGTTTCGTGGTTTTCCTTACTTGGTTGGCCTTCTGGGCTGGGTTCTTTTGCTGTTTTTGCTTCTTGGTTTGCTTGGATATCATTGATCTGCTTCTGGAGTAGTTCTTTTTTATTTTTGGCTGAGGAACTCGGCTGGCGCGCTTTTTAGCTCGATAGTCGTGCCAATTGGCGCATGTTGCTTTTGTATTGCCCGCGCCAATTGCTTTATGGCACCAGTTACAACCTCACAGTCGCGCCACTCCTGTGAGGCATTAGGGTTTGCTCAGTTTTGAGCTCTCTGGGTCTGATCAGTGTGTTTCTTTTGGTTTTTCGGCTACATGAGTGTGTTGGAGTCCTGTTTGACTGGGAGTTTGCCTTCGTCCTTTGGTTGTTTGCTTTTCTCCATCGATTTCACGTTTTAAGCCCTAGGGCATCTAGTGGCTTTGTGTGTTGAGCCCTCCTTAGGAGTTTTGGTGTTTTGTTAGTCCAGTCAATTCTCTGATTGCTCCTCCGCATTCTCTTAGTGGTTGTTCACCGTTTCGTTGTGATTTTTGGGTGATTGTTCTTCTCTTCATTCAAACTTCGTTTGGTCTTGCTTTGGACCTAGATCACACGGTCCATTGGAGCCTTTGAGACTTTTTCTTGGTTTTGAGAGACTTCGGTCGGTTTGAGATCTGATTGTTTGTGCCATTGAGTGGAATTTGTTTGTTCTTGCTCTCTTAATATCGTTTCTCAAATTGTTTCTCTTTTTTTTTCGGTTTTTTTAGTGCATCTAGCTATCAAACATTGAAAATACAAAAAATCTCTTTTGCTTTTGTTGATTAGTGCAAATTGAAATCTTTTCGATTTTACTAGTATTTAGTAATTTGAATGAAATTTTTTTATTTCATTAGTTGCATTAGAGATATCATTGATTGTCTTCCGATCATTTTGTTTGTGTAAAAACTCTCAACTCTTCTATAGCTAGTTTTCATCGAACGAAATGATGTACTGTGGCATGTAATTTTGCATTTAGGAGATTTTTGAGACAACACATTTGTTAGGGCCTGAAAACTGAAATGTAATTGAAGATCAACTTTAAAATCTACTCAATTTACACTAAGGCAACATTGAAATCTAACGAAACACATTTAGAGGTCTAGGCTAGAGACGTGTTTCGGCGTCTTTAAACCTAGTAGCTGTCGTTCGCCTTTTGGCTTTAGACAGTGCTAGTACGAACTTCTGCTCCCCGTACCGTCGCGTATATAAAGGGAGACCCCTTTAGGTTTCAATCCTTTATCCATAGGAAGTTGAGTCGGCCTCCCTATACCTGTGATACACCGGACACAGCATTCGGGGAGATTTCCTGCACTTACGGAAAGTCCTTGGTTGATTTCTTTTTCATTTTTGAAACCAAGGTGTATATTGCAGTTCACAGTTATTTGGTACAACCTTTTGCCTAGTATTCCTGAGCAGTCATTTTGATCCTATCTGACTCCCTAAATTTGAAAGGATCACCAAGCGCTTGTCCTTTCACGCTTGTGTCAAATCTGAAAGAGATAGAGTCATCTTTTCAACCGTTTCTCGACTCTTGAAACATGAAACGGTGAAGTTTCTTATTTTTCAATGTGGTAAAAATTAATCACCCACGATTACAAGCCTTGTTAAACTTTGCTTGTTGATCATTTGATCGTGTGTCTTGACTCCTTTTCAGCCCGTGTGTGGTTTTGAGTTTTGATGGCAACTTTTTCAGAGTTTACCAACGAAGGAATCCCCTCAGAAGGGAATCCTGGTCATTTTCCTCCTTTTGGGAATGTTGGTGCTCCTTACATGGCAACGTTGTCCCTTCCTGGGTTAACTGTTGGGTTTCCCGTTTGGTTGTTTTCAACCTCTGTGGTCCCGAATATCTCTGCTACTGTTCAATCAGTTCCTCCACCTGAACAACATCATGTTGATTCCAAGGTGGACCTCTCCCCTTCTTCGCCTGTTTCTGCGTCCTCCTCTTCTACTTCGCCTGGTGAAAGTCTGGATTCAAGTAACCAGGTGGCTAAGAAGAAGAAGAAGAAGACAAAGAAGTAGAAGTCTGATAAAAGAGAGGCTAAAGCTGCCACTACTGTTTCTGAAATATCTCCTCTTGATATACCTCCCAACCCTCCACGGAAATTCAAGTTCCCCTGCATGTTGTGCACGGGAGACCATCTTCTTCGAGACTACCCTGGCATTCCCAAGGTGCTTGAAGCATGGTCCAATAGCCGTCCGCCATTGCCTTTAACATCCGAGAGTCAGGTTGGGGGCACGTCTTCAACTGGTGCTGATAAGGCTCCTAAGAAGCAGAGTAAGATCACCAATCCCTGTAAGTTGTGTGAAGGGCACCATGCCATTCACCTTTGTCCTTATATGGATGAAGCCAAGCGAGTGTTGGACAACCCGGCTGTTTCCACACCATGCCTCCCAGCTGGTTATAAACATCTCTCTTTGAGTCTTCCACCTACTGATGATACGATTGGTCAAAAATCATCTTTGGTCGATCCCACTCCCTCAGAAATTCGGATTCAAGAATCCATCCCTGACCAACCATTGGTCGTGGGATTGGTTGAGCTGGCCCCGTCTACGGTGCACCAGGTCTTTTCCGTTGAGAGTGGACCTCACACCCCTCATGTTCTTCTGGTTTCTTCAGATTCCTCAGACTTGCAGAAAGATTCTCCTGTCCCCGTACTTCAAGAAGCTGCTCCTCCGCCTCCCATGATGGAGGCTCCGGAGGATACCCCTCCCGCCTTCGAGATGGAGGTTATGGAGGATGCTTCTTCTTCCGTAACACCAGGGGAATACCTTCTCCGTTCGATGGTAGCCCCTCCGAGTAGTTTGGTCGCCTCCTTTGATTGGAGTCGATTTGCAGGATTCTGCCTCCCGTCTTACGTCCCTTTCGAGATCACAATACAGGCTCTTGGTCTGGTCATACCCAGCACCATTATAGACGAAGGCGCCTCTGTTAGTATTCTATCCTCAACTACCTGGCAAGCTTTCGGTTCGCCGCCGCTTGCGCCTGTTACGCAGAATCTGTTGACTTTTAATAGAAGGACAAGTCAACCGTTGGGAATCCTTCCAAGGTTACCTATTACTTTGGGAGGTAAAACCGTCCATATGGATGTGATGGTCGTTCCAGGCCCCTTGGATTTCAATCTGCTCCTGGGGCGCGATTACACCTATGCCATGGGAGCGCTCGTCTCCTCCCTTTTTCGTGTGGCCTGTTTTCCGCATGAAGGACGGATCGTGACCATTGATCAGCTTTCGTTCTTTGGTCCTAATGTGGCAACTGGTCTGCCATCACCCCCTCCTAGTTTTTATCCACCTGTTATATCTGCTCCACCGCAGGTCAACTATGTGTCTACCTACCCTGTGCCCGCACTCAGTGATGACGCCGTCGTGCATAGTGTACTGGGGGCATTGGGTCCTGATTTCCAAGATGTCATTCTCCCACCTGGTGCGGGACTCTTGGAAGCCATGACTTCCTGTTCATCATGACGAGAAGTCTATTGGAGCATGGTTCATTCCTTGCGTCAAGCTCCTTTAAAAATGAAATCAAGTCTGTCGGAGCATAGTTCCTTCACTTGTGTCAAGCTCGTAAAACAATGAAACAAGCTGTACGAGGATAGTTCTTTTAAGTGTGTCAACCTCGTTAAAAGAATGAAACATGAGCCTGTTCAATTCAAGTTTTGTTAACATTAGATCAAATCTTTTGTGTTGAACCTTCACTCCATTTCCAATGGACTGAAGCTTGGGGGGCAGGCACCTCGAATTGAGACACCATGCTGGGGGGCATGCCCGTCTTCCTCATTTCAAGCATAGTTTGCATATGTGTGTGTTCATGTGTGCTTTTAATCTTGCATAAAAATGAAATGTGTGAGTAGATACATTGTGTGAATACATTTCGCATTGGGTCGTTTGGTATGTAACTGATACATTAGATTACATTTGTATTAGACATTTGCATGACATATAGAAAACATCATCACATGTAAAAGATCCATTCAAAATATTCATATGTATATATATATATATGTGTGTGTGTGTGTGTTTGTCGAAATGTTTGCACAGTGTGCATCGCATAAGATCAAAAAATATACATGCTCGTCTTATTACATCCGGAGACGACACGTCTCTCAAAAATATGCATGAAATAAAACCCTAAGAGGCTAGTCTGCATGGTGCTCATGATAACAAGTCACCGCACGCACTAGGCGTCTCAGTAGACGATGGAGGCGACTAGGCACTCCTACTGTATGTCTCTGATATGCTAACGGTACATCCGCCGGCCGGGCGTAATCCGAAATCCCTCGGGCAATCCCCTCGAGGTTCTGAACAAACTCTCCTCCTTCTGCGCCCTCCTCATGAGGATCGACTACGAGCTGAGTTCTTTGTGCGATAGGAGACATCCCGGCTGGTCTCTCTGGGCCAACATCTGCATACACATGTAACTGTTGTCAGAACGGACATGTATTAACAAAAAATCATAAAACATAAAAAATAAAAACAGATCATACCCAGCTCTTCGTCCCAATCCTCTCCCTCTGGCAGTGGGAGATCTGGGTCTCCAGTAAAGTTTGTCCTGGCATAAGGCCAGTCCTCAACTACAATCAACTGGCGCCGCAACCACCCAAAAAAATCTGGCCTCCAGGACATCTGTTGGCCTCCTCCTGCTCTGGGCATCAGTGCTGCCCAGCGAGCCATTCTCGGCTCTCGTTGTATCGGCTCCGCTACAATGGCCCCTTGGCCATGGAAGATTGGTAATCGTTCGAGAATGAACGATACCAGGATAGACCCATAGCCAAACTGCTTCAGTTTGGCTTGTTTGCATCTCGTCAGCTGTCTCTTGACGTTGATCGTTACTGCTGTGGCCCAGTCAAACAGTATGGGACTCATGCACTCTAAAGCCAGTAAGAGTTGGGCTTTCGTCGCTTCGTGCGGTGCCTGCGATCCCGCAGCCCGCGTGATGGTATGCAGCACTAATCATAGTGCCAGATCGGGGATAGTGTGGATATCCACCATTTTACTCCCTGATCCCATTTGTACCCGTGGGCACACTCGTGCCATCACTTCCTTCGTTTTCTCACCCGACGGTCTGCTCCCTGTCAGTATGGGTACCAGACCTCTGTGCGACAGTCCGGTTATGAAGTACACATCAGAAACGTCCAGTTCTAACACCTGGTCTCGTAGCTTGAATACTTGTTCTTGTTCATCCCAAATGCTCACCAGGTACTGAAGTAGCTCAGGTTGAGCACGCAAACAAGGTGTCAGGAAGAATTTCTTGAGCCCACAGTTTCTGAGGGCATTCATGTAGGCCTCATTTTCCATGGCCATTTCATCCTCTTCCCCATGCTCTCTTTCTTTCCACTCAATCACCATTTTGCTCGGTTTCCTGCATCAACATGGTCACAAACCTTTAATTAGATCTCTGTTGAGCTTCAAAATTCATTTAAATTGATCAAAATGTTGAATTTTTAGGCGGAAAATTGGGTTCGGCCACTGGCGCGATCCCTTTGCATATAAAATCCCATTGGCGCGGGTCCGTGCCCGATACCCGCGCCAATGAGCGAAGCCCTAAAAATTCAAAAAGTTTCCACAGAAGTCTATTGCATGATGGAAAACTATTAAAAAATGGACTAAAATGAAGGATGAGGAAGTGTTTGTTCAATTTAGTGTGTCCTAAATTGCTACATCTAATTTGTCAATCCGGGATTCGTAAGCTGACGAAGTGTGGCGCACTATATGTGCAAGATAACCTATCTCTTACTTTTTGTCGTTTTTGGATTTTTGTGAAATTCTAAAAGACAAGTATGGAGACAAATATTCAAGACAACAATGTCTTTCTAATGATTTTACAAACTTCAAAAGAATTTTTAAAAACACACAGCGACAAAATTAATTCTTCAAAGAAAATGAAACTACATCACTACTCTAGTTAAACAAACTACTGATCATGAAACTCATTATTCTTGCTGCTGTTCAAACACAAAAGAAACTATGCTGAAAGAAATCCAGAAGTTGCAACAAAGTAAATCTAAATCAAATTACATCAACTTATCTTCTGATCCCTCATCATTAGTCCAGCTATGATTTTCGGAGGTAACCATAAACAACTTGAGTAACCTGATATCTAACTTGCAGAAAATAAACTAATATCAAACTACACATTCATAATTCAATCCCTCACCATCAGTCCAGCTATGGCTTTCGGAGGTAACTGAAGATGTCATGAGAAATTTAATATATCTAACTTGTAGAAAGTAAACTAATATCAAACTACACATTCATAATTCAATCCCTCACCATCAGTCCAGCTGTGGCTTTCGGAGGTAACTGAAGATGTCATGAGCAATTTAATATTTCTAACTTGCAGAAGGTAAACTAATATCAAACTACACATTCATAATTCAATCCCTCACCATCAGTCCAGCTGTGGCTTTCGGAGGTAACTGAAGATGTCATGAGTAATTTAATATTTCTAAATCTAACTACTGAAGCAAATGAGCAAGACTGAAATAAACAAAGCAGTACTGAAATTAAACAGAAACTAAGAAAAGTAAATTAGCAGCAGAACAATATTAATTCCATGTCATTAGTCAAAAATTTATGCAAATGCCCGGGCTGCCTATTTGTAATCTGAAACAGGAACACTGATCAGTTAACAACAACGTA
This sequence comes from Pinus albicaulis, assembly GCA_034641835.2. NCBI lineage: Eukaryota > Viridiplantae > Streptophyta > Pinopsida > Pinales > Pinaceae > Pinus > Pinus albicaulis. The sequence continues at coordinate 401,569,961 of CM076580.1, read as the reverse complement.
AAAAATGAAAGATTATGGACAGAAGTAAGATGTAAAGCATGAAAGATTATAAACAGAGATGAAGCATAAATACCATGAAAGATGTAATGTATAAACACATGAATGACTTATGGCACAATGAGCTTAAAGAAATAAAACAAGAACTATACAATAATGCACAAAACCTCAGCGTGTGCAGGGTCCCTCTGCACCAGCCTTGGCAACAGCCTTCAAGTACGAATTACGCTTGGAAATAGAGTCTTCTTATATATTAAAATGCAGTCATAACAGAGAGGTGATATTACGGCACAGTGGCAACGTAATTACATTACAGATCTATCTGGAGGCTAATGGAGACTAATCTAATATGCATATGCAAACACATTATTTATAACAAAGGAAATATAACTAATTCCCTAAAGTTTGTGCTGATGGAGAACACGTAAACCATTACGTCCAGAGATCTAGGATCATGGCCGCATTGAGGAGTAAATCTATGAAGAGTGGATGTTTGAATTCGGCTTATGGAGCCATGTACAGGTGTTGATTTGTCTCCCGCAATTCAGAAATGGCCATATGAATCTTCACGTGACGAGAAACAGAGTCCTGTCACCGTGGGACTCTACGGTTGACTTCCACTTGGCCACCTTTGACCGTAGCCTCCTTAGGTGAATTTTCTCGAGCCAATAGGACACGATCCATGTCCACATCATTTCTGACTTGCCCATGTGGCTCGTTTTTCCTGAAGACACCTGTAACATAGACTTTCACAAAATGGCTGCAGAAAGTTGCAGCAGCTGCGGAAAGTGGCAAGATTCCGCAACTAAATGAGCAAAAATCTAAATCAAACAGCAGACACAAAATATAGTTAAAAACCATTTTAGATGCTCTTTTGCAATTAATATACAATGATATTGACAACTTGGAAGGTTCAGGTGAATGAAAAAGGTCTAGAAAGGTGTATGGAAAAGATGCTGATTTGAGACTCAACATACCCCCACTGTGAAGGTGTTGCACGTCCTCATGCAACCAAAATTTGATAATCCTTCTTCAGTTCATATGCCTTGACACTTCAGCCAGTACATCCAATCCTCTCCTCTTCTTCCTTGGTGCTGCCATCATCCTGGGCTTCTTCATTAAGCATCTAAATTTGATATTAACCAGTGCTCTGCTTAACTTCTGGCATTTGTTTTTCAATTTCTTATTCTTCTTCTGCCATATTCCCAGATGTAGCATGGTATTATCATGAGTGATTTTGTCCAATTTTCTTTGTTCCTTCAATGTCTCATTTTCATTTTTAATGTGTCTATTTAAAAGCTCTAGCTCAAAGACTTCCTGTTTTAGTGATTGGACTAAATCATCTTGTACTGTGTGAGGCTGAATGGACAAAGTACTAGGACCTGTAGCTGCTTTTTCTAAAGATTCTATATAATCATATACTTCTTGCTGCTTGGGGTCTATATCAGGTGTCATTTTTATTGGGTTGTCCCCAAAATGTCGTGAAGGAGAGTTATCTTCAAAATCTGGCTGAGAAGGGCTCACATCAACATTTTGCTAAGAATGGGATGGACTATGTTCAATGTCTGACTGAGAATGAAATGAACCAGGTTCACTAACTGATTGAGAGTGAGATGGACTATGGTCAGCTAGGGATTGTTCAGATGTTTCTTCTCCCAAATCAATGAAATGGGGTCCTTTCATTTGCGTTTTCCTCAATTTCCCCTTAAGTCTGGAACTTCTTCTCACACGCTGTGGACCACTGTCCTTTTGCTTTTCTTTTCCTTTCTCTTTCTTCTTGGCTATAGATAACTGTTCTTGAAGATGAACCAATCTTTCAGATAACACTTGATGATCTTCTTCTTCGGAAGAAGGGGTTTGATGTATAGCCTCAATACTTTTTCTCTCTTTTGGTGTTATTGGCTTCTTACCCTTGGTTTCTTTCTTCTTCCTTTTTGACAACCTCTCTTCCCTTCTAGTTCTTTCAATTGTAGTAGTAGGAGTACTTTGGGTTTCATCATTTGTTCTTTTTCTCCTACTCCTTCTTGATGTGCTGCCTTCAGGAATTTCTTGAGGTTCCTCAAAGAAATTTCTAATAAAAAATTGTTCCCATGTGTCCTTCTTCTCCTTTAACTCTTTTTCAATTAAAATTTTTACAAAACCATGGTGATATAGATGTGGTTCTACATCCCCTAAATGCTTCTGAACAGGCACAGACATTTTCTTCAAACTATTTAATAGAAAATATGGGAGATTGAGAGTTTGATTATCTAGAAAATTCATCAGCAATCTGGTATGGTACATATACATGGACCCAAAACGGCCTTCACAGGTAATGAATTTTTGAACAACTAGCAGCAAAGTAGCCCATTCCTCTTTCAAAGCATGAACAGGAATTCCTCTTTTGAAAATAGTTATGTCCATACCTTGGTTTTGTAAGATTATTCTCCAGGCTTCATCACTAATGTTTTTATTCTTAAACCATCGTTCACCCTCTTGAGGAAGTTCCGTGGCAGTTGCTATAGATACCTCATTCACCGCAAACTTAAGGTCTCCAATCTCTACTTCCAGGCCATTGAACGACCTTGCAAATTCTTTTGTCACTTCTTTATGGTAGCCTCTGAACTTTTGGATAAACCACAACCACTTTGTTTTCTTCAATATATCCCTTACTTGCGGATATCCTTCCATGAATTTAGGTCCTTCTGGTTCTGCGCTTAGCAATTTACCCATCCTTCTTTCTGCTCTTCAAAAATTTGCCTGCGTGAGGGTTCAATGGAAGTAGAACGACTGAATGCACGGAAATGAGCACAATGACTATAGGAAGATATCAGAGAGTGGGTATATAGGCTGTAGCATCACAGAGAATGAAATGGAGTGAAACGGAACAGAGAGGGGTTTCGTGAGCACGACAGAGATACGGCTGTGAGATTAACAGAACAATAGGTTGAGTATAACACATCCGGCAGTGTTTTGAAATTTGGTGGCTGCAAAATAAATGTGAGCACGTTTAAACAACGGCTATGGATTTATGCGGCTGTAAGAAGCCATAGTCAAATCAACTACGTCTCATTGTCACAGGTAGAGTATCGGAGTTTGAGTGAAGATCGGAGGTTTAATTATGGGGACCGTTTGAAAATGAATGTGGAAGGATCATATGGAGATCGTGAAAGGGTTACGGAGTTTGTCAATATAATCATTGCACATAATGGATGGAGCTTATGGTTTAGAACTATATAAAAATGTGTTTTCAATGCTATTTGAAATGAATTTTTACTCATACCTTGGAATCTTTTGCCTTTTTCCTTGGTCTTCAATTAGTTTCTCCTCATTGATATCTTGAATGCTCCATGTCTTCATTTTTTTGGTCCTCATACCTGCATTTTATTTCATGATTATGGAAATAACATCTGGCTGTACATTCTTTTGAAAAACAGAGTAGTAGCTGCGGAATCTGCTTCTGGTTGTGGAAACTGGAGTCAGCTGCGGACACTGACACAGCTATTATTTGGGTGAGTGAAAATGAATGGATGACAAATGACTAGATGGAAATGGTCATGAAAAATAATTTTATTGGTGAAATGGAATGAAATAGATAAAATGAAGTGGAATGGAGTGAAATGAATTGAAATGAAGTGGAATGGATGGTCACAAAACTTGTGAAATGAAAGAGAGATTTTTTTTGGAAAATATAGAGTGTCAGGTGTTCCTGATTTTCACCCTATATTTTCTGTATAAGATTGCCAATCAGTGATTGGTTTTCAGGCTTATACAAAATGTTTTTTTTTTTTTTTTTAATTGAAAGAATAAAAACTAGGCTAGTGGAGAAGAAGAATTCTTCTGTACCAGCCTGATTGCAGAATTTTCTTGAAACATTTTGACAAATTCCTCTTTTGAGAGTGGCTTATGATAAAATTTCAATCTGTGGCCATTCACAATAAGAGGAGTTTGAAACTCGTCAATGGTCTTGATTCTTACCGCTCCATTGCTAAAGATCTTGTCAATCTCATATGGCCCAAGCCAATGAGTCTGAAATTTTCCTTGAAAATATTTAAACTTGGAATCAAATAACAATGCCTAATCTCCTTCTTGAAACTTCTTCTCTTTGATGTACTTGTCATGCCATTTAGCTCTTTGATATTGAACTAGATCAGTTCTTAGAATTGCCTCTTGTCTGATCTCATCTAGCTCATTCAACTGCTCCATTCTATGCTTTTGGGCTTCTGATAAATTCATTCCCAATTGAACTGCCATCTTGAAGGTCTTGACTTGGAACTCAATGGGGAGCAAGACTTCTTTCCCATAAACAAGTTCATAGGGAGAATGTCCTGTTGTATTTATCCATGTAGTTCTGTAGGCCCACAAGGCTTCAGGAAGCCTTTCTTCCCAATCTCTTCTATGTAGATGAACAGTTTTGGTGATGATACTTTCAAGAACTTTGTTTGTGGACTCCACTTGACCATTTTCTTGCGGATGGTAAGGAGTAGATCTTCTGTGCTTGATTTTGTATTCTTCCATCAATTTCTCCACCAAGTTGGATGTGAATTGGCTCCCCTGATCTGTCACAATTTCTCTTGGAACACCAAAGCGAGTAAAATATCCTCATAAAGAAAATGAACAACTGAATTTTCTGTAGAAGATACTAATGCTTTGGCTTCTACCCATTTAGTAACATAATCAGTACAAACCAATATATAATTCTTTTGCTTAGATGGTGGATTAATAGGTCCAATGAAATCTAAAGCCCATTTTTCAAAGGGTTCAATGAGTACCTGTGTTTGCAGTGGCATTTCATTTGAAAGGGTAGGTTTCCCTACTCTTTGGCAGCTGTCACACCTTTTGACATATTGTTTTGCATCTTTGAAGAGGGAAGGCCAATAATATCCTAAAGAGAGGATTTTATAGGTCGTCCTTTTGTCTGCAAAGTGTTCGCCGCATGGTTCATCATGACATGCCTTAAGAATATCAGGCATTTCATCTTCCCTGACACATCTTCTGATCACAAGATCTGGCCCTGTTTTAAACAATTCGTTATAAATCCATGAATATTTTGAACTCTCCTGAATAATTTTTCGTTTTTCACTTGGAAATAAATGTGAAGGCAGTTTCCCTGTAACCAAATAGTTAGCAATATCTGCATACCAAGGAGTCTTAATAGTTACTGCAAACAAGTATTCATCAGGAAACTTATCCTCTACAAGAGAATCTTCTTTAGTATTCTAAATTCTATACAAGAAATCAGCTACTGTATTTTGTTTCCCTGGTCTATCCAACATAGTAATATTGAATTCTTGTAAAAGTAAGATCCATCTTGTCACTCTACCATTAGTAACAAGTTTGTTCATTAAATATCTAATTGCAGAATGGTCAGTATGAATAAAAGTTTCATAGCCTGTTATATAATGTCTAAACTTATTAATTGCATGAACAACAGCTAAAAACTCTTTTTCAGTCACAGTATAGTTTAACTCTGTGGGAGTCAAATTTTTACGGGTATAATAAATGGCATAAGGAACTAAATCTTTTTGACCCAACACAGCTCCTAGAGCTGTATCTGAAGCATCCGTAGAAATATGGAAAGGGAGTTTCCAATTTGGTCCTCTCAAGATAGGTGTTTCAGATATTCTTGTTTTCAAAGTTTCAAAGGCTGATTGACAATCAGGATCCCATTTAAATTCACAGTCTTTTGTAAGCAATTTGAAGAGTGGAGATGCTATTTTAGTGAAGTTTTCTATAAATCTTCTATAGTAACCAGTAAATCGCAGAAAACTTCTAACATCTCTTTGACAATTTGGAATAGGTAACTTGGAGATGACTTCAAATTTTGATCTATCAACTGTTACACCATTTTTTGGTCATCTAACCTTTTATCATTAGATGGACCCAAGTACACCATGCAAGACCAGTTTTACCCCAAGTAAAACTGCTTTCACTATGTTAATTAAAGAAACCCCAAAAGGAATAATTAATTAAACCATATTTTAATTATTATTCCCAGTCATGTTTAACCCAAAAACAAAGAAATTAATGAGATACACCCATAGTTATCTTATTATTTTCTAGGAATAATTATTTAAATAATATTCCTTGTTAAATATGACCAAATCAACCACTATTAATTAAATAAATCATTATTGATTTGATTATATCTCAACCACTTCCTTAAAAGGATAAATAAATCATTTATTTATTTATTCTTCACTAATCAAGGGATTTTGACCCAAGTCAAAGTCCCTTTCCCTCCAACAAATAATAATAAAATATTCCAGAGAGGTGGATCTAGATTTGGTTAACATTATTTTAATCATGCACCAAGATCTAGAATGACCCAATATTTTGTTATAAATAGGAGGGTTTTCCCCTTCATTCTTCACCTTTTGTTGCATAGAAGATCACTCTGGATCTATACACTTGGTCTCATTTCTACTATTTTGCTCCCATTGAGCTCTACCTTCTACATTGGGTTTTCTACATCTACAGGAGAGAAAAAGCTTAGATCTGAAGTGCTGAGGACTACAAAGAACCCATCCCATTGAGGAGATCTGGATACACCTTCTTGTTTCCTCCCAGGTGCCCTGTAATATAAAAATTCATTCAAAAATCGTGTTCTTGTCTTGTCTGTTTGATGCATGGAGCAAACTCTTTACTTTACTGCTTAATGTCTTTCCATTTATAGATCTGTTTGTTGCAGCACTTTAACTACTAATTGCAGATCTGAAGATGTTTTGCAGCCATTATTGTTGTTAGGGCTATTAGTTATGCGTAGCTAAAGTGGGTCTTTTTCGTACACTTCGACAAAGAATTCATACTAACAAATGGCGACTCCACTGGGGATTTAAATTACGACCGTTGTCGTTTCTCATATTCCTGCATATCCAGCTACTTCAGGCCCTAGGGCTTCTTTTCAGCTGCTTAGTTTTTCTCTTTTCATGTCATTTTTCTCACATAAAACCCTAAAAACTTAAAATTTCTAACTCAAGGTGGTGTTTCTCGGCCCTATCGTTACAGTGTAAGCGACACCAACAAGAATCGAGACGGCAAATTTTCGTAAAATCCGCCGAAACAATCGGAACTGATGTCGTAATCTTTGGCCCAAAACCTGCGACCTGGACGCACCTTTTGGCCTGCTTCCTGCGACCTCAACTCAGATCAGGTCAGAACCTGCGACCTGCCTTTTTTCCAGCATTTTTTCTGTAATTTTTCTGGGTTCTGCTGCAGCCTCTGCCAGGGTTTTCCAGCCTCTGTCTCAGCCCGCCTTGACCAAGATCTGATCTTTTTTTACTCATCTAAGTGGGAACCCAGCCCCTTAGGGCTTTAGTACCCTCCACTTTTTGTGGAAGAGTTTCTGCCTGCTTTAAATTCGCTATTGCAGGCTTCACTCTCTTCTCCGCATCTCTGTTACTCCCACGTTCGCATCCATCAAATCGCCTCTTTCTCAAATCACCTCATTGCTTGTCAGACCCCTTTCTAAAGGCCTCGCCTTGCCCCCCGCTTTTTTGTTGGATTTCCTTTTTCCACCACTGCCTCCGTCTCGCTGTGATCCGCACCCCTTGTCTCGTTAGCCTTATCCTCCGCATCTCTCTGTCCCCTTTGACCCTAGATCTGTTGAGCTTCCTTTGTGTGTGTCTCCATATTTTTTCCCTTTCTTTTCAGCATAGTTGTGAGAGTCCCACCTTCTTGGGTTAGATAGATGCATACGTAGCTGTTCTTTTTCTGTTATTTCAGCATTTTATTCTGTTCTCTGTAGGTTTATTTTCAGCAACGTCGCACACTTTTTTCTTGCTCTCAAACAACGGAAAGGGTTTAAAAATTAAAATTAACGCACGCCACACACTGGCCCTAAGTGAAGAAGCGCCTGGTTTACACCGCCTGGCAAAGACTCTAAAATCAATTGTCACTGCACCTTTTCTGCCCTCTACCTTCTTGATTTTGTCCCTTTCTGCCCTTGTCGGTTTCCTTCTTCCTGTCATCATTGCGCCCCCAAGGCGCCTTTCCCGGAGACTTCTTGGCCTTCACCCTCAGTTTCCGGTTGATCGACCTGCTCCGCACCGCCGTCGTCGAGCCAGTCCACCTTCGAGTCCGCACTCCGACTCCTCTCCTGATTCATCGGGTCCCCCTTCTCCTTCCGGTTCTCCCCCTTTTATCTTCACCATGTCCGGACCAGGTTCTCCCGGCCCCAATGCCGCCCCTACTTCTAGCGGAACCGTCACAACCACTACTCTGGACACCCCTGTGCTGCCGTACATTGCAGGCCTCAGCCTCCCCGATTTCCATCAGTTGATTAACGACCCCATTCACCATAATACTACCTGGCCCGCTATGCCCACCAAGCTACCCTCCGATATCCCTAAGTTCGAGGGCCTTAATGGCGAAGACACAACCAATCACGTCTGGTCTTTCCACATGTGGTGTTCCTCCAACTCCATTACCGATGACTCCATCCGTCTTCGTTTGTTCCAACGCACGCTTACCGGCGAAGCTTCTAAATGGTATGTCGAACAGGCCACTTCCTCCCATACCACGTTCGAGACTCTTGCCCAAGCCTTCTTGTCGTACTTCCATCTCCCTCTCCGATACGACACTGGTACGGAGCTCTTGACTTCATTTAAGCAATCCTCTTCCACACGCCTTTCTGCCCATGTTCAGGAATGGCGACGAAGACGGAGCTTATGTCGAGCCCCTCCCTTTGAAGATCGGGTTTACATGGACCGGTTCCTTCGCACCCTCCCATCTCCCATCGGAAAAGATGTCGCCTCTCACTTTCCTCAATCTGAAGAAGCCGCCCTCCAAATAGCTTTAAAATATGACCTGATCTACGCTCAATCTGGTTATGTTTATACCGTTCTTCCTGACATCCCCAGGCCCGGTGGCGCTAACGCCCCGGGGGCATCTCATTCCGCCGACGGTATTGTTGGATCTCTTTCCCACCCATCTACTCACCCTCCTATGAGCCATGGTCTCCCTCAGGGCGGGGCCAGCACCTCTAGCACTCTTCCCCCTCCCGGCAACATGTATCCAGGATACGGCATCCCCCCTCCTTTTACCCAACCTCCTGCTTACCCCAATGTCGCCCAACCCAACCCTTACTTTTATCCACAGCCTGGTGCGCCAGCTCCTCCAGCATATGCGCTTCCGCCTCCCTTGCCTCCTCACAACCTGCAACAACACTTACAACCCCCTCCAGGGCAAGTATTTGCACAACAGGGTGCGATTAACCCCCCTTCTTCTCAAAGAAGGCGGAGAGGCAACCAGAACCCATCTGCCCCCGGTAACCGAGGACCCAATTCTGGTATGGACCCTAACACTAGCAACGAGCCTCAGGGCATTCCGCCCAGGCCGGACAGGCCGCTTCGCACAAACAAGCCCTGTTCGTGTTGCGGTGTTTACGACCACTACACTCACGATTGTCCTCTTTTACCCCAGATGCGACAGATGTGGGAGTCTCAAGCCACATTGCGCGGACAACATGCCTTCCCTCAAGCTCCTCCTAATGTGGCCACTACCCAGCCAGCTGTGTTCACTGATCCTTTCCCTCAATAGGGATTCGTGGCTACCCAATCCCCCGACAGCCATGTAGCCCCCCCCTCGTCCATTTCTGGTTCCTCTGACTACCAGATCCTTATGATGCGCTCCGATCCTTCCCCTTCCGTCGACCTTCACCTTCAAACTCGGTCTCGCCAGTACCCCAAGCCTCCTGCTCCGTCTGCTTCCGAGCCTCCATCTTCAGGTTCTACAGAGCCTCTTTCGACATCCAGTGGCCCCTTACACATCCCTCAACCCAAATTTGAGGTTCATCCAAAGATTCCCAAGGGACCATTACGCCGAAATGCTGCTTCCGGTCGAGCCGCTCAATCGTACAGTATAGTAGATGATTTGGCACAATCCCCTGCTGCCATTTCCACACTGGAACTCCTCCAGTCGTGCCCTTCTCAAAAGAAGGCTCTACTATCTGCCGTGGGCGCTGTTGATCCTGCTGATGACCAAATGATCGTTTTCGACGCCACTCAATCGGACCACCCTCCTCTTCCTCCTTTCGTTGCTTTCCAAATCCCAGTCAAAATCCGGAACGCCACTGTATCCCGGTGTATAATTGATGAGGGGGCATCCACCTGCGTGATGTCCGCTTCGGTTTGGAAGCAACTCGGATCCCCTGAGCTGGTCCCTTCCACGATCACCCTTCGAGCGTGGGACGGTCATGCCTCCCAGCCTATTGGCCTGTTTCGTAACTGTCCCATCACCCTCGCCGGTAAGACTGTTTGCGTTGACGTCGAAGTCATTGACGCCCCTCTAGACTACAACATTCTATTGGGGCGAAGTTACACCTATGCCATGTCTGCTGTCCCATCCGCGGTTTTCCGCAAGATGTCTTTCCCACATAATGGGAAGATAGTCACCATTGACCAGCTATCTTATCATGAGCCGCCATCTCAGACCTCCTCCGAGACCACCATCTCTTCTGTAACCAACAAGCAAACCGTCGATTCCTTGACCAGTGTCTCCCCCGGCGTTTATAAAGATTCCACCCTGCTTGGTACTTTTCCTCACCTTCCTCCCCCTCCAGTTACTGATGCCAGCTTGTCAAATGTTTGCATGATGCAATCGTCTCAGGCTACCCATAAACGGCCTGCCTCGGCTAGTCCGCACCCTCCTCCCCGCCCTCCGCCACCCGCTCCTAGCCATCCATCTCAGCCAGCCGGACCTCCTCCTTCTGGCCCTCCCCCTACAGCTGGTGTCCCCGAACCTCTTTATCCTCCAGGCTCGGTCCCCCCTGGCCTTAACCATCTTGGAGCCGTACCTCCCGGTCATTACCCTGCTGGACAGATCCCCTTCTTGGCTCCCCCTCCCGGAGTATATTCCGTCCCCGTCATGGCCACCCTTTCTCTCCCTAACTTGACCTTGGGTATTCCGGTTTGGTACCTTGACCCCCCAGCCGCCACCCCCCCTGGTCACCCCAAACCTTACATGGCTTCGACACCGGTTCAACCGGTCCCCCTCGCTTCCTCCATAGCCAACGTGCCCCCAGCACCTCCACAGGACCCTTCTCCTGCTGAGTCGGCTCCCGGGAAGAAAGGAAAAGCCCGCAAGGGGGAAACCAAAGACCAAACCACCACAACCACCTCGGCTCCTCCCCCACCCTCGAAGCCTTGTGCCTTATGTGATGTCATCGGTCATGCCACCCATGCTTGTCCTGAGTTACCCCGTATTCGCCCCATGGTAAAATTTGCGTTCCCCGACACTACGGTCCCTGAAACTCCCACTCCTGCTTCGACCGTCTCCAAGAACCCCAAGACTCTCCGCACCAACAAGCCTTGTGCTTTGTGCGGTGTCCATGGCCACTACTCCCATCATTGTCCTCACCTGACGCATTACCGTGCCTCCCTTGAGGTGATCCGCGAGTATGAGGTTGAACAAAATCAATCCGCCTCTCCTATTCTCGCGCAGTATGCTGCAGACCAGCCTGAGGATCCCCCCGCTCCCATCCACATTCCCTCCCCTGATGTCCATATGACGGAGTCTACAGTCACCATTCTTTACCTATCCTCCTCTGCACGACCTTCGGAGCCTAGCCCGTCTGCAACCTCCCCCGTTGTGTCCCTTGATACTCGAGATCACTCCACTTGTGTCTCTGTTGACCTTCGCAGCCCGAGTCCTCGCCATGTTTCCGATAGCTCTCATACATCACCTTGTTTGAGTTTTGCTCATCCTGCCCCTTCCCCCCGCCATTACCGTTCGATGACTTCTGCCCCCTCACGCTGCCGTCATTTCCTTTCATCCCCTCATGTATTGCCTTGTCACACCACCTTGCACATCCCCCCGTCCACATCCTTTATCGGTTACGCCGATGGTGCAAGTCGCTACTCCAGGAATCTTGCCTCGGCAGGGTGGGCCATCTTCACCCCCTTGCATGACCTCGTTCTATCTAACGGGGTATGCATTGGTTCTGCCACCAACAATCAGGCCGAATACGATGCCGTGCGTGGCCTACTAGCTGATGCTTTGCTGCATCGCATTCGCCATCTGCACGTTCGTTTGGATTCCTTGCTTCTTGTCATGCAACTAAATGGTGTTTATCGTGTGTGTAACCCTGTGCTGTTTAGACGCTATTTACGAGTAAAAGTCTTAATACGTGCGTTTGAAACCATAACTTTCAACCATGTACCCAGAGACCAAAATCACTACGTAGATAGTATTGCAAACCATGTTCTAGATTGGCATTTATCACACACAATTCATACAAGACAATAACATTAAATCAACCATCAAAAGACGATGCATATCCATAATATGTGTCGCAAACCATATATCGATGAGTCCATCTACTCTGATACACATGATATGCCCATAGCATGTTCCAAAAACTGGGGGCACCATACGCCCCCCCATACATATACATACGACATGCCCATAACATGTTACAAACAAAAACTGGGGGCACCATATGCCCCTCCATACATTCTAGGGGGCACCACCTGCCCCTACATACATCAGAAGGGGCACCATATGCCCCTAATCACTATCTGGAGGCTCCCGGGCCAATGGCTCTGCCCCTGCAGCATGTAGATCCCGCATAGTTTGACCGGCCATCGCCATGCACCGCATGATACCTCGCCACTCCGAGGGGAGACCAACACATGGCTCTATGTACCGGTCGTCTAAATCCTGCCACCCGCGCTCTGATACTCCGGTCAACAGCTGCTCACATCTACGGCGGATGTCCTCCAGTAGGGCGGCTGCACCATCATTTTGCGCTACTCTCGATCCACTCGGACCCGTAGCTCCAGACGCTGCCGGTCGTCCCATATATCCGGCCGGTTTTACCGGTGCTATATCTGCATACCAAAAGTCCCTGAATCAGTATCATTATTTACTATTCAAAAACTTTAAACATGCCCATATAAGAATAGAAATTTGTCACTTACCATCGGGCCCCCAGACTCGACCAGGCGGAAGTGGCAGATCCGGATCCCCACAGTAGCTCATCCCACTATACGGGTAGTCGTCTATGTACAACGGCATCTGATCCCAATGGGCAAAGAACTCCGGTCGAAATGTTCGCCCGACCGCCCCTCCTCCTCCTCTGCAGAGTAGTCGTCCCCAACGACGCATCCTGGGCTCTCTCGGGCCCCCATCTGGAAGTTGCACACGAGGCCTCAAGGTCGGGATCTTCTCAAAGAAGAAGGCGCACAACAAAGTCCCATATGGGCAATCATGATTCACCTGCCGCCTGCATAGCGACAACTGTCGCTTTAGCGACACCAACATCATTTGGGCCCACCCAAAGTAGGTCCCACTCAACACACTCTCCACTATCATCATCTGCCCACCGGTGATGTGATGGAACGCCTGGGTGCCTAGAATTCGCAGCACAGCTGCAGCCACTGCACGGGTTTCTAGCCTCTCTAGATCCCCGATCGATATCCGAGTCCCCTTGACTTGGAACCCCGGTCGACAATGGCGTTCCACAAACTCCATGACATGCCGCCCCCGCGGCAACACTGGCTGCGTGTCTCCCACTATCCCCAATGGTGGGAGGCCGGTCAGGAAATACACATCCTGGACCGTCAGTTCGATCCTGTGCCCTTGCACTACAAAGATCTCCTGATCTGGATCCCAATAACTGATAATCCGGGCCAGTAATGGTTCCCCTGCTCTCATCAACGGGTTCTCCACAAACTTGAGAACCCCAAATCTGGCCAATACACGACGAACGCCTTGATTCGCCTGGATCTCTGTCCGAAGTGTTTCCAGATCCCTCTCTCTCCAGTTGACCCGCAACTCTGCCATACCTGCACAAACACATCATTTTTGTCAGGGTACAGATCGGGCAAACCATAACCACACACCAAAACCCAACTCCCAGCCATCAAACAGCACCAAGCCCCCCTCATCTCCCAGGTCGCAGTTTTCTGCCATTTTCTGGACCAGGTCGCACTTTCTGCCCCCAAACCTGCGTCCTGGGTCGCACTTTTTGCCCCAAAAAGTGTGACCCGGCCGTAGAGATGAGAGAGGGGCTGTTTCCGGGGTGTTGGGCCCTAAACTGCAAATCTAATCCATCAAAATGCAAGAGCAAGGTTAGGCCTCTTACCTCCAACTGACAGATCTCGAATCCAACGGTCGGTTTGTCCGCTACGTTCGCCGCAAGATTTAGGGCCTTCTCTCCTCTTCACATTCACCACAGCAACAATAGCAAATGAATGATTTTGGAGGGAAAACAACCTCATTAAAAGAGAACCCCTGTTTCTTCTTTCGACTGCTGCGACCACACCGTAGCCCCGTTCGACGAACCGTCAGCACCGCTGGATAGATCTCACCGAGCTCTCAAATGGGTTTTACTTAGTTTTTGGTGATTTGATACCTCACCCTGACACATTTTTTCCACGAAGGGTCACTTCACCACTCCTTCAAATCGAATTTCCTCACTTACGACACTTGTACTTGGGGCACCACATCGCCCCCTTACTTGTCCATGTTCGTGTTGATTTTCGTCATGAGTGCCCACTTTGTACTCATGCTTCTATGACCCCCCATTGGGGCCTTTACTGTGTGGCAGCACTCTACAGTCGCCCTTGTTTAGAGCATCCAAGTCGAGTCATCATTGCATTCATGGAGTCTATCCTGCGTCCTTTTGCACCCCACTATAGCCCTCCATCCTTCTTTGCTTCGTTCCTCCCTTGTGTCGCATATCATGACCTTCAGTCCCACTGTCCCCTATCCCTTTCGATATTGTGTCAGTCGCTGCCATGTCATTCATGCCCTTTATGCTCTAACAAGGGAAGTCGTCCATTCGCCACTCCATCCTTCCCCTTTCCACTATCCTCATCGGTGTCAGTCTGTCTGTCGCTCTATTGTTCTTCTCTCGTGCCTTAGTTGAGAGTCTCTTATTGCCTCACCTACGGCGGACCTCCTTCTGTCGACATCAGCGCATTTATTCCAGAAGCAAGGTCTAGAGGGCGGTGTACCTTGGTTCCAGCTTCCACTCTTGTTCGGTGCCTTGGATCAGGCAGGGGGATCTCTCACTTCCCTTTGACTTGATTACTTCTCCAGCTCCTTTCAGCATGATCGAGATGAGTATACTGGACAGTCCAGTGACCCAGCAGCAGCTCTTGATGATTCCCCGGCGTGTGTGAGATGTCTCAGCCCTCATGAGGGGGTGGCCCTGCAGGTAGCCCCCCACATGCCCGGATGACCTCTTCATTGCAGCCTTTGATGCCGCTCCAGCTTTTGATGATGATGGCCTTAGCCACTTGCAGCACCTCTATGATTTGCATGTATCAGTCAGATTTTGTGAGCCCTTCCCCATTTACAGGGGGCATTTGGGTTGTATTTATCTCATGTACTCAGATGATATTGTACTAGTCCTGGCTGTTATCCCAGGCACAGCATGTATGTGAGACTTTTCATTGTATTTTTATCTGGCTCTTGATTATGCCAGCTGTACTCTATGGTTCGGTCCCTTGTTCACTGGACACACTATTCTTTTGTACTTTGTCACGGCGGGCATAGGTATGCCTCCCCCGCCGCCTTCAGCACAGGTACCCTCTCATAACAAGAGACTTGTTGCACCTGCGAGTCTCGTCTCCTCAGGGTCTAGTCCTTCAGCACACTATCTACCTCACACTTCTCTCTCTGACATCCCCTTTTGTTGTCCGGTGATTGTATTCTTACAACGTACTTCGGTCATACGATTTGCTCCTGACACTCGCACGCTGGGGGGCAATCTGTTACACCATTTTTTGGTCATCTAACCTTTTATCATTAGATGGACCCAAGTACACCATGCAAGACCAGTTTTACCCCAAGTAAAACTGCTTTCACTATGTTAATTAAAGAAACCCCAAAAGGAATAATTAATTAAACCATAATTTAATTATTATTCCCAGTTATGTTTAACCCAAAAACAAAGAAATTAATGAGATACACCCATAGTTATCTTACTATTTTCTAGGAATAAGTATTTAAATAATATTCCTTGTTAAATATGACCAAATCAACCACTATTAATTAAATAAATCATTATTTATTTGATTATATCCCAACCACTTCTTTAAAAGGATAAATAAATCATTTATTTATTTATTCCTCACTAATCAAGGGATTTGACCCAAGTCAAAGTCCCTTTCCCTCCAACAAATAATAATAAAATATTCCATAGAGGTGGATCTAGATTTGGTTAACATTATTTTAATCATGCACCAAGATCTAGAATGACCCAATATTTTGTTATAAACAGGAGGGTTTTCCCCTTCATTCTTCACCTTTTGTTGCATATTAGATCACTCTGGATCTATACACTTGGTCTCATTTCTGCCATTTTTCTCCCATTGAGCTCTACCTTCTACATTGGGTTTTTCTACATCTACAAGAGAGAGAAAGCTAGATCTGAAGTGCTGAGGACTACAAAGAACCCATCCCATTGAGGAGATCTGGATACACCTTCTTGTTTCCTCCCAGGTGCCCTGTAATATAAAAATTCATTCAAAAAAATTGTGTTCTTGTCTTGTCTGTTGGATGCATGGAGCAAACTCTTTACTTTACTGCTTAATGTCTTTTCATTTATAGATCTGTTTGTTGCAGCACTTTAACTACTAATCGCAGATCTGAAGATGTTTTGCAGCCATTATTGTTGTTAGGGCTATTAGTTATGCGTAGCTAAAGTGGGTCTTTTTCGTACACTTCGACAAAGAATTCATACTAACATCAACCTTAATCCCATCTCCTGAAATATGATGTCCTAAAACAATCCCTTCAATAAGCATCATAAAGCATTTTTCATGGCTTAATGAAAGGTTTGTTTCTTTACATCTTATAAGAACTTTTTCCAAATTTTCTAATCCCTCTTCAAATGAATTACCATAAACTGTAAAATCATCCATATAAACCTCTACACAATCATGGATTAGATCAGAAAAAATTCCTAGTACTGCTCTTTGGAATGTTGCAGGTGCATTACATAACCCAAAAGGAAGCACTTGATAGGAAAAAGTTCCCCATGGACAAGTAAATGTGGTCTTATCTTGATCTTCAGGTGCTACCTGAATTTGATTATAGCCACTAAAACCATCAAAAAATGAAAAGTACTTTTTACCTGCTAATGTGTCTAATACCTGATCGATAAAAGGCAAAGGAAAGTGATCCTTCAAAGTTTCTTTGTTCAATTCCCTGTAATCAATGCATACCCTCCATTTACCATTCTTTTTAGGTACTATAACCAGAGGAGAAACCCATCGGCTATCTGAAATTGGATAAATGAAGTTTACATTGAGTAGTTTTTGGAGCTCTTCTTTCACTATCTCCTAAGATTTGGATTCATCCTTCTTTGAGGTTGTATGATTGGTCTACTGTTTTCCTCAATATAGATATGATGGATGCAAGTCTTAGGATCAATACCTTTCATGTCATTATACTCCCATGCAAATGTAGTAGAATGTTTTTGCAAGATTTTGATTAGTTCTTCTTGTTGTGACTTTTCCAAATGTTTGTTGATATTCAATGTTTTCCCTGGAAAAATTTCAATGGTAGAACTACCAAACTCTTCCATAGAGTAAAGAGACATTTGTCTTGATGATAAATATTCTATGTCAGATTCCAACTGAAATTGTGTGGGGTCATATTCTGAAGATATCTCCAAATTTTCTAATGTGTTCAGAATTTGACTATCCTCACTGATTTCAGAAATGGTAAAGACAGGTTGTATAGTGTCCTCATCATCAACCCATTCATTGTCTCCTACTTCTGTGATTGCTTTTGCTGGAGGATACAAATTGAATTTCTTTGTCGAATTACCATTAGAAATATACATATCCCCAGATCTACAACTAATAAAAGCATCAGCTGTGGCTAGCTAAGGTCTTCCTAAGATAAGTGGGTGCCCTCCTAGATTACTCTTGGGAGTCAAAATCATAAAATCTACCAGATATTCCCAAGAATATAAGGAGACTGAAATATCTTCTAATACACCATCTGGTTTAATAATTGATCGATCTACAAGTTGCAGTAAAGTAGGTGTAAAAAGAAGGTTAGGAAGTTTTAGCTGATCCATAGTCTATCTACTCATAATGTTGATAGCAGCCCCTAAGTCAATCAATGTGTTTGGAATTTCTATCCCATTTATATGTGTCTTGACAATTGGACTTCCCGGATCTACATACTTCTGCATGGTAATTTTTCCCATCATAATATCTGCAATCTTTCCTACCAGGTGGATTCTTCTTGTGTCTTTTAGTTTCCTTCCCGGTCTTTTGAAACTCAACTCCTTTATGGTTTTTGCTAGAATAGGAATCTCTCGAATGGCTTGTAGCAAGGGAATCTTGATACAAACATTCTTCAATTCATCTAGAAAATCATAGTTAGGCAATAAGATTTGTTTTTCCACCCCCTTGTCAATTTGTAGTCTTTCAGGAAAAGGAGGTGTAGATGAAGATGCAGGTTGCTCAACTATAGGAGTTGTGGGTGTTAACTTTTCTTTTTCTTTTTGAATATTTGAGTTTTGAAGAGATACTTCCTCAGAACCCTTATTGGCTTCAAGAGAGTCCTCCTCAGAGGTATCCTGCTCTAGGTCATCTATAGAAGGTTTTTCTAAAACTCTACCAGATCTGAGTTGTACATCATTGAGAGGAACAATCATATAGGTAGGAAATTGTTGTCCTTATATCATGTAAGTATTCTGAGGATTTTTATTGTTAGGATTTGGCAATGGCTGAGCTGGAAGTTGATTTGTCTTTTGTTGGTATGGGAGCATGAGTTGAGGATTTTGATTTTGTTGAGAAGGTTGTTGTTGTGGAAATGGAAATGAAAGTTGTGGATTTGGGTTTGGAAGTTGTGGAGCTTGTTGATTTTGAAAAGATGGAGGATATTGATAAAATTGAGAAAATCTCCCATAAGGATTTTGCATCCCTTGTACCCATGGCTGATATGGATTTTGATGTTTGGGCCAAGGTTGTTGCCAAGGATTCCAATTTGGTGGGGTTTGAAGATTCATAGGGTTGTTAAACCCTTGAGTTTGTTGTCCCTGCCAAGGTCTTCTTACAACAAAACAGAGAGATTCTACTGAATTTGGATCTTCTTGAAAGACAGCTTTGAGTCCAGGAATTGAAGGAAAATCCTTGGTCTCATGATTCTCTGAGCAAATCATACATGTTTCTACAACTTTTGCATCCAAGGGACATTCCCTTAAATCATGTTTCTTCCTACATTTCGGACAAAAGATGGCTAAAGCATCTGTTTCTGCTTTCTGCTTGTTTTGGATTTTAAGGGTGTCAAGTTGTTCACTAAGGCTCCCTAAGATATCCGTTTTGAATTCATCAAGCATATTACCAATCTCTGCCCTACTTACTGATCCAGTTGCAGATTTGTTAGCCCTAATAAGAGAAGGATCCCTAGGCCCTTTTCCTATTTTAGATTTTCCTCTTGAGAGATGGACACATAGTTTTGTTATGTCATGAAGTGGAAGTTGAGAAATGTCTCCTTTCCCCATCATGTTTAAAATATCTATCCATTCATCTCTAATGGATTTTAATATGAGGGCTTTCAAGGTTTCATCATCTAAGTTGCTCATCTTTTCTCTTTTCAAGTTGTATTGAAATATTTCAAGTAAGTCTTCCAAATTTTCATCTTCTTTTTGCATCATTTTGAATACCTCATCCTTGTGATTGGTAGGCATACAATAGTCCAAGTATCTATCCAAAAAATTTTGTTTCATATCATTCCAAGTCCTAATAGATTGAGTGGCTAATCCCATGAACCATTTCAAAGCAGCTCCCTTCAATGTGGAAGGAAACAGTTTGAGTTTTTGAGAGTCTTCCATATAGTCATAAGTTCGGCACACAACTTCAAACTCAAACAAAAATGTTTCAGGATCCTCACTTCACAATCCATAAAAGTTAGGGAGGACAGATGGTGAGATATTTTTCATCGTTGTATGAGTTTCCTCATCAACTATAGGGAGTCCAAACAAGTTGTCTCCTTCCCTATTTCTTTCATTATTTCCTTCACCATTGTTGTCTCCATTGTTTCCTCCTCCTCCACCTCTACCTCTAAATCCATCTATTATTTCCTCTGCCATGATAGTTTCTTTAGAGTCCTTAAAGTCCTCTAGTTCTTCTATCAAGGGAGGATGAGAGGGAGTCTCTTTGTTTTCTAAATGAGATTTAGTAGGTGGTATAGGAGAATCCTCTAATTCAGCTGCTCCTTGAATTCCAAAAATTTTAAGGCTAGGGGTAGATGGTGGTGAATCTTGTCTATGCCTTGAAGAAGATGGAGTTGTGAAAATCGAACTCTTGGCTTTAGCTATAAACCTTCCCCTAGAATCTCTTGCTCTATGCATGTCATTTTTTTTTTTTTTTTTAAGTTGGGCTAATAATTCTCTTTCTGATCTTCCAGATCACACTAGATGCAAGAAGAGAGCATACTTAAGAAATTACTAAACCAATAACTCTCTTTTCTGATCCTCCAGATCACACTAGGTGAAAGAGGAGAGCATACTTGAAGAAGTTATCAAGTTTTCCCTTCTTTTGTTATTTTGTTTTTTTTAAAGAAATTGGCTACCTAGTTACACTTCCCCGGCAACGGTGCCAAAATGTTTGGTCAATTTAGTGTGTCCTAAATTGCTACATTTAATTTGTCAATCCGGGATTCATAAGCTGACGAAGTGTGGCGCACTATATGTGCAAGATAACCTATCTCTTACTTTTTTGTCGTTTTTGGATTTTTTGTGAAATTCTAAAAGACAAGTATGGAGACAAATATTCAAGACAACAATGTCTTTCTAATGACTTTCCAAACTTCAAAAGAATTTTAAAAACACACAATGACAAAATTAATTCTTCAAAGAAAATGAAATTGCATCACTACTCTAGTCAAACAAACAATGAACTACTGATCATGAAACTCATTATTCTTGCTGCTATTCAAACACAAAAGAAACTATGCTAAAAGAAATCCAAAAGTTGCAACAAAGTAAATCTAAATCAAATTACATCAACTTATCTTCTGATCCCTCATCATTAGTCCAACTATGATTTTCGGAGGTAACCATAAACAACTTGAGTAACCTGATATCTAACTTGCAGAAAGTAAACTAATATCAAACTACACATTCATAATTCAATCCCTCACCATCAGTCCAGTTGTGGCTTTCGGAGGTAAATGAAGATGTCATGAGCAATTTAATATTTCTAACTTGCAGAAAGTAAACTAATATCAAACTACACATTCATAATTCAATCCCTCACCATCAGTCCAGTTGTGGCTTTCGGAGGTAACTGAAGATGTCATGAGCAATTTAATATATCTAACTTGCATAAAGTAAACTAATATCAAACTACACATTCATAATTCAATCCCTCACCATCAGTCCAGCTGTGGCTTTCGGAGGTAACTGAAGATGTCATGAGCAATTTAATATTTCTAAATCTAACTACTGAAGCAAATGAGCAAGACTGAAATAAACAAAGCAGTACTGAAATTAAACAGAAACTAAGAAAAGTAAATTAGCAGCAGAACAATATTAATTCCATGTCATTCGTCAAAAATTTATGCAAATGCCCGGGCTGCCTATTTGTAATCTGAAACAGAAACACTGATCAGTTAACAACAACATAAAAACATGAAAGATTGTGGACAGAAGTAAGATGTAAAGCATGAAAGATTATAAACAGAGATGAAGCATAAATACCATGAAAGATGTAATGTATAAACACATGAATGACTTATGGCACAATGAGCTTAAAGAAATAAAACAAGAACTATACAATAATGTACAAAACCTCAGCGTGTGCAGGGGCCCTCTACACCAGCCTTGGCAACAGTCTTCAAGTACGAATTACGCTTGGAAACAGAGTCTTCTTATATATTAAAATGCAGTCATAACAGAAAGGTGATATTACGGCACAGTGGCAACGTAATTACATTATAGAACTATCTGGAGGCTAAAAGAACTAATCTAATATGCGTATGCAAACGCATTATTTATAACAAAGGAAATATAACTAATTCCCTAAAGTTTGTGCTGATAGAGAACACGTAAACCATTACGTCCAGAGATCTAGGAGCATGGCCGCGTTGAGGAGTAAATCTATGAAGAGTGGATGTTGAATTCGGCTTATGGAGCCATGTACAGGTGTTGATTTGTCTCCCGCAATTCAGAAACGGCCATATGAATCTTCACGTGATGAGAAACAGAGTCCTGTCACCGTGGGACTCTACGGTTGACTTTCACTTGGCCACCTTTGACCGTAGCCTCCTTAGGTGAATTTGCTCGAGCCAATAGGACACGATCCATGTCCACATCATTTCTGACTTTCCCATGTGGCTCGTTTTTCCTGAAGACACCTGTAACATAGACTTTCACAAAATGGCTGCGGAAAGTTGCAGCAGCTGCGGAAAGTGGCAAGATTTCGCAGCTAAATGAGCAAAAATCTAAATCAAATAGCAGACACAAAATATAGTTAAAAACCATTTTAGATGCTCTTTTGCAATTAATATACAATGATATTGACAACTTGGAAGGTTCAGGTGAATGAAAAAGGTCTAGAAAGGTGTATGGAAAAGATGCAGATTTGAGACTCAACAGGAAGCGCCTTTTACCTGGAACTGACAGAACTCTGAATGGTGGCCCGGATCGGTCGTAATCGCCGCCAGAAGTTTGCACAATAAATGGACCAATGTTGCTCTTCACTCAGGTAAAAAGTAAAAGTAATTTTAATTTTTACCATTTAGACTTATTTATAACTTTTTGAGCTCTATTTTAAGTTTAAAAAGTCAGTGTTCATTAAAAATTCGTATGTTTTGTCGAAAATGGATTTTACACTTGCCTTTCTGTGCAGCAACAGGTTTTTATGCAACGTAAACAGCGAAACGAGTTGTATTTTATACTTTTTCGGACTCGGTAAAAACACGAAAAAGTTACTTTGGAGTCATCTTTCAGCTTTTTTCTGACTCTCTAAACATGAAAAGATTGCCGAGGCCCTTGTCGTTTTGATCTCGTTAAAGTGGCTGCAAAACGACATCTACCCAGTATACGTTTACCCCTTTTTCGGGCTGGGATGGATTATTTACGAAAAAGAAATACCCTAGCCTATCGCGACTAGGAGGTTTTCTCGGATATTGTTTTCTACCTTTTCGGATCTGAGGAACTATTTACGAAAAGGGACCTTTGGAGTTTACTTTTATGCTTTATTTTCAAACTCTCTAAACATGAAAATACGTCAAGTTCTTCCTTTGTCAGACTCGTGAAACCCTGATGACATCGGATTTAGTCGAAATGACGTTCTCCTCCTTCCTCCTTCCTAGGGCTCGTTAAATGTACTAGGATGGATTCGCCCGAAGGGCGGACTTATATTACAAGAATATGCTATCCCCTTCAAGCTTGTTATAAAAAATAATTGGGGTACTCACCAGAAATGGTGGGGGAAAAATGGAACCATCATCATTGTCGTGTCGGCAGTATGTCACTCTTGAACATGGCACTTGTCTGCATTCGTGTCGGGTTGGGGACATCTCATCTCGTTTTTCACTTGCTTCCATGGGTTGGATAATCCTTTTTGACCTCTCCTCTGCTCATTGCCTCGTCACCATGACCTCTGATCCGTTGATGTCAAATACTGCCAAAACCACTATTTGTGCCATTATATGTTCAAGAGAAGTTGACCTCTGCAAGTATCAACCTTCCTCTGATTCTCATATGATCCTGATTCACAAGAAAAAAATCATGTTCCTCTGTCTTGTGTCGATGATGTGGGAAACATTATGGCCCACCTTCGATCAAGGTCACTTCCTTTCGACTTTAGCTCATTATCCAGGAAGCTGATCTAGAGACTCCCTAATGGTACCTTGGAGCCTGCATGCCTCAATGGCAAGTTCGTCGCATTCGACGTGAGGTTTTCATCATTGGCGTCGGATTGAGTGATTCTACGGGTGTTCGACGCCAGCTCATTGATTCACATGCCGTAGATTGTACCTGTAGTACCTTGAGGGCCATCGTCATTATTGGTGGTTCCTCTCGCGTCTGTTAACAGCTCTCATCATTGGCTGGTAATCAGACGATGTTCTTGCATGTTCAACTTCAGCTCACATATTCGCATGCTTGAACTTATACTTTGTTCGGGTCGAGATGAAGCGCAAGACCGTGGATTGTGTCTGTTGTAATCCAGGCTGCGATTTTGTGGATTATTATTTACATGACTTATTCACTGGATGGCTGCGACCATACCTGAGTCTATTTGTTGATCCTCACTAGATGGCTGCGTCCATACCTTGGATCTGGATTATAGTATACTCTGTTTCGGATGGCTGCGCCCATACCGCATATACATCATGTACTTGAGATATCAGTTGTATTTCTCCACGCAGGTTTTCCGACGGCGGAGTTTCAGTTGGACACGTTCTCGTAAAGCATTTCACCCCTCTCTCTCTCTCGGGCCTCATGCTTTAGGGGGCATCTGTTACACAGTAATTTGTCACCATCCCTACCATTCCCCATCCCGCACATTGGAGGGCCCATTCTGTGACCTGTGAATAATTTCATGCCTTGAAACCATTATCATTGCATTCTCTAAACATGAGCTTCAATTGCCCTGAAGACACCTCCTTGCAAAAAACCATAAAAACATCCCTTTTTGCATTGGCGCGGGTAGCCAGTTCAGCACTCGCGCCAATTAGGGAAATCCTACAAAGAGGCCGCGCCAACTGGTTCTCTGTCCCAGAGTCGCAGTCGCGCCAGCCAATTTAAGGAGTGTTTTTTAAATAAGAATGGCGGAAGTTTCATTTCAACAGACTCAGAAACTGTTACCTATCTTGAGTTGGGAGGTTTGGCTCCGAGAGTTCCATGAAAGGGAAGTGGTTTTCCACCTCTCATGGAAGCTTCCTTGAAGATAGGGCCAATCCCACAATTATAGGGATCCCAACTCCCCTTCCTCCATCTATAAAAGCTTGCTCATTGCCATTGCAAGCTAGTCTTGAAGTGCCTAAGCTTTGAATCTCCAAATTCCCAAGAGCCTTCATGCTGCAAGAGCCCTCATTCTTCCCTTAAGGCCGACTCAAGCAAGGAGACTATCGTCGAGAGACTCTAAGAGAGGCTTGTCCTATCCCTGGCAGGCTTTGCGAGACGTGTACGACTGGAGACCCTTCCGAAGGAGACCTCAGCGTCAGAACATTGGTTGTACTCTCTTTCGATTGCTTATTAATGAATGACTAATGGTTATGGTTCCACTCTGTTTTTCACTTATGATAATGATGAGTTATATCCTTTCTGACTGATATATAGTTGTGTATTCTGGATTTTATGCTTGTATTCGTGTTGTTTCTTGCATGTGCAGGTGTCCATTCACGGAGATCGTGGGGATCGTGATCTGCCGAGGCTGAGGAACGGGAACGTTGTCTCTTCTACGAATCATAGCACTGGACTCCAGGTAGGCCTCCATCGTTGGTCTGTTTATTCGCAATTAGGAACTTGCACTGTAGCATTTGATGATTGTTGCTAGACCCATTCTGGGCTAGTAGGGATCACCTCTGTCCGCAGAGGGGATTTACCTCTTCAACACATGCCATAATAAAGAAGATGACAGATTATCATTTTGTTGAACCAAATAAGTTGTGTTCAATGCAATAGACGACATACCATGCAACTTCAATAATTTATCTTCTTCCACACCAGATATTACAGTTTTATTGTCAGATGCTCTTCTAATTTCTACTTAACCATCAATATGTGAATGGAATGTCCCTGTTGTCTTATTTGTATAAGAGATAACAAATTTCTTTGGAACCGCGGAATGTAAAGAACATCATTCAAAATATAATTTGGAAGTCCAGGAATCTTTAACTGAATTGAACCAATCCCTGATGGTTTGATTTGGGACTTATCAACAAAATACACTACTCTGTCAATATTATCACTGAATGGATCAAACAAATCTCTTCGAAAGGTCATATGACATGTGGCACCTGTGTCTAGAACCCAACTGTCATACCATGAAGAAAAAGAAGTACTAAAAACATCTTCCATGTGGAAATTACAATGTGTGACAACATAATGTGCATTCTCAGAAGACTGTCCTCTGTCTGGAATTAAATTATCTTTCTTTTCAAGCAATTGTTCTCTTTTTTCATTAATTTTATCCTAGGGAGTTCTGCAATTTGTAGCAGTATGTCCAAGTTTACCACATCTAAAACATTTTATAGCTAGTTTATCAGAAAAATTTCTTTGTTGTTCATTTTGCTGTCTATCTCCCTGAATATTTCTGCCCCCCCTACCTCTATAATTCTTCCTACCTCAACCTCTATTACCTCTAGTATTTTTGAAACATTCCTCCTGAGGTTTTTGGTATTTTTGAGCAAGACATAGGGTTTCGGTATTAGAACTATGTGATGCTTCTTTCTTGCCAAAAGCCTTCTCTCTTTTTGCAATTTTCCCTACTAATTTGTCAAAATCTATATCTTTTAATTACCCACTAGCTTGGAGAGATTCCAAGTAGTGTGAATAACTAGGGTAAAGAGCTTTTATAAAGGCAGTAAGCGGAAAGTCAACTTTAACTCTAGTACATTCAATTTCATGATTGATGGCTTTAATTTCAGAGGTAAGTTTTAGAGGATCATTATTGTTCATTTCCAGATTAAATAACTTTAACAATAATTGAATTATCTCCAATTCAGAATGTGAATCATAAAGCTCTTTTAGTTTTTCTATGGCATCATAAGTTGTTTTACTTTGAGTAATGTATCTGCTTACCTCTTCTGAGACTGAAGCGGATATTAAGGCAAAGGCCTCCTTATCCTTACTTTTCCAGATTGCGAGTTGTTTCCGATCATCAGGCTGCACCAGTGCATTCTCTCCTTCTCCTTCACAGAATCCATACCTTAAATCATTAAAGATAAGAGTATTTTTAACTTTCCTAAACCACTCCTAGTAATTTTCCTTTCCGGAAAGGACAACCCCAATTAAAGACACCAAGGAGTTCATATTTTAAAAATACTGTTTAAATCATTCGCAACCTTAAAATAAACTTTTGTTTTAATCACTTCCAAACTTCAAGTTCTTCTTATAAATACTCCGATCTTTAAAAAATACTCTGTTTAATCTTGCAGATTTAAAGACACAAATTTCTCCTCTTTTTTTATAAGAAAAAAACTTTTTTTTTAACCACTACCATCTGCAGAGAAAAAAAAATATGTTTTTAAATTTACAGAATCAACAAGTGGCACTTCTGTAGCTCCAGAGACAATTTTCAAAACAAAACTGATTTAAACTTACATATTTGTTTGCTACAAAAATCTGATTAAAAAAATGCTCGCAGATTCATGACAGGAACAAAAATGAGGGTTTATGTCAATCAAATGCTGCAAACGCAGCTGAGGAAAATGTTGGCAAACAAACTCCGCTGGCAGTGTTGTCACAGGTTGAAAACAATCTGCTGCTCCCTTAACATCAACGCTACCACTAGCCTCCTCGGATCTCCAGTGCTCCGATACCACTGTTAAATAATAACCATGTGATTTTTGTAATTCATTCATTGAACTAGATTACATTTATACTTGAGAAATTAGTTCATAGATTAGTTATCACTAACTACTAACTTCCTAACTGAACAGAAACCCTAAGGAATCCCGTAGGATTACAACAACAAAATATTCATCCTGTGCAGAAATTTGAGGGCAAAATGGTGTGTTACAAAGATTCATCCTGTGCAGAAAATTGAGGGCTTCTCGTGCTGATCACTTGCCCTTGCAATGCCTTCTACCTTCCCGAAAAAATATGTTGACGATTGTTACTGTACAATAAAAAGATGGCTGCTACCTAATAGCAACAGAGAATTTGCCAGAAAAATGTATTTAATGAATCAAAATACCACAGATAAACCTCTCAAAAAAACACAACACTCACCACTTCTCTTCAAAATTACTATTCTTTATAAACTTAAATCTAAAATTCTTTTTTAATTTAAAAACTTGTTAATCTAATTTTTTTTATATTAAATATATAAAAAGATATCTAAAATCCCAAAAAATTAATCACTCATAAAATTACAGATTTTTGGTTTACAGTTTTCCCAACTTTATAAACGCTTGAAAGTAAAAATTAAATTGAAAACTTGTAACCTAGATAGAATGATATCTTCAATACATATGATATTTTATTGAAAGTTGAAATTTCAATGTAGAGTGGTGCTGCCCCGATAATAAAAATGGAGACATTTTAAGATATTATAACTTTCCTTTTCATAAAGTAATGGTGGAGAATCTTATTTGAGATTTTGTTTTTATTGTTTAAATTAAAATTTACTGTTTGACAATTATTATCATATTATTTATTTTATTTAAAGTTAGAATTTCAATGCAAAGTTAGAATTTCAATGTCCAATAGTGCTTGAATGATAATTTGAATGATAATAAAAATGAGGACATTTTAAAATATTATAACTTACGTTTTCATAAAGTAATAGTAGAAAAAAAAACTCTTATTTGAATTCATATTTTTATTATTTAAATCAAAATTTAATCTTTGACAATTTTTATTATATTATTTATTTTATTTTTAAAAATTAATGTTATATTTTCAATTTAAAAAGAACATATATTCTTTTAATAAAAGATGAATTTTTTCTCTTTTGATGTGATAAATTTGATATAACTGAAAAATAACATCTTTATTTCTGAAACTTTTTTATAAGTAAAGTATTCCAGGAAAAAGTAGTTAACCGAAAATGTTTAGAAAACCATGTAAAAATCAATGATTCTTGTAACTTTTTAAAGGAGCAATGAAATTGCAATTTCTTTAGCACAGAAAATATTTGGAAAAACATGTAAAAAATGTGATTTTTGCAACAATGAAATTATAAATTCTTTACCAATAAAGAGCATGATATGCTCCATTGAAAAGAGGTTAGTGGTAAAGCAATTAACCTACTTTAATTCCGTCAAAATAGATTATCCCACTAAGATGACAGTAATTAAGAAAAGATAAGCAGTATCCTGGAATTCTGAAAACAGTAAGAATCGAGAAACTCTACTGCAGGCCAAATTGAATGGCCCTGCAGATATAACCAACGCATTGTAATATTTATGCAAATTAATAAGCTGTTCCTCTATTTTCTTGTTCTAACAGACGATTTTACAGTGAGTGGCATTTCATATAGGACTCTAAAGCATTTTTAGCGGAATTTATGAAGTCACAAGTATGAAGTTTTATCGAATGAAAATCAACCGAAAATAAAAATCATAATCCATATGGAATATGTTGTCTAGATAACCAGAGAATAATTGGGCTGTAATGTCATCTTGGTATTCATAGAATAATTAGGCCTTAATGTCATCTCGGTATTTAGGTTGTGGAATCAGCTTCTTCAGCTCACTCACAAAGGCTTCCATGTTACTATGAGAGGATCCCCCTTCTTGCACTGCCATTGTGGCTGCCCTGCTCAACTCCTCTAATCTTTTCACTTCTTCTCCTTCTCTTGCCAAAAGTCGTTTAACTGCAATTTTCAACTCATCTCTGTTGGGAACTGTGGTTTCACCTTCACAAAAGCTGACTCCAACCTTGAGATATTCAACCAGTAACCTAGCATTATAGTATTGATCTGCACTCATGGGCCATGTTATTAATGGGACTCCCACTCTGATGCTCTCCAGTGTAGAATTCCACCCACAGTGGGTAAGAAATCCCCCAACAGAAGGGTGTGAGAGGATCAAGAGCTGAGGTGCCCAACCTCTAATTATCAGTCCTCTTCCCTCCATTCTCTCTTCAAAACCCAGGGGAACCACACCACATTCATCAGCAGGCATACTACTCTGTGGATTTGGAGTATCCCTGAGGACCCATATGAAGAACTCTTCACTTGCCTCCAGCCCTGCTGCAATCTCCTCAATTTGTTGATTTGTAAGACAGATCCGGCTGCCAAAGCTAATGTAAATAACAGACTTCTCTCGCCGAGAATCCAGCCATTGCAGGCATACTGATTCATTGATTGAACTAGGTTTCCCTCTCTCAATCAAATTTGTTCTCTGCTTCATTTCGAAAACAGCAGGGGGGAGCAGGGGACCTACAGACCAAACATGCCTACCTGAAACAAACCTGCGCAGATGATCTATATAAACAGATTCCAGATTATAAAAGGTGTTGATAATAGTGCCCCAACTTTCTATATTCAAATTCATGCCATATTTTATGAATTCAGCGAGAGGATCAGATCCCTTACACCTACGCGCACGGCGCGAGATTTGATAGTTGGGAAAACTAACAGGATGAGGAAATTCAGGAATATGGACTGTATCACTATCTGATGATAATTCTTCACGTGGCATGTATTTCCAGACAGAATAATCGAGAGAAACAGTAAAAGCACCGGATGGGTGGAATACTACCCTGGGTATGCCGAGCTTGGCAGCTGTGTCCTGAGTCCATCCAAGGAAGAAATCGCTGATAATGCATACTGGAGGGCCCAACCCATTATCTGTGCTATTCTCCTGCTGTTGGAACCAGTCTTCAATTGGTTGAGAGAGCTCCTTAAACGAGTGTCCTTCATGGAGTGGGAGTGGAATGACAAGGGGTTGAATAGAAAGGCCCTCTGCAGAGGCTTTGTGCAAAAGAGGATCCAACAGGGATTGATGCTCAGGGGTTGTGAGAACTGTTAGGGAGAGGCCATGACATGCTAGGCTATGGGTGAGGTCGAGAAGGGGAATCATGTGACCCTGTGCTGGATGTGGGAATACCAGAATGTGAGGGCTCCTCTCCATGTTTGCGGGTGACTACAGTTTTTTCAGTCTGTAATCGTTAATACTGTGAGAGTAGACTTTAATAAAATAAATACATAGCAACTTCAATAGGAAGGGAGAGTTGACTGTAAACTGTATTTTATTACTTTTCATTTTGTGGATATTATTTTTGAAGGTTATTGAGGCAAAGTGTAATATGCATCTAGGCTCTTTAGTACCTGCTTTTTATGCAAATAAGAGTAGAAAGCTTGGATCTCAATCAATCAATGCATACTCTAGTATAAGGGCATCGGAATGGTTAATGGCTCCTATTCAACATATGAATTTTATTTATTTTTTAGAAGTTAGTGAAGCCTATTGGAAATGAAAAGTAAGGTTTTACAATGGGTAATAAACTCATAATTTCTACATTAGAGTGTATAATTAATGTACATTTTATTTTTTGCAATTTTTAGAAGGGAAATTATGCATTTTACATGTGCTTTCTTAAGAGAAAGTATGTGTACCTAGTGAAACTCTAAAGTTCAATTAAGTGGAGCAAACATAGTAGACTAATATACCTTAGCCAATACAATACAGGTTCAAAGCTAGAGGGGGTAGAGTATGTAAACCACAAAGCTTATTTTCCAGTCTATCCACCCATAAATGTTTGGTATGTAAACCACAAAGCTTATTTTCCAGTCTATCCACCCATAAATGTTTGGGGGCAATAAATGCCCGCCGTAGGATTAAAGCAGGTACACCATTTTGCAGTGGGCATATATTGCCCCCGCGCATTTATGGGTAGATAGACTGGAAAATAAGCTTCGTCGAGTATGTATGCATTCGTAAACTTAGCAATCAAATCGCCATGCGGAGGGGGGTCCTTTGTCCCATAAACAAGGGGGTCTCATACACCAATTTGGTGTCTGGCTTGGTCATGACCTTAAAATTGGATAATAATAATAATAATAATAATATCAACACTATAAGCAGTATGCTCACTAATTAATCAATGGAGTTTGATGTAGAAGTAGCCTTGGGGTTTTAGAAATCATATCAACCAAAAAGAGTATATGATCTAGTTTGTGGTTGAGTATTTATTTGTTGTGTGTTTTAGTCAACCCCGTCTCAAGGAGAGCCTTGGTGTGCATCACTTACCAATATAGAGAATTGAGGAAATATAGAAAGATTATAAGTTATTTGTAACATGTGGTATATTTCAAAAGCAAATTTATTTATTTTTTAATTAAAATAAATGTTGTGTTGCAACATCTAAATAACTCCTATCTTTAGCTAAAGATGTCATTTTTATGGCCAAAGTTGCAATGCTGAATCTAAATTATGATATTAATTTATGTCTTTTCACATTTTCATTGAGAACAAATATCTCTATGAGTTATATACTTGTTTGATGACATTTGGAAGTATCAATTTAGAGAATTGAGGAAATATAGAGAGATTGTAAGAGATAGAAAGTCAATTTATTGTTTTTAATAAAAGGAAACTTTGTGATGCAACATCTTTTAACATTTCCCAAATAACTCCTATCTTTAGCTAAAGATACCACTTTTGGACACCACTGTTGCAATGTTGAAGCTTGTAAAATATAATATAAATTATGTCTTTTAACAAATACTTTTATAACTTATATACTCACATGTTTGGAGAATATCTTTGTAACTTATCTACTCACATGTTTGGTGACATTTGAAATATAGAAATATTATATAGCATATGTGACATGGTAAACTTGAAAAGTCAATTTAATTTTTTAAATGAAAGGAAATGTTGAGTTGTAACATCTTTTAAATGTTTTTAAATAACTCCATTTTGAGTTAAAGATATCATTTTTGGCCACCAAAATTGTAACCTTAAAGTTTGTAAATTATATTCACATACATCTGGAAATTTTGTTTTTAATTATATATTTTTTTAATTTAAAATATTTGATCATTTTTCAAATATCTTTCGGTTGTCATCACATTAGACAAAAAAATGTCAACGCATTTCAAACCAACCAGTGTGGTTCATCTTCAGGACGATGAACCACAAATATAAGTTTAATGACTTGATCTGATCTCTCATCTCGTTCTAAAGATGAACCACACTGGTTGCTTCGATGTGCTTGAAAGGTATAAAGATGTGCTCGAAAGGTCAGGAGTGGAACAATTGTGCATTTATAAGTTAAGGGGCTTTCCTAGACAACACTAGCAACAACTCTATTGTTAATACGCCTTTTTTCAAACCTATCCATTCCATGGATTTGAAAATCTTGTAAATCAGTTTCTTGAGATGTGCAACATGAGATGTTTTTTTCATTTGGTTTAAATTTTATAGGGGTATATTTTTTGCTCTTGAGATAAAGTTTAAGTAGTAGGCTACTAGGCTTCCCCACTCTTGTAGAGTTTACACTCTTGCTAAGTTATAAATTTTTGATATATTTGGTTTACAAGCTGTTGGATATACTCTTGGTAGAAGCCACAACTAGATTTGATTTTGGCCCTCAACCAGATTTTTTTTTAAAAGAAACAGTTAGAGTGATATATTAATTTTTGGCCAAAATGCCTCAAATCTGCTTACATAATACTAGACATTGCCCAGTTTTCTCCTTGACCAGGACCAATGAGGCTTTTTTCTTGTTACACCAGAGGTTTTTACAAAGTATTCTTTGATCAACCGCCTCTATCTTCCCTAAATTGGAAATGCAGACAAACTGCTTCAGTAAAAGACAGTAAAACATATAATGCAAACAGTTAAGGTATGGATTCCCAGCTTTTTTCGCCGTCTCTGAGAAGGACTCCGAGGGGAAGAAGAACAGCTTTATTAGCTTCAATATCAGCTTCCTTGTTGTTGTCTCTCTTGACATGATAAAATTTCAAGTTCCTAAAGGTTTTCAATAGGATTCTTATTCTGATAATCAACCTGGACAGTCTTAAATCGGAAGGAGAGGAGATGTCTACAATGGATTTTATGATAGACTGAGAGTTGCCCATCACTATTGCATCATTGAGCCCAAGAAATTTGAGATGTTTGAGGCCTTGGAGGAGGGCTAGGGCTTCAGCTTGGATGCTGGTATTGAAGCCCACGCCCCAGGCATATCTGAGAACAGTTCTGCCATCCGCATTAATAATCACTCCTCCAGCTCCGGAACTGCTCGGGTTGCCTTTAGCAGCCCCATCAAAGAAGAGAATGTATTGCTCCTGCTTAGCGCAAAAATCCAAGAATTCTGAAGCATTGCAGCGGATTTGCCAGTCTTTATGAACGACAGGAGGCCTGAAAATTTCTCTGAAGTGCAGATCGAGAGAAAAGCACCAAGCAGCATCGTGATCACTCAGATCTATCCCATCGAGCAGATCACCAACACAATCTTTTAACTGACTTTTGATTTTAACACAGACTAACCTGTAATCACTCTTTTTATCTCTGAAAATCCACTGGTTTCTTTCCAGCCATGTTTGCCAACAAATAATTTTGGGGAGGGCACGCCAGGCAGCTTTGAGATGGACGTTCTGTGGAGTGCCACCAGGATACAAACTCAACCAATTTGAAAACAGACCTGGAATGTGATTTGGGAGAACGAAGTCAGAATTCCAAGGGCCTAAGGCCTCTTTCCATATA
>CM076580.1:401381498-401535580 GCA_034641835.2 Pinus albicaulis | reverse complement strand
ACCTTTTGGACCAGCTCAAGGGGGCAAAATATATCATCAAGATAGAATTGAAGTACGAGTATCTCTAGGTACCAATCAAACCCTCCGATGTGTGGAAGAAAACCTTCAAATCCAAGGAGGGCCTTTTCAAATGGCTGGTCAGGCCTTTCTGGTTGATGAATGGCCCCATAACCTTCATGAGGCTGATGGAAGATATCTTGAAACCCTTCACCAACTCATTCATGGTGGTCTATTTGGATGACATCATGATATTCAGTGAGAGTTGGGAAGAGCCCCTCTGCCATATTCAACAAGTCCTCCAAACTCCAGGAAAACACAAGTTGTGTGCTAATTAGGAGAAATTCACTTTTTGTATGAATCAGATTCATTATCTGGGGTACATCATTGATGAGAAGGGTTTGCATGCGGACCCCAAGTCATTTAGTATTTTCCAGCCCAAACCACTCTAATAGAGCTCTGCAAATTTATGGGTCTTGCCAATTTCTATCAAAGGTTCATGTTGGGGTTCTCTCATCTCACTTTGCCTTTGAGTCAAGTCACTAAGGGAGGAGAGAAATAAAAATTCTTTGGTATGAATCCCAACAAAAGGCATTTTCCAAGTTGAAGCATCGCCTCTTCTCTACATCAATGCTCACATTACCATACTCGCATCAACCATTTGAGATTGAGATATATGCTTTCGACTATGCTATTGGTATATTTATTACTCAGTAGGGGAATCCAATGGAATATCACATTGTGACACTTTCAGAAACAACCCAAAAGTATCCCACATATGAAAGATAGATGTATTCCATTGTGCAGGCCTTCCAACAATGGAAGCATTACATTCTAGGGAAGGAAATAGTCATCCACGCAAACCACTGACCCAAGGGAATTTGCAGAACAATGTTGCTCCTATTGAAGTTTTTGATGAATTATTAGGCCAACCATACATGTGGAAGTGACATGATGTGTATGATTCTAGGCCTCAAACTATTATTATTACTTTTGAAAATAAGTTGTACATGATACAAGAGGTAGCATCACCTACCGCCATCTCTTTTATCACTTGGAGCCAATGCAATAATATCATTTCCCAGACCAATAAATTTGTTTTCCTTATGATTAACCCTTAGAGAAATAAAAATATTGTGGCCATGGCCTCTAGATAGGACTCCTATGCACGACAACAATAGATGGACAAGGTTGTATAGGAGTACATGGACATATTCACCTCACCCACGTGGGTAGCTCTACACTGTTAGGTCAATCACCCCATTGATCTGACCCCAGGTATGTCACTACCTAATGGACCAATCTATCGACGCTATATTATGGAGAACGATGAAATCAAGAGGCAGATTCAGGAGTTGTTGC
Organism: Pinus albicaulis; assembly: GCA_034641835.2. Lineage (NCBI taxonomy): Eukaryota > Viridiplantae > Streptophyta > Pinopsida > Pinales > Pinaceae > Pinus > Pinus albicaulis. The sequence goes on along the minus strand of CM076580.1, from coordinate 401,534,221 downwards.
AGAATTGTCACATCAGGCCAAGTTCATCACCCTTTGGGAACCTGATCATGTTGGTACAAAATAATAACGAGATCTGGAGACTTTGTATTGACTATCGGGCACTAAACAAGATCATTGTTTGGAATAGGTATCTGATCCCATGGATTGATGACATTTTGGACCAGCTCAATGTAGAAAATTTGAATAATTGATATATTATTCACTGAGATTCTCCTGTTCACACACTATTTTATCTTCATGCACAATATAGAATCTCTTCTACCATTGATCATTAATTTTGGAAATAAAAACAATCGCATGCGCACATTAAAACCATAAACAATCACACATATGAACACAATATTTCATGGGAAAGCTTAAAAATGAAAACCCTCAACTATCTTTATATTATGTGTCATAGATATCATGTAACAATCATTTTACAAAGCTCCTCACAAGCTCTCAGCACAACCTCCAATTGCTACACACTAATCAAGCTAGATCTAGCAAAACACATGCTCCAATCTTTGCCACATGATAGCCAACCTCTATTGCGTAATAAATTCTGTAGAATGGCTCATAAATAAATTCGAACCACCTGGATTGTATTGCACAATCCTCATTAGCTTCTCCAATCACTGGTTGTTGCCATCATGCAACAGTATAGTCACAACTGATAGTCACACTGCTCTTTCACCTATCTCTTCACTGGTCTCCACTGAAACTGTCCATGCACTGAAGTTAACTGATGTATTATTTAGTTGATTAATGAGTTTATAATTAGTGAATTAATTAATAATTAATTGACACCACTCTCAATAGTGTATCAATCAGTTATACTAGATACAACTAGCTCAACTATGTTTAGATTAGTTAAACTAAACACAACTCCATTAACTCCTCAATCAACTCCACCAAAATCTGTCACATGAGTTCTAACTGAAGTATCCATGAAATAGCTCCACTTAACCCTTAGGAATAGCGTAATTCCTTCTATCAGCTCCTGTGCCACATCTGTGCACTTAACTGAAGTGCTCCAAGAGAATAAGATAATGATTATAGTCCAAATATTATTAAGAGCTAATAATATTTGACATATCTATTTTTAGACTGGCAATCTAAAAATAGATTCCACCCAATATGTCTAGAAATAGAAGTCCATCTATTTTTTCTGACTTGACCAACCATCCACAAATAACATCCTGCAACTTATAGAACATGATCAATATGTCTAAAAATAGACATAGTCTAAAAATAGACTTTGCGCCAAAAATAGCCTGTGGGCGCACTTAGTGAAGGCGACTTCTTTCCACTAAGATCATCATCTTGTTGCAATATCAACACTCAAGGGGGCGAAATATATCATCAAGATAGACTTGAAGTCTGGGTATCACTAGGTACCAATCGAACCCTCAGATGTGTGGAATAAAACCTTCAAATCCAAGGAGGGTCTTTTCAAATGGCTGGTCATGCCTTTCGGGTTGACGAATGCCCCCACAACCTTCATGAGGCTGATGGAAGATATATTACGACCCTTCACCAAATCATTCATGGTGGTGTATTTGGTTGACATCCTGATCTTCAGTCAGAGTTGGGAATAACCCCTCTTCCATATTTGACAAGTCCTCCGAACTCCATGACAACACAAGTTTTGTGCTAATTTAGAGAAATTCACTTTTGGTATGACCCAGATTCAATATCTGGGGTACATCATTAATGAGAATTTTTTTCATGTGGACCCCAAGTTATTGAGGATTTTCAAGCCCAAACCACTCTAATAGAGCTCTGCAACTTTCTGGGCCTTGCCAATTTCTATCGAAGGTTCGTGTTGGGGTTCTTTCATATCACTTTTATTTTGAGTCAAGTCACTAAGGGAGGAGCGAAATAAAAATTATTTTGGTATGAATCCCAACAAAATTCATTTTCCAAGTTGAAGCATCACCTCTTCTCTACACTAGTGCTCACATTACCAAACTCGCAATAACCATTTGAGATCGAGATAGATGCTTCCAACTATGCTATTGGTGCATTTCTTACTCAGCAGGGGAATCCAATGGCATATCACAATGAGACACTTTCAGACCCAATCCAAAAGTATCCCACCTATGACAAATAGATGCATTCCATTATGCAGGCCTTCCGAAAATGGAAGCATTACATTCTAGGGAAGGAAATGGTCATCAACATAGTCTACCAACCCAAGGGAAGTTGCAGAATGATCACCATCAGAAATGGTCCAGATACATGAAACAATTCCACTTGAAAACTAAGTACAAGAAGGGAAGAACCAATAATGTTGTAGACTTCCCCAACTGACCACCAGTCATGGCGCTAACCATTGTGCTCGACTCTTATGGGCACGAGAATTCAGAGTGGTTGCATATATACAAGAGCAATCTAGAATTTTGAAACACATACCAAACACTCCTAGAAGGAAATAAAGTTCCAAATTTTCATATACAAGATAAATTGTTATGTCACCTAGGACACCTTTCTTCTCTTTCAATCATTCGTTCCAAGATGACTTTGGAAGCGCACTATAGTTGAGTCTCTAGACACTTCAAAGTAGAAAAAAAAATGGCAATGCTACAAAAGTATTTTTTTTGGCTGAAGCTTCGACGTGATGTTGGGAAGTACATCAGATCCTACATTGCTTGTGCCATTTACAAACTGACCATCAAGAATCAAGTTCTATATACTCCTCTACCTACTCCTAGTATACCTTGGGAATCCATCTCCATGGATTACATGTCGGGCCTCCTTTCAACTAAGCATAGAAATGAGTATGTTTTCATGGTCGTAGTAGATTCTCTAAGATGGCAATGATGGTGGCCTACAAGAAGAGTATCAAAACGAAAGCCACTGCTAATGTCTTCTTTGAATGAGTTTGGGTACACTTTTGGATCCCACAATCCATTATCTCAAATTGAGACAACAGGTTCCGAATTACATTTTGGTCAAGTCTTTGGTTGATGCTGGATACCAAGCTCACTATGTCAATAGATTTCCACCCCAAAAATGATGGCCAAACAGAGCTCATCAAGAGGATGATAATAAAACCCATTTTAGGTGGGTCTAGATCTCAATTTACCACAACCCCTTTTAGGTGGGGTTGCGATTCCAACCACTATGTCCCATCGATGTGGCCATACTATTTGACGCCACTCAGGAACCTTTGGCCCATGTCCAGTTTGAAAACAACATGGGTAATAGCTTCATTAAGCGAATCCAACACATTAGCTAGTAGTTCGATGAGATGTTGGACAAAGCTAATATTAATTACAAGCAGCAGCATGATTAACATCAGGTGCCACACAAGTTCTAGGTGGGTGACAAAGTGTGGCTACATTGCCAAAGGAGAGCCTAGATGGGCCCCATCATAAGCTTTGACTGCTCCGATATGGGCCATGCACCATCACCAAGGCTGTAGGGTACAATTATTTCGAGATCATCAGTCCACCATTCCTTGTCTTGCACCCATTGTTCAATGTGGACTTCCTTCAGGCATACTTTCCACCATTACTGGACACATCTGACATTGTAGAACAACTCACACCAACGAAGTTAAACCCATGTAGTTTGGAAAAATCCACCAGTGATCAGATCATGGAAAGGAATATCAAGAACACTCATAGTAAGAGGTTCATATATTCTAGTTTTCAAAGTTGGCCAACTCTTGCACCAAGAAAGTGGCTCACCAAGGACCAAGTTCAACAGAAGTTTCCCCATCTCACAGAGCCAATCAACGTAATGGGGACCATTGCTTCCTAAGGGGGGAGGAATGATTCAAGTGGATATTGGTGGTCACCCACCTATTCCACTTGAACCCCCACCATTGTTTCTTTCAATTTTCCAGTTTCCTTAATTGTATCACAATTTACTATTTTTGGTAGTTTTCAGGTCCTGAACTTCCAGGGCCATTTTGAGACACTAAATGATGTTTTTGGTGAAATGGGTGAAAACATGAGGCTTTTATTGATGTTTTACGCTCAAAATTTACAGCCCTCAGATATATTTTTCTAACGAGGTATTGTGCGCATCAAATAAATATTGTATGCCAAATTTACGTCCTCGAGAGTTTGATGTACCGAAACGGGGCCCATACTTTTGGTGCTTCATCTCCTAGGGTTAGGTTTCTGGATGTTTAGGGTTTTCCATTATTTATCAATCATAAATAGGCCTGTGAGCCTCATTTCAACATATTTTGTAGGCATGTATCCGCCACATCTCTTCTTAGATATAACCTACCATCGCTCGAGCTAGTTTATTTCCATTATGTTTGTAAGCATATTTCAATTCTTTGATATTAATGAAATGAAGTGTTATTTCTACTACATCTTTTTATTTATGGATATATTTGTATTATGTTTCGTTCTTATCTAAGCTTAGATCATTATTGGCATACACTCTTTACATATGCTCATCCTTATGCTAAAAAATGTCTAGTATATCAAAGGTGTGCTAGAAGAAACAAGAAGTCAATCACCCCATTGTAGCCTATTTCAGTGGAAGAATTGTTTCAACAATGGGGCTTGGATATTATTGGAGAAATATTTCTACATTCATCAAAGTATCACCTCTATATTCTCACTACCAAAAAATATTTCAAGTGGTGTGTGGAAGTTGTTCCACTCAAACATGTGAATGATCAAGAACTCATTAAATTTCTGCAGCAGAACATCATATCAAGGTTTGGCATTCCTACTTCACTTTTTTTTACAATGAAATGTATTTCTCTTCTTTAAAACTCTATGAATTTGCAAGAAAATTGAATTTTGTTGAAGCATTCTATTAATTACTTTCCTTAGGGGTATGGTCTTGTTAAATCCACGAATAAGAACCTGATCTATATCATTAAGAAGACCATATTCTCTGGGAGAATAATTAGAAATTTTCTTTGGTAAATTCTCTATGTGCTAACCAAGTCATGCCTAAGCCTTCCTTGAACACCTCCCATTACTTCCTGGAATACGAAAAAGAAGCTATCCTCCTGCCCAATATCCTATTTCCTTCTCTCCAACTCTCACAAGAATCCCAAGGAAATCCATGTATATTAGTGCAACGTATGATGGACACCCTTCATAAGCTCGAGGAAGAAAGGTTGAGAGCCAAATAATTTTTTTACTTAATCAGAGTCATATCAAGAGGTGGTTCAACAAGAATTATGCATGGAAGAAAAAATTTAGTGTGGGTGACTTAGTCTTTAAGTGGGAAAAATCCCATGAAGACAAAGGAAAACACACTAAGTTTCAATCACTTTGGATTGGGCCATTCACTGTACAAAAAAATCTTGGCCAACACACTTATCATCTTCAATTACTTGACAGGAAGGCTGACTCTCTCCCTATCAATGGCCAAGATTTGAAGCATTATTTTCAATGATAATCAGGGGTTTTTCCCTACACCATGTACATAGTGTATTTATATTTCCTATTGTTCTTTTTGTTTTATTTGTGTCTTACTTCATTTACTTTATGTAAATAAGTATTGTACGTGCCCATGTGTTGGTTTCTGAGAATGTATGTGGATGAAGTCTAAATGAGTCTTGTGACACTTTGAGTTGGTTATTCCTTTTAGCTGATGAAGTTATGATGGAAAATATGATCCGTCCATAAGGAGAGTTTTAGGAAAACCATGAACTAGTGTATATTTTGGAAACCTTGTGCCTATATTCAGTTTTTTATGTTTTGGTGTTTCCTTTCTTATCAAATTAGTAGAAAATGAGAATGGGAAAAATATAAACGAGAAAAACTAAATCAGAGGTCTTTACATTCTTCTCTGAAGGAAAAACCTTTCCTACTCTCAATAAGCCAAGATCCATCTTCTACCCAAAATGAATAAGTTCCAATGAAAAATCCTCTCTTAAATAAATAAATAAAGGCGAAAGAATAAAAAGGCTTCCTTCGCAGAGAGGTGAAGAAAGAAACTCATACAGGGTACTATTCAGTGTCACTGGCTGCGGAGCAATGTTTTTGTTCTTGTAATTACACTGACATGGTACTGTCCAGGCCTAGTAACACCATAGATGAAAAAATTATACTCTGAAAATCTTAAAATTGTGAGATTCACTATCGTTCCCTTCTTGAAACATTGTGATAATGCTGATTTTTTTTTATTTAAACCAAAATGGCATGATGGGTACTTCATCTATTCATGGGGTAAGTGGGGAAACCAAATTTATTTTCACGATGAATCAATACTCCTTGAATGACCGAGGCCTTGCATGAAAGAAGATAACCAATATAGAGAACCTGGAATTCTACCAACACTAGAAAATTTGGCGGAATTTCTGACGGCCAATTCGTTGCTATTCCGACACATAGTTGTCACAAGAGCGACAGTTCGAGGGTGGGAAAAACGTGGTTTGCCATATCGTCGCAGTTATGACGCACTTAAAAGGTGTCGCACTATCGACAGTTTTTCCGTCGCTTCCAAACAAGCATCGCTCTTCCGACATTTCCCAAACCATCACGCTTCCTTCCGACGAAATGTGGTCTGACGTTTTGAATGTCGCTCTTTCAAAGTTTGTAAACTGTCACAATTACGATGAAATATGGTTCGACGTTTTGAACGTCGCTCTTCCAATGCTTTTAAACTGTCGCAATTCCGACACAATGTGGTCCGACGTTTTGGACGTTGCTATTCCAACGTTTGTAAGCTGTCGCAATTCCGACGAAATGTGGTCTGACGTTTTGAACATCGCTCTTTCGACGTTTGTAAACTGTCGCAATTCTGACGAAATGTGGTCCGACGTTTTGAACGTCGCTCGTCTGACGTTTTTATATTGTCGCTCTTCCGACGTTTTTAAGCTGTCGCAATTCCGATGCTTACAAGGCGTCGGTATAGCGACGGGTTCAATTTAAAAAAAATAAAAAATGAAACTTTAAAAGAGGAAAAACGTTGTTTTGAATATATTATATGAACTAAAACAGTCCATGAAGTCATTACATTTTCACATCTAAAGATTGGAACCCAAATATCCATCCAGAAAAGTGGAATTCCCACCCCAGACAGTGATAGAAAAATACCCCATGTCACATACAGGGACATGATATAAAACCCAGTAACGGTCCACATGGAGATTATCGACAATTTGAGAAAGCATCCAAATATGCCCGAGGCATATATAAGAAAGTGAAATAGCAGTATGTAGAATAGTAAAGCAACAGATAGAGTACCGACGTCCATTGTTCCAAATACAAATTAAAGTACCCAAAATCCTTGAACAGAGAAAAACGCTAATCATGTGAGGAGTGTGATATGTCCAAAATATAAAAAGACCATCAGACCATATCAATAAATCAGCAACATAGACCAGCATCGCTACTTTTGAAGGCAGAGTGATAAACATTAATCATTTTTTTTTCACAAGAGAAAAAACGTTGTTTTGAATATATTATATGAAGTAAAACAGTCCATGAATTCATTACATTTTCACATCTGAAGATTGGAACCCAAATATCCATCCAGAAAAGTGGAAGTCCCACCCCAGACAGTGATAGAAAAATACCCTATGTCACATACAGGGACTTGATATAAAACCCAGTAACGGTCCACATGGAGATTATCGACAATCTGAGAAAGCATCCAAATATGCCCAAGGCATCTATAAGAAAGTGAAATAGCCGTATGTAGAATAGTAAAGCAACAGATAGAGTACGTACCGACGTCCATTGTTCCAAATACAAATTAAAGTACCCAAAATCCTTGAACAGAGAAAAACGCTAATCATGTGAGGAGTGTGATATATCCAAAATATAAAAAGACCATCAGACCATATCAATAAACCAGCAACATAGACCAGCATCGCTAGTTTTGAAGGCAGAGTGATAAACATTAATCATTTTTTTTTCACAAGAGAAAAAACATCGTTTTGAATATATTATATGAAGTAAAACAGTCCATGAAGTCATTACATTTTCACATCTGAAGATTGGAACCCAAATATCCATCCAGAAATGTGGAAGTCCCACCCCAGACAGTGATAGAAAAATACCCCATGTCACATACAGGGACTTGATATGAAACCCAGTAACGGTCCACATGGAGATTATCGACAATCCGAGAAAGCATCCAAATATGCCCGAGGCATCTATAAGAAAGTGAAATAGCAGTATGTAGAATAGTAAAGCAACAGATAGAGTACCGACGTCCATTGTTCCAAATACAAATTAAAGTACCCAAAATCCTTGAACAGAGAAAACGCTAATCATGTGAGGAGTGTGATATGTCCAAAATATAAAAAGACCATCAGACCATATCAATAAACCAGCAACATAGACCAGCATCGCTAGTTTTGAAGGCAGAGTGATAAACATTAATCATTTTTTTTTCACAAGAGAAAAAACGTTGTTTTGAATATATTATATGAAGTAAAAGAGTCCATGAAGTCATTACATTTTCACATCTGAAGATTGGAACCCAAATATCCATCCATAAAAGTGGAAGTCCCACCCCAGACAGTGATAGAAAAATACCCCATGTCACATACAGGGACTTGATATAAAACCCAGTAACGGTCCACATGGAGATTATCGACAATCTGAGAAAGCATCCAAATATGCCCCAGGCATCTATAAGAAAGTGAAATAGCAGTATGTAGAATAGTAAAGCAACAGATAGAGTACCGACGTCCATTGTTCCAAATACAAATTAAAGTACCCAAAATTCTTGAACAGAGAAAAACGCTAATCATGTGAGGAGTGTGATATGTCCAAAATATAAAAAGACCATCAGACCATATCAATAAACCAGCAACATAGACCAGCATCACTAGTTTTGAAGGCAGAGTGATAACCTGTCAACACATAAAATAGTATCATAAAGTTGATACAGGAAATGTGCAGAGACATGTACTGTTGATATACACCTCACACAAAAAGCATCCATGATAGAGCAAAAATATGTATAAACCCAGGGTCGATTGTATGTTCTGGCTTGCTTGTTCCTGGAAATAAAAACCATCTGCAGAAACCCAGGCTCGCTTGTAAGATCAGGCTCGCTTGATTCCAAAATTGGTAACCATCTGTTGCATCCGATATGTAAGGTTCAGGCTCGCTTGTTTCCATTAGTAGCCCGCTACAACATCCACCCTGTTCATAGCAAAAAGGTTCCTGTAGATATACAGAGAAAGAGTATAATACGTAGACCATATAAACATGGCTCTGTATTTCAAAAAACAGGTTTAAAATAGAAACAAGGCAACATTTTCTTTTCTAAGTAAAGTTAATCTATTAACAGTGGGAATAAAATTACATCGAAGTCAAAATCATTGCCCAGACTCGTGGCAAATTTGTCATCAAAAAATCAAAAAATTAAGAAGACTGCCCTCATACGGGGAAACCAGTCTTGAACGTTTAATTTACAGAATTCAAAAATATTACAAAGGTCCAGCACAGTAAAATAAACTAAAAGCAGCCCAATTAAGTGGGCCTGCTAAGCAAGAAAAACAAATTAACCAAAATACTCCTCCGGTGGTTCCTCCACGATTCGGCACCATCCTTCGGAAGGTCCAGGATCGCTAGGTGCTACCTCCACATTCATGCCACGGCTCCCCTCTTGAAGGCCCGAATGTTGGCTGGCTTTTTCCGAGCTCAGACCCGTCGGACGGGTGCATTCTTCCTCCGTTTGGGCCTCCTCGCCGAAAACCACAGTGACTGAAGCTGTGATTCGTGGGCGGTTGAGAGAGCAATTAAAGGAAAATTGTGCAGTGCGCATCGTGGGAGAAGGTGAACTAGCGGTGGGGAAACGAGGAGCAGGGGAATCCATACGGTGGCCAGATCCTACAACCCGACCCCGCCCACTCCTAGTATTTGGATAGCGACCTGCGTAATAATCACTGGACTGGCCGGAAGTCGACTCGGTTGAGGGGCTGGAGGGAGCGCGCAGGGGTTGACCTCTAGTGCTCCCCCTGTGGCAACACATCCTTTGACGCAGGCGAGGCATGGGTGCAGTCTCACTAGCAGTGGGCACAAGAGGAGACAGAGAAGCAGAATTCCAAGAAACAGAGGAAGACAGACAAGGACCAGACCGAGAGAAATGCAGATATGCAACAAGGTCTACGCAGCAGTTCAGATGGCCACTTCTCCTTCTCCTCACAGTGAGCAGGTAGTGTAACCCAGCAACCGGCTCGTCTGAAAAACCATATCGAAATGCCATTTTATCGACCCGATTGCAATGCAATCGAAGGATTCCCATCATAATTAATCTCTGATCATTAATGAGAGTCGAAGGCCGGATCATATTGGAGCATGCGGAATCGCTAACAGGAGTGGAGGTCCGATCTTGAACAGTGTTAAAACTTAATGCGATTAGATGTGAAAACCTTGGAACTTAATTGAACAGCGTTAAAACTTAATGCGATTGATATGAAATCGCCACATCCATGTCCCATCGCCTTAAATGCCATCGAATGCACCCGCATCTAGGAACAAGGCAACATTTGATTGAGGACACATGGCAGAAATTGATTGGAGCGGATCTTTGTTTGGGCCACTCGCGCAGTGGAAATCCAGACCCGAAAAAGATTAGGGAAAATTTGATAAGAAATTCGCGTCACAACTCTCCCTCCGTACGCCAGCCCAACTTCGGACCCGAAAAAGATTAGGGCAGAATTCAATTGGTTTTCGTGTCACAAAATTGGGTCATCGTTAGCAGGCTTGGTTTTGGAACGTGAATTTGTCTACAAATTATATTACCGTTGTTTGAAGTCCGGCGGGCTCTACTTAAGAACAATTTTGTTTGATCCCATCTTATAAAATTTGTGTTGGTTTTCTTTGATAATACACATATTTATAATAAATCATGGGAATACCACACTAGTAAACATGTGGAAAAGTTACATAAATTATTGAGAACAATCATTTTTATGTAAAAATATCCAAATGTGCTTTTGGGAAATAAGAATTCGAGTATTTGGTTCATATTGTTTTAAAGGAAGGAGTGAAGTTGAAGCCTCAAAAGATGCAAGCTATTACAAAATGACCTATTCCTAAGAAAATAAAGGTTCTTAGAAGATTTTTTAGACTTACATGATATTATTGATCATTTGTTAAGAATTATGCATGCATTTCAAGTCCACTCACATATCTCTTGAAGAAAATATCATTTATATGGATTGATGAGGCTACTTTGGCATTCTCTCTTTCAATGGATGCCATGTCTTCTACACCAACATCGGTTGCACCTACTTTTGGTAAAACATTCATAGTAGAGTGTGAGGCACTAGGACAAGGAATTTACGTAACATTAACACAATAAGGGATATCATTGGCTTTGAAAAGCAAGGAATTCAAAGAAAATATTTGGTGAAATCTACGTATGAAAAATAAATGGAAGCAATATTACATGCAATAAAAAATGGGGATAGTATATCATTGGGAGGTACTTTAAAGTCAAGATATACCATGATAGCATAAAGTATTTTTTGAAGCTATGGATTTCATTGAAAGATTAACAAAAATGAGGAGAAAAAATGCAAAGTTTTAATTTTGAGATAATCTGCAAAAAGGGTAAGGAAAATTTAGTACATGATGCTCTTTCTAAAATAGAAGAGGCTTCAAATTTATATCCAATTACATTTTCTATTCCTAGGTGGCTAGAAGAAGCTTGCCATAATGGAAAAATGACAATAGTACTAAACAAAAACTAAAATTTATAAAGGATGGGATGAACTCTATGTAGCATTGGGAGTGAAAGAGAGATATACTTTGGTGCAAATGTAGAATATTTTTATGCACGCAAGCATATTTGAATAAAAAAATATTAAGGGAGTCCCATGTCTCTCTGATGGTAGGACGCATGGTTCCTTAAAACATCTCAAAGGATCAAAAATATATTTTTGGAAGGAATGAAGAAAGATATTCAAAATTTTGTAAGAGAAGGTCAGGTTTGCATAATAAATAAAAGAGAGATAGTAAAATCTCTAGGGTTACTTCAACTATTCCACATACATATTCAAAGACTAGAAGATATATCAATAGAATTTATTACAGGGTTACTGAAATATAAAGGTAAGTATTACATTTTTGTGGTCATTTATACAGACAAATTTTGTAGATTTTTTTTGTAGAGCTCAAAGTACATAAACAACAAGCCAAGTGGCAGAAGTGTCCGTGAAAGAAATTCATAGTCTTCATGGTTTTCCTAAAGTAATAGTAACAAGAAAATTTTGGAAATAATTATTTAATATGATTGGAGAAACACTAGCTGCCATGAGTTCTACATATCAAACACAATCAAATGGTCAAACAAAAATAGTTAACAAATGTTTTTAAGGTTATCTACAATGTTACTCTTTAGAAAAGAAATCTTAATGGATGAAGTGGGTTCATCAAGGAAGAATGGTAATATGATACTGCCTATCACACATCTACTAAAATTTCCCCATTTAAGGCCCTTTATGGATATCCAACTCCTAGTATCTCATACTTTTTGCAAGATAAGTCCAAAGTATAGGAAACAGAGTCACATATGGAAAATACTAAAGAAACTTTGAAAATTATTATGGAAAACCTTCAAATGACATGAAATGTGATAAAACAACAAGGGGAACAACATTGAAGTGAAAGATAATTTGAGGAGGGTAATTGGGTATTTTTTAGATTATAGCATTATAAGCAATCTTCATTCAAGAAAAATAAGAATAAAGAATTAGCTCAAAAATGTTATGGCCCTAAATAATTATTCATAGGATTGCACAAGTGGTGTAGAAGTTATATTTTCCTTCTTCTTGCATTCATAAGGTTTTTCATTTATCTTGCCTAAAAAAGGTTTTGGGAAAAAATATGCCAATGTAAATAGAACTTCCAAAATTAGATGAAGAATGAAAGTTGATTCTTGAACCACAAAAAGTTATAGATAAACATTCTGTATCTCTTTGACATATAACTATTATGAAGTACCTAATCAAGTGGAAGAATATTTTTCTAGAAGAAGGTACATGGTAAAATGATCAATTCATGATGAAATACCCACGGCTAAAGGGTTCGTTTGAAGTTTTGACAAAGGTTTTGTTATATGTTTTATATAACGTGAAGCAGAATAGTTTTATTGTTTGTTAAGGTCCCACACAGTGATAAAATTTGAAGGGCAGGTCCGAATTTCAATTAGAAGGGCATATATCTATGCTGCCCTTCCATAATGAAAAGCTTTAAAAAAAAACTTTTCAATTGACCACAATAAATTATTTTTACATTTCATTTTCAGAAAGACAAAACCATCAATCTTTATATTAATAAAACACTGTTACATATACAACAATGAAGAAGGCTCCATCTTTCATTGCTTAAATATCTCATTGGAAATGTCAACATAAGTCTTGAAGACACTATTATAAGAATTTGGATACATACCACCAGGATATAGGAGATTCTTATGTGTCAGATTGTGTAATGCAATTTTGACTTTGTCTCACAAGGAGCAGTAGCATGGAGGTCTGGATTTTTCTTATAGAACTTTTTTATTATTATTTGAAACGTTGTTTATAGATATGAATACAACAATGAAATTATGAGCATGGTGGACAATTAATCAAGCTCATGATGCCAAACCATGATGATGTAAGTTTGGAATTTAACATTTTTACATGTTAAAGACAAATAGTCAAAATCACTGACAACTTAGTATTCCATAATTAATAATCATTCCCTGTTCACTTTTGTTAATAGGTTTATGTCATAGGATGATCTCTCTTCTCTGGCATTTACTTGTATTGAAGATCACTATTCTAGGAATAAGGAGTTATTTTCTCCAAAAATAACCCTAGCCAAACATTGACAATGCATCATGGATATCTTTTTATGCTTCATAAGTACATATGTTCTACTTATAAATCATGTCTTGGAAGAGGTTGTTTTGCTGGAAATTATTCACCAGTTGGTTTCATACCAAAGTATTTTTCTCATTTTCGGCATCCAATACATGAAAAAGATAATGGTTTAAAACAACATAAGTATTTGAAATTTTGCAAGAATTGTTTGGCACACTTTGAATATTAATTTTGAAGTCAAGTGCATGATGCTGTATAGGATCAAGTGTCATTTTGAATACCAAATGTTTCACAAGAAACTTCTCAACATGCTACCATGTAGTAAGGATTAAATGACAATATTGCATCAACTATTTCCATAATAAAAGTGCACCTCGGCCATAAGACTAAACAACTACAAATGTTGTAGATCTAACAAGACCACACAATCAAATGTATTCCACAAGGCCAATACCGTATGAAAAATGAAAAGGAGTTTGCAACCAAAAATACCTTAGGCAACTAATTCAATTAGATACACCAAACCATCAGCAAAAAGGAAAACCAGCCTACTCAAAAGGCAAGCGTTTACCTCCTTTGACAAAATTTTGAGTTCCGAAACAAGGGCTTTTATTGTCTTGTCAATGCCCCTAGTAATTTGAACGGGGTTTGCACCTGCTGCAACAACCTAAACAAAAAGGTTTCATTTCAAATTATTTTCCACAAATTTAAGATACAACCATTGTCAGTTTTGTATTTCCTAATAAGCTCATAAATTTTGACAAAAGAACCAAAATTTTTTAATACCTGATAGCAATTTTTTCACTCAAAAACTATCTTAGACTCAATAAGCCCAACCCAAAACTAAAAAACCAAACACCAGAAGACCCTACAAAAATGAATAGATGATCTTAATCCAGTACTATCGACAAAAAATTACCTTTACACCCTCACTTATTAAACCCTGTGCTGTTGAATTTTAACTTCAACTGCTGCAGCAGAAGGACAGATGCAGCAGCAACATTTTTTTTTGGAGGTTGCTTGCATGCCATCCAGAAATTTAATTCAGCATTTAAAATTCTTGCAAGTTTTTTTTGTAGACGGCCACAGCCATATTTCTGTATAGGATTGTATTTAAACACAACAGCCAGCATTAACGCAATTCACCAACCAGAAATTAAACAAACAGAAATTTACCCGACAGTTTTGTAAATTCAAAAGGAGGACACATGGAGCATTAATATTGGATCACATGAAATTGAAGGGAATCTGAAAACCTGAAAACCGGACCCGAATTTTTTATAGGGCACATTGGATTGAGAATTCGAGTTAACGTCAGCATCCCATTTTGGAACGTGAATTTGGTTTGAAATTCAATCTATTCAGACTTTTGAAGTTCAACGGAAAGGGTTATTTAATGTTTTGATAATTTAATTTTATGTATGCTTTAATATATACATATGTTTTAAACATATGTTATATATATATCATATGCGAAATGAAAGGTGGGCCATAGAATTTAGTTTTAATATTATTTTTTTGAAAAGAGGGTTTATTATAATATGTTTTATATGTTACGACATATAAAAATAAAAAGGACAAAAAAGCTTGGTAGTTTTTTTTATAGACAGTACGTAAATTTTTTATTACACAGCAGTGTGTAAAAAGTGAAAGACTGAGTGTAACTTTTTAAGTGTGTATGCATAGCAGTGCGAAAGTGAAAAACACGGTAGAGTGTTTTAGAGACAGAGTACGTTTTTTTTTTAACAGACAGTGAGTTGGTTTTATGCACTACGTTTTGTAGCAGTCATAATTTTGTAATCCCTCTCAGTGAGGAAGAAGCGTAATAGTTTTTTTTTGAGTTATTGAAGGGAATAGAAGTTTGTTTTCAAAGTATTGAAACTTTGTCTCCTGTCAAAGAAATTTTTATTTTCTTTGTGTTAAAAGAAGGGAGATTTATTCTCCATTCATTGTTCTGGAATTTTTCAATATTCCAACATGTGCAAGAACAACAGATGTTGTGGTTCCATCCCCAGCTAAATCATTTGTCTTTGCCGCAGCTTGCCTTACCAACTTGGCCCCAATATTTTCAGCTAGGTCCTCTAATTCAACCAATAAAAAGGCCAAAACCATAGCATTGAGATACATTTCATTACACTGTCAATAACAATAAAATTTGACTCAGCCATAACCCTTTCCTTTTATTGTTGTGAAAAGCTTTATTCATTACTCTAATGTGGCTAGTCCATAGGCCAAGTAGACCACTGGGTAACAAATATGTTTCCTTTCACCTTTGAGTTTTCAAATTATGCCTACCAAATCTAAGACATTTAAGAGGGGGAATTAATACAACGTTAAAAAGAAAACCAGAGCACACATCTACAAATTACCTCCTTAGCTACTGTCACACCATCATTAACTATTTTCGGAGAACCATGCTTGCTCTCCAAGACAAAATTTTGCCCCTCGCCCCAAGGGTGACTCCAACAAGATCAACAAGTTTGTTCACATCACCTGTAAGACAAATTGACAATGCTATCAGTAAGTGTGCAATTTAATGCTAGACCATATGCCAAAACAACCCTCCATGGAAAATTAAAATAACACATTAAAATCGAATATAAGTGGACAAGGAAAGATCCACCGTAGTGAATTTTCACGTGGAGGTGACCTTCCTTGAAACATAATTTTTTCTATGACTTGCAATTTTTTTGTCACTGAGCCATCCTTGTTGAAGTACAACTCCTTTTCCATAGCTCTTGTATTAAATACCTTCTCTCTATCGCGTAATCTCAGAGTCCCTCTTCTGCTTGAGTGATTAAAGGAAATGGGTGAAAAAACTGAAAGAGAAGACAATTGTCCGGCATAATTATCAAACATTGCACCCAACTTCTTCCTCTTTCCATTGTTACCCAATGAGGTAGATGTGGAAATTGTTGTCATACTGCCCAAAGCAAAGCCCATCTTCTCTTATGCTGAATATAGAATTACAAGATATTCATATTAGTATGAACCTTAAAAAACATGACTCCCATTGCTAAAAACCACTTTTAAGTTGTAACAGGCAAACTAAACAACTATCGCAACTTTTGGCAACTTTTGGAGCATTAAGAGAGAAAAAACCAAAGAGAAATATAACCACAATCCTCATTTTAATGAGACCGGACTATATACTTGCATTAAGATAATAGAAATAAATCACGACTATATTAAGGCCAGCACAAAACAATCTTTAACCAGTGTCTCTCACGGCCTTTAGGTTGCCATGCTAGAGGTTGCATATTTTTAATTTAAATTCTTGACCTCTCGTGCCCATCTATGAATGCATCCAATGGGATATCTACATCAAATGCTCCTTTATATCCCCCAAAACAAATTCCCTACTACAAGAGCACCAGTATTGATGGATCACCCCACACCATCCCACCCACTAGAAACGGTGAAAAAGGAAACCCGAGAAAACTTCTGAAATATCTCAAGATGACTATATGGGTGGTTCTTATGAATCAGCCAACCATTCAGAACATGCTCATCAATCCAAACCATGAGTATTATGTGACGATATTCAAGCAGGCATTGAATCAGATTTCTGAAGCTATGTTAGAGAAACCCTAAACTCTCACTGAAAATAGGTGAAATGTGGCACCACTCAGAGATTGACAGACATGTGCCAATTGGTACAAGTGGTAGAAAATTGGCATGCTCAAACAACGAGGTGATGCAAGAATGACATGAGGGAGAAAATATCATAAAAGCCCCAAATCTAGAGAACTAAAGCTCATCACCAACCTGATATTGACAACTTTACATGATGTAACCTATAAAATCGTAAATGGAAAAATCATAGTAACAATAAAGTAACCTATGTAACAATAAATTTCGATTCATCCTGGGAGTGGTAATGGGATAAATCATAGTGAACAACAGGAAACATGCAGAGTTGCTTACAATCAAATAGATGAAAAAACACATACAAAAAACCTAGATAATAATCATGAACAAGCTTAATATTGAATTATGAACTGTAAAGGAACTTACAAAATGTGACATTACGAACTTGGTCAAGCGCATAAGCAAAAATATCTTGGACATGACCCTGGTTGACAAGTTGTATTGCTCATGATGCAAGAGGATTTGTACCTGCACTGCCAAGTCAATCAAAATCCATCATTATCTATACAATAAATACAAGTAATTGATGTAGTATTTTTTACTCTAAGATGCATGCTTATGATAATGTTAGAACATATGTTGAAAATGTCAAAACATACCTGAATAAGCTCCTCTTCGTTTCAAGAACAATTTATTGGAGTCGCATGAACTTGGAACAAGCCTCCCACGATCTGAAAGAGTAGCAACTAAGTCAACGGTGACTTTTTTGTTGCTACGCTGGATCAAGGGAGGTTTGCTCCAAGATTAAATCGCTCCAATAAATTATTCTCTACTAAACAGGGCCAACCACGTGAAGTTGGAAGCTCTTATGGCCCCTCCCCCCCCCTCACATCACTCTCAATTCCCCAATACCCAATCTATATTTCAATTTTTACTTTCATGAGCATAAAAAAAAAATTCAATAACTAGTAAAAAAACAATTCAACAAAAAGTACGCAAGGAAACATTGCAATTAATGCTTGACATAAAAATAGTATGATAAATGAGTTTTTTATATAACGCAAAAAACGTTCCAAGTATGGTAGCGTTTGTCTTATAATAATACAATATTTTACATTATCAAATTTTCTTTTTCTTCTTCCTATTTCTAAAGCTCCTAATTACATCATCAATATCATCGTGATCTGCTCCTATTTCGTGCCTTTCGACCCGCACTGCTGACCTAGTTGCGTAGTCACGATGTCTGGTCTCATCCAGTGACGGGGCATCGCCTACAAAAACAAATAATATTAAATTTTAATTGTCAGTTTTTAAATATCATTGAACTAGTTAGGTAATATTAATAAAAAAAATTGCAATGAGATTATTTACCTGGTGCACCAGTTGTCGCCGCTGACCTAGTTGCATAGTCACGATGTCTGGTCTCATCCAGTGACAGGGCATCGCCTACAAAAACAGATAATATTAAATTTTAATTGTCAGTTTTTAAATATCATTGAACTAGTTCGGTAATATTAATAATAAAAAAATTGCAATGAGATTATTTACCTGGTGCACCAGTTGTCGCCGCTGACCTAGTTGCGTAGTCACGATGTCTAGTCTCATCCAGTGACAAGGAATCGCCTACAAAAAAAGATAATATTAAATTTTACCTGTCAGTTTTTAAATATCATTGAACTAGTTTGGTAATATTAATAAAAAAAAATTCAATGAGATTATTTACCTGGTGCACCAGTTGTCATCGCTGACCTAGTTGCGTAGTCACGATGTCTGGTCTCATCCAGTGACGGGGCATCGCCTACAAAAATAGATAATATTAAATTTGAATTTTCAGTTTTTAAATATCATTGAACTAGTTCGGTAATATTAATAAAAGAAATTGCAATGAGACTATTTACCTGGTGCACCAATTGTCACCGTTGGGACTGTTGCCCTGTCTTCCTCTCTGGTGGCAAGATCCTCAAGGGAAACATTCTTTTTCATTTAAACAAAAAACGTTATAAGGACAACCATCAAGGTATAATTAGAAAAAATTATAAGTGGAAATTAATTACCGTCACGGCCCTCACTGATAGTAGGATTGTCGACCTGGTCCCCACTACAATGATCAGGTTGCATGTGAGGATCATCTACATCTGGCTCTAAAACTGGGTTATTTTCCTCGTCAGTAGTGTTGCTCCCCTAATTTAAACAAAGTTGTTAGACATTAAATATATGGACAAAAACAAACATATTGAAAGGTTAATGTTTTACCTTATCAGGCATTCTGGATCTTGGGACCTGCCCCAAGCTTTTGCGACGTTCAACTACGGCTTAATAGCTAAAATGGAAAGCGATATTTTTATCTTCCTCTATAGTTTCTGTTCCGAAGTCATCACCCTACATTACATATGATTGTGTATTTTTAATCTTATTTGATAGGATTACAAAAAACGTTGGGAGGCGATACAATTAATTATAAGATGTTTAGCTACTTAATTACAATTCTTGCAGCTAATTTCAAGTAGCCACCCTGGCCTAGCTTGTGATGGCCCTTTTTTTCAATCCTAGCTTTGGTTGCCTTTGAGGTGTCAGGCAACCTAGCATCAAAAGATTGAAGTTATATATGACGTAGCACACTTTTATTTTAGACATAGAGAAAATTAAAGCTATTGAATTAAAGTTGTAATTTACCTTGCGGGTCCAGTTGGCATTTTCCTTCTTTATTTGCCCTTTTCTGTTTTCCGTCATGGATGAGTGCTCTCCACTCACTCTCTGGAACTGTGAGAGGATGCTTGTATCTAGGGTTAAATTGCAATTGCGTCCTATAGGTGTCCCTGGTATATTTCAAATATTTGCCGGCTACCCGAGCCACCGTTGTTCTGTCAAATGTGCTGACCCAAAAAAGGGCTTCTAGATAATCTAGAAGTTCTTTTTTCAGGTTGGAATTCTGGGAATTCCACCTTGTGTGTATGGTTGGGCCAAAAATGACCAATGCATGGCTCTCCAAAAACCTGTAGAACTCATTGTTTCCTACACAGAAAAAAAATAAGATATTATCATTAATTTAAAAATAAAAATTATGATAAATATGTTTTAGATAAAGTACATGAAATAGTTAAAATATTAAAATTTACCTGGGAGTTGTACGTGCTTTATAGGGACACCTTCATCGTTCACCAACAACGTGCCATTAATCGTCCCTATGGAGCTGACACGTGTAGCTCCAGGAAACGCAATAATGTAGCTATTGAATTAAAGTTGTACTCAATTAAGTGTCTAGTCAGCATTTTTCCTTCTTTCTTTGCCCTTTTCTCTTTTCCGTCATGGATGAGTGCTCTTCACTCACTCTCTGGAACTGTGAGAGGATGCTCGTATCTAGGTTTAAATTGCAATTGTGTCCTATAGCTTTCCCTGGCATATTTCAAATATTTTCCAGCTACCCGAGCCACCGTTGTTCTGTCAAATGTGCCCACCCCAAAAAGGGATTCTATATAATCTAGAAGTTCTTTTTTCAGGTTGGAATTCTGGTAATTCCACCTTGTGCGTATGGTTGGGCCAAAAATTACGAATGCATGACTCTCCAAAAACCTGTAGAACTCATTGTTTCCTACACAGAAAAAAAGATATTATCATTAATTTAAAAAAAAAAATCATGATAAAATATGTTTTAGATAGAGTACATGAAATAATTAAAATATTAAAACTTACCTGGGAATTGTACGTGCTTTATAGGGACACCTTCATCGTTCACCAACAATGTGCCATTAATGGTCCCCGTGGAGCTGACACGTTTAGCTCCAGGAAACGCAATAATGTAGTTGGCCATATCAGCCTCATTGCCAACACGTTCAATGGTTGGTTGGGTGTCTGCTTGGGCAGGGTGTGTTTCTTGGCTGGCACCTAAAGGAGTAGAAGGTGTACGAGAGGGTTGTTGGGCAATCTCTTGCCCTTGTGTCCCACTATCACCAACACCGGATTCAGCAAGTGCCAGAAAACGCTACATACAAAAGAAATTTTTGTTTGTTTAGTCAATGTAAAAATTGAAAATCAAACTATCACAATTCATCTCATGTAGAACAAAAAAAATATCCTTTTGACTTTTTATTATTACCTGATATGTTTCTAGCTGGCTCATAAGTTTTTTTATCCTCTCTTCTGTTTCAGGTGTTTGAGGCGTGTCTATCAAAGTATTAAATTCCGACCTTGCATCCCGTGCCTTTTTTCGCAACAAGAACACTGGAGATAGGGATGAAGAAAGCTCTTCCTCAAAGAGGGAATCATCAGGCGTACCATGGCTAGGTGTCTTCATATTTGAACAAAATTAATATTATTTCAATTATGTAAATAACTAAAATACCTGAAGATAGAGCAATGATGGCACTTTACATGTTCTTCCGCTGGCCTCTTTCCGCGATCATCCCGTCTCGGGGTTGTTCCTGCACTGCTCTGATCAGTCTGCCACATTGCAATAAAATTATAAATGTAAAAACTTGAAAACAATATCTAACTTGAAAACACAAAATGAAAACTGAAATAATTTCTAATAAGACACCGGAAGACAGAGTTAGAGTTTCAAATATGCCTTGCATTGAATTCAGTCATGGAAACATGTCATTGCACATTAAGGCACCCAAACAAGAGACGAGTTGACAATGAAGACCTTATTGAATATATTGTTGGAGCAACTTCTAGTAAACTTGTTGTGAAGACCTTGAGGAAATTTTTGGAGCAACATTGTTGAAGCTAATGGTATAGCATTGTTGGAGACGATCTTGAAGGGCCTTGAAGTGAAGCTTTTGGAGCAACTATTGAAAAATACTTAGAGCATTTAAGTAAGGAACTTTCTATCTTCCATCACCTTTTTCCTTTCAATATCCTTTAAACGATTTTGTTGATATTTAATGTTTGAAATCACGTTATAATTCCTTGATTATGTGTGTTTGGGGACTTTCCCTTTGAAATTACCCAAAAATACCCTGGCAATTTTATCTTCAGGATGCATGTCTGACCCTATTGTTCAATATTTTGATTGATATTAGTAAACATAGAGAGTTAGGGGGCTCTTGACTTGGTTTGGTTGGGCCATTAGATCCCTAACATCTACTAGGGAGAACCCCCTTGAGTTGGAGGAGAGCTAGCCCGAAGTGAAAAGAGGTTGGTGAGGTGACAATGGGGCTATTGAATTACACATGGTATCACACTTTAGCTTTGGGACTTTATCTTGAGAAGTGCGAGATTTTGCTATATCAATTCTCAAATTGTTTACAACACTATTGTTAAGAACTAATAAGAAGTGATGTTGAGGGGTTTTTGGGTATAAGAAACAATACCATTTAAAAACTAGGGTTCTCGGTCCTTGGCATTCCTTCACCTAGGCCTAGGGGCACACTAGAATAATTTCACACTAAACCATGCAAACTTAAAAGTAACTTAACAGATCCATAAAGTAATAATAATCATAATTCCTAATTTCCTATTGTACGATATGATGTAAATTATTCAAACATGAAGCAATGAAGACATGCAATGTCTAAATTTCAAGATTGATGAACCAATACAAGAAGTTAGAAACTACAACTTTGATTCAATACTATGTGTCCTAACTCCAGGAAGGAATCTAGTTTGTAGTACAGAACATGCATCGTGTATTATCAATTCTTAATTGACAACAACTAAAGGTCATCTACCTCATCAATTCCTTCCAATTTTGTGTTTTTATGTTATATTCCTTATAAAAGTGTCAAATTTCTCTCAAAGTAAGCAACCACTGAATAAAATAAAAAATAGTTGAGATATGATTGAGAAATGGTCATTTATTTCTTGAAAGGATCTTCACAATTTCTTTGGTTGTTTTTCATCTCAAGAAACAAGAAATGACCTAAGAAATTATCGTGATGTAATATAAGAAACAACATGGTGCAATGGCCATTTTCAAGGCCAAATGATGTCCATTGAGGACATGGCCTTTATTTGGTTCCTGTTTCATAGGAGTTTCGGGTAGAAATGGAACTTTGTTGTACCATTTCCAGTAGTAAAAAGGGAAAACCTTCTTTTTCCATGGGAAATAATTTACCTTTCCTTTTCAAGATAATCTAAATCACAAAAAATATGAACTATACTGCACACATTCTTGGATAATGTGAAAGTGGAAAAGGAATACCCTACACAAGTGATGCACACATGTACATTTGAACACTAATAGATTTTTGTAGTTGAAATGCAATGCTTGTTTTCATTTAAATGTAGGGTTTTTAAAGCAGGGAGAAATAATGGCTGCAAAATTAATAAGCATTTCTTTGGGAAAAATTTAAATCTTGTATTGGGTGATGAAGATAATAGAGGGTATTGAATCTTGATTCTTGACATCTAGAGAGAACCCTATAGCCTAACACAATCCAATGGAATTGACCAAAAAACCCAAATAGAGTCAACCCTACTATAGGAGGAAGGGCCTGCAGTAAGAGCTTACCATTTTGCAAGAGCTGAGGGCGAATGTTGTTCTGCAAGAGTTGAGGGCGAACGCTGAGGGCGAATGCTGAGGGAAAATGTTGTTCTGCAAGAGATGAGGGCGAATGTTGTTCTGAAAGAGCTGAGGGCGAATCCAGGGCGAATGTTGTTCTGCAAGAGCTCAGGGCGAATGCTAAGGGTGAATTATATTTTGCAAGAGCTGAGGGCGAATGCTGTTTTGCAAGAGCTGAGGGCGAATGCTGAGGGCGAATGATGTTCTGCAAGAGCGGAGGGCGAATGCGCGCGTGATATCAGATGTTAATGTAGCACACATGTACATTTGAACACTAATAGATTTTTGTAGTTGAAATGCAATGCTTGTTTTCATTTAAATGTAGGGTTTTTAAAGCAGGGAGAAATAATGGTTGCCAAATTAATAAGCGTTTCTTTGGGAAAAATTTAAATCTTGTAATGGGTGATGAAGATAATAGAGGGTATTGAATCTTGATTCTTGACATCTAGAGAGAACCCTACAGCCTAACACAATCCAATGGAATTGACCAAAATAACCCAAATAGAGTCAACCCTACTATAGGAGGAAGGGCCTGCAGTAAGAACTTACCATTTTGCAAGAGTTGAGGGCGAATGCTATTTTGCAAGAGTTGAGGGTGAATGCTAAGGGTGAATGCTGAGGGAAAATGCTGTTCTGCAAGAGCTGAGGGTGAATTCTAAGGGCGAATGCGCGCGTGATATCAGACGTTAATGTAGCTATTGCGACAGATACAAAACAATAAAATCATTTTTATGTAGCGCGCATATAAGTTTCGTATTTTTATTTAGCGCGCATATAAGTGTCGTTATACCGACGATGGAAAAGGCATCACTATTGCGACGAAGGCCTCCAAATGTCGCAATTGCGACACTTAGACATTGTGTCGCACTTGCGACGTTTGGAGGCAGTCGTCGCAATAGCGACGCTTTGGGCCATAGTGTTGCAATTGCGACGTCTTCCTCCAAACGTCGCAATTGTGACACTTTTCTAAGTGTCGGTATTACGACTCTTTTCTATAAACGTCGGTATCGCGACGGTTTCAGGCGGAATGGAAAAAATTTGGGGAAATTTTCGACATTTGGTCAAAAGCGTCGGAACCAAGTGTCGGAATTTCTGCCAAATGTAGTAGTGACAATGCCCTCTTATATTCAAGAAACTAGAATGAGTGCTCTCGTAAATGGTTTTTGGTTTTGGTTAATGCCTAATGGTTCACGTGAAATCGATCAGGGCCCACACATTTAAATTGTTATGCTCTTATTTTAAAAACCAACACATACCTCTTTTATGTTCATATATACATATTTTTCCAAAAAACTCATCTCATATATTGTGAATATTTCTAAGAGTATATGATATTATTTCATAAGGGAGGAAAATAAATATTATATAATATATATAATATTTAATATGTTGTTGTTTTGTTTGTAAATATTTTCAAAAGAGAGGCCAGTGTGTTAATGGTTCCAAAAATAGTTCTTAGAATAGATTAAGACAAATAGTTTTAGTATGAGAGGGGAAAGCATATCTCATGCTTAGTTAGGAAAATATTATCTTCCTATTTATATTATTCACCATATGAATATGAATAGGAAGATAATATCTCATGCTTATATTTTTATGTGTGTTTTATCTTTTCATACACCATGTGTGTGTTCAACATTTTTTCTGAAAATGATGCTAAATTTTTTGAAAAATATTATTCTTCAAAAATTCCACAAGAAAAACATTTCTTGACTCTAATCCAAACAAATCAAGAAAGCATTAAAATGGGAAGAAGTTCAAACCAGCATCAAGAATTTATAACCAGCAATCAAGAAGAAGGAGAAATGATTAAGTTCCAAACGAATCCTTAGAGATATTATTTTGTTAAATTTGATTGTCCTCCTACTTATTATTCATATGATATAGAAGAAGAATCATGGGAAGTTGTACAAGAAGAGAAATTTGGTAATAAATTTCGCAAAGATACTCTGGTTTATGATTTGTATAATTTTCATGAGGAAGAAGACATCTTTTGTTGGAGAAAAGATGAGAGGATTTATGAAATGAAGGAAGGTGGTTTTCACAAAGTTGTTCATACACATTTATAAAGGAATAAATATTGTTCCCAAAATAACCAAGCTAAAGAGTTGATTAATTATGATGATTGCCTTGGAAAAGAAGATATCTCTAATAGTTCCAAAGAAAATTTGATGGAACTTTTTTATGAAATACATTAGTGATTTGCTACAAAGTTGAGAGAAAATAAAATTGTTGATCAAGGTGACTTCTTCTCTCATACATTCTATGATCCCGTAGCAGACTATATGGCCACTTTTTTTACTTGGAAGTCAATTTATTTTACTAGGTATGCACTTGCTCTTGTGGGCCCATTTTTACTGCTTTTGGTTATGTTCTTTTTTATTCTTGAAATTCAGGGAGTTGGTAAAAGATCTAGCACTCAATGCTTGCTTGGTACCATTGAAAGGCTGACTTCACTTGATTGTGATAATCCCTGTACATAAGTAGAAGTTTCTACATAAATAAGCTCAGAAATTGAGCATTTTATTTTCATTTCTACTTCATGAGTTCATTTTTCTGTTGATGAATAAGGGTGTCAGTACCAATTGGAATCAGATTTCAGATTCAAATTTTTTCAGTTAGTATTTAACTCCATGCCCAACTAAGGCCACTGATCTACTATTATCAACACTTTTCTAACAAAGTGTCGTCCCTAGTCAGAGCCAAATGCTGTAGCTTATTTTTTCCAGCTGGAAATTTTCAAAAGAAGATTTTGAGTTGTTAAAGTGGATGTTTCTTTGTGGGAAAAGGAGAATCTATTAATAACCATTGTCGTTGTATTCATGTTTGATTATCAAATAAATCCAAAAGCAGGGAAGAATTTGTTAGATGCTTGTCAAGATATGTCTTAGAGAGTCAAATGCAAGGAATGTTTAGTTCATTTTTGGATGAAAGTAGTCAATTTGTTGCACAAAAGTATGCTATAGCAATTGCTGAGACAGACATCAAAATGGTCGGATTGCGAGAGGTTTAAAACCTTTGGTTCATCCTCCTAAGCAGGAATTCATGGGAGAAAATGAGTCAGCATTTCTGGTATATTTACATCGGCAGAACAAGAATATTTATGGTCTCTAAAGTGCAAAAACCAAAGATAGATCAAGGTTACATATTGGTAGTCCTACTGCTCTTTTTTACCTTACGACAATTTCAGTGGATGATGTGTTATAAAATAAAGTCATTATTGGGCCATTTAAATCTAACTACGCACATAGAAAATGATTGTCTACAATACAGGGACCTTAAGTACAAAATATGATTATTCCTCTCCACATAAATGAAAGCGTGAATTCCAAAGAATTTGTTTGTTGTGAGTGCATTTTATGTAACAATATGTAATTCTTATTTCCCAGGCTATGAAAAAGTGTCAATGTAGACACTACAGGTTTTCCTCTAGATAAATTAAAACCTGAAATAACATTTGAAGATGCCACCAACTATGTTAATAGTGGATCACAAATTGTTAAAGTAGTTATGTGGTTTATGGCACAACTTGAAGTGAATGAGTTGGACTCTCCTAGAAGTGAGAATAATCTATCATCAACTATATTTGGAGAGCTTGCATCTCTTTGCATTGCTATGGTCAATTCAATGTGGAGAACTATTATAGATGCTCTGTAATTGATATTATCTAGGTCTTAGGGTGAGGTTATTGTATTGGAAATACTAAAAGGTTACCAAGAATTCACATAGGCTTGTGGAGTTCTCCTTGTAGTGGAGCCTTTTGAATGAATTTCTAGCATCTCTTTGCAATTTCACATTATGTACTTAAAATGATTCAGATAGGAGGAGCATTGTTGGTCCCTTACCATCTCCTGGCTCAAAGTGTACTGAACATGTTGTTGATAAAACACATTTTGTTGTTCTTACACCCAAGAATGTGTAAGTGCTCGGGACTCTTTTTGACATAGTGGATTGGTTGGATAATGTGTTGGGCTCATCAAGTGTGTTTGTTGTAGAAAATTTTGTAGCCTTAGATCACATCAGTAATTCACCAAATTCCACTACACAGGAAAAATATTCTTTTGTTCCAAGGATTAAAATTGCAAAGCAATTAATGTGCAAATTAATTTTCGCAGGTGGACTGGGAGGCTAATTTCGATTGCAAATTCTAGGTAAATGAAGCACAATTTCAAAATTCCATGATCTGGGTTTTGTGCAAAAAGACATAAATTGACTTAAAATTGGAAAATTTCTAAAAATTTGAAGAATTTTCAGATATTATATGAGTTATTACAAGCACAAATTTTCATAAAAATTTCCTACACAATATGGACGACTCACTGGAATTCTATTTTTATATCATCAATTTTCCTTTCCGATTTTGTGCAAAGGGAATGGTTATGGTGGGAAATTATATTCTTGTGACTATATATATATATATTTGAAGAGTTGGAATATATTGTATATAGAAGGATGTTCCTGCTCGATACCTTCTACATCTGAGGTGGGGTGAGCATGAATTGACAATAGATATTGAATTTAATCAACACAATGGTTGAGTGAAAGAGTTGGATGTGGAATTGGAAAGTGTCCACCATGCTTATACTTAGTTACGTGGAGACAACCAATATCTCAAAGAAAAATTAGCAGATGTGCTTGTCTTTATGAAACACCTTGAAGAGGAAACATTTAATTTCCAGGGAGAGAAAGAATCACTTCTGATTAAAACTACATAAAGTAATAACTAGGCAAGTCACTCACATAAACGTGTTGATTTGTTGAAAGCAAAAGTAAAAGACCTAAAACAAAAATTAGAGTAAGAAATAAGTAATTTTAAAATGTTAGAGATTGAAATAGATAAATTACAACATGTAATATGTCAAATGGACAGTAGAAATCCAGTATTGTCGGAAGAGTGTCAAAGGCTCAATGAAAATTGTAGCTTTGTAAAGGAAAAGTCAATAGAGCTTGTTGAAGGAAAGGTGAGGGGTGCTAATTCAAAATGCATGAAGTTGTTACATGTGATTGTTGAAAATGCCAATAATCCACTATGGTAGTGTATTTGGCATAAGGGTGTACGAAATACATTTCTTTA
Organism: Pinus albicaulis; assembly: GCA_034641835.2. Classification (NCBI taxonomy): domain Eukaryota; kingdom Viridiplantae; phylum Streptophyta; class Pinopsida; order Pinales; family Pinaceae; genus Pinus; species Pinus albicaulis. The sequence continues at coordinate 401,505,307 of CM076580.1, read as the reverse complement.
GCAAGTTGTCTGCTCTGTGCACAAGGTCATAGAAAAAAATGTTTGTCTACTATTAGTGGAACACATTTGACATAATGTAAACTAAGTTTGAGGGAAAAATAAGAATACAACACTAAGAAAAAAACAAAACACAATATGCAAAATACAAAAGCTCGATGGAGAAAACATCCTAATAACAAAAGTGGAGAATTATCCCTTTATTAGGTGTTGGTGGTGAATAAAGATACAATTATAAACACTTGAAGAGGGCCCTTGAAGATATGGAGCTTATATACCCAAAAAAATGAGTCTCCTTCCCTCGATTTCCTACAAACGCATCTTCCCTTTCTCAAAGGATGGTAGATCAAGATCAACTGGTGTACCTCTCTCTCTTGGAATGAGATGTTGGTTGGCCAACATATGAGTCATTCCAATCCCTCTACTACTGAAACATGCAAGTTGGTTTACTATGAAGCAATTTATCCACCATAACAATGTCTCTCCATTTATTCTTCCAAAGGCTAGTTTATATAGACATTTTTTGAATTGCTCCTCTTTCTCCTGGCCCAAGATTAATAGTGACTCAAGAGTGGAGGAGAGATTCCTCTGTGGGCTTCATTTAATCCTCAAGGTGGCTCGAATTAATCTTTCCTTGATAGTACTAGGTGGAGAATCATCCTAACCAAACATGCCAAGTTGTACCAAATGGTGAAATTTTTCCATATTTAGGGTTGTGCGACTATCGAACGAATAGCTGCATTGTGCACAAAATTCCTTTGATGTTGGTGTGTTGTCCCTTAATTGACATCATAACCTTAGGAAAAAACAAATTTCTGGCATTTCCTAATATATTAATTCCCTGAAAATCTTTGTTTGTACCTTCTACTTGACATTTTTAATGTCTTTTTCCCGTATGATTTCCTGGTGTTAACAGTTGCCCCCTAATGTATGTGGTCCAGGAAGCTCTGTATAGCCAAAATACATTATGTTTTCTTTTATGTGTGATCCTTTTGAGAGAGAGGGAGAGAGAGTAACTTGCTTTGGAACTCAGTTGGGAGACCCCTTATCTTAAGTAAAAAAGACACCATGCTTTGTAGGAAATATGTAAGAGAAAAAAAAAGAAATATTTCTACAAGGTTGGGATGTCCCATGCTTGTGATGTTTTAATAGCTAGGCTAATTTGATAGAAACTGGTTCTGTCATGTCACATTTGTGGTTGGTGACCTAGTGTTGGTTGATGACGATAGTTGCTGACACCCTCGGGGACATTTTTTCTTTGAATAAAAAAGGTTGAACATGGTAACCACATGCACAATGTGTTTTGGAGAAAGTTCTCAATGGATGCATGGGTCTATGACTATTGGGGACCTTCCCATGTGAGTATTGCTAAAACAGATGCTTACTGATATACAGGTCTTTGGAAAATTTTAATATAGTGCAATGGTTATGAAGTACAATACCATATTTGACATGAAACCTTGTGTTGATGCCAAATTTCAAGAGGATTGATGACATCAATGGGCAATGTTAATTCCCATTGTGCCATATGATGATGCCCTATTATGGTGAGGGTCCATCCAAGGTTCTACCTCCTTCCTGGAAAATGGTTGTTTGAAGTTGACAAGAAGGAAACAAGAACTGTTTGAAACAAGTATTGATGCAAGGGACCAGGGTTTATTGATGTAGCGGGGTATAATATGATAGGTTAATAAGGCATGATGATGAGAGATGGATATAATTGATGATAGTGGTTAAGTGGACTGAGGTTGGAGCTATAAATGCGAGTGGTGACAGTCATAACAATTTCAGATGGGGAAATACCTAGGGTGGGTAGGACATCCAGGGTGGGTGCATGTTTGCTATGATTGCCGTGGTTGGGTGTGGTAAAGAATGCACAGTTCTGACCAAGGGTGATTAGGGACTACTGTTAGGTAAAAAATGTAAATGGATGGGTGGGAGTCTTCTCCTAAAAAATCTTTTTACACTTGCAAAAATAATATGAAAGTGGTTTGGATGTACAAGAACAGAAATGGGTGCTCAAAAACTTGAATAATACCACACTATGATGTAAGGAGTGTGTTTTCCAGAGGGTGGGGGCCCCATTGGTTGGTCTCAGTGTGGGGGTGATGAGGCAGATGAAATGTCGTAGATGGGCTATGCTTACAAGGGTGTGATAGGAAAAATGTGAAACCCAATGATGCATTTTTACTGAGCCACTTTGTAGAGAATGGTAGCCTAGGAAATGGGTTTTAACATGCAATGGGTAATACTTGAGTTGATGTTTAATGATGGATGTATCAACATGGAGTAGTTCCCAGACCGGAGTTTATGACCATGGATTAAGGCTTTTGCGTATGGTCTACATGAGTGATGGATGCCTTGGATGGTGAGGCTATAGCAACCTGCAAGGGTGTTTATTATGTGTAATATGGGGTGATAATAAACATGGTCGAGTGAATTAAACATATGGTTTTATTTTGAATAAATGATGTTAGGATATGCAAGGCATTTCATGAAGCCTATCATGTTGAGGATAGAATGATACCTGCTCTTGTGCTTTTGTTGTCTAGGACATATAGTGATTTGGTGTGCTTGCAACATCTGTAGCTAATGCCCAAAGTGAGCGCATATTTTCCATTCAAGAATTTTGAAGTGATCAGAGAGGGTGTACCTGACCTGAAGTATGGTGGGCATTGCGCCTAAAAATGAATTTTTATGAAACTTGGATTTATGGGGTCCAAATTGAAGATGATGAAGTCCTTATCACCGTGTTTCTCGCGGTTTTGTGATTGGGTACTCTGAGCTCAAGTTATTAGCTTTTTAAAATCACAAAAAGGGCGATATATAGGCCAATATGGCCCAATTTCAAATCAATAATTTATGCTTTTTGAGGATCTAAGGTCAGAGTAGAGCTATATTCCTAAGCTTTTATTACCGTTGTGGTTATCTAGAGCACCCATGATTCACGTTGTCAGCGTCAGGAAAGAGATAAAACGTCATGATTTTTATTTTTGTCATTTTCATGTGTAGGTGGATTGAAAAAATGTCATTTTGTACGGATTTTATGTCCATTTTTGGGCAGGATTGAGTGGGTGATTGACGATGGTGTGCGTGGTCCTTGTGCAAAAGTTTCATTTTGCACGAAGGCCCCGTGGGTAGCCAAGCTTTAGCATGTTGTGCTGCAAATTTGGAACAAATTCAAAAGGATATGCTTATTTTATTCTCTCAAAAAGAATCCATAAAGGGAGACATTGCTGCTGGGATCAACAAATCATCAAATCTTCAGCAAGAAATATTCCAATTACAAGAAGAAATGAAGGCTTTACAAATTAATTTAAAGGATCGAATGTTGTTATTAAGTGGATAAAAACCATTTGTTTCACAGGAGGACAGTGTGATCAAGAACGAATGAGAGCAGCTTCAAAGCCTTGAATGTAGATTATGATAACGTTCGTCAACCTGGTCGTTGGAATTCACCATATGTTGGAACGATCGAAGATCCATACAAATTTTGGCCCATATCCAATGGTTTTACGTTAGGACAAAGTGCATAATTTTTAATGAAGTGAGTGGTCCCATAAGAAATTTTCTTTGAATTGCCATCAAACAGATATATGACTACAATTAGTTACGACAACGCCCTCTTATATTCAAGAAACTAGAATGAGTGTTCTCATTAATGGATTTTGTTTTTGGTTAATGCCGTATGGCGCACGTGAAATCGACTTGGTCCCACACATTTAAATGGTTGTGCTTTTATTTTAAAAACAAACACATACATCTTTTATGTTCATATATACATATTTTTCCAAAAATCTAATTTCATATATTGTGAATATTTTAAGAATATTTGATATTATTTCAAAAGGGAGGAAAATAAATATTGTATAATATATATAATATTTAATATGTTTTTGTTTTGTTTTTAAACATTTTCAAAAGAGAGGCCAGTTTGTTAATTGTTCCAAAAATCAGTTCTTGGAATAAATTAAGACCGTTAGTCAGTTAGGATGAGAGGGGAAATAAAAGTGAAAAATCAAGATATTGTAGGATTTCTTTTCCAAGTCTTTTGGTCGTGAGGAGGAGAATTTTTTGTGTTTTTGGATCTCCATGTGCATATGAATAAAGCTTTCAAGTGCTTCCAGAACTTGTTGAGTATGATTCATTTTTTCTAGTCACATCCCATTTTTATGTCATTTTTCTTTAGAATTTACTAATGAAGCTTGTTGGCCCTCATTTTTTATCAATTTTTTCTTATTAAAATCCATCTAATTTCCATATTTTACCACTTTATACCATCCACATATGACCTATTTTGACCTTATTATGCATATTCAGGAAAATAAATTATTTTTTTCAATTTTTAGAAATTTTTGAAAAAATTGGGCTTTAAAAGTATTTTTGGACAGAACTGAAAATTCCCATAATGGCTTCATTGATGTCATACTTGTAGGACACCTAGGCTGAAGCTTAATACATTTCTAGAAATATTGGGAATTAATATTAGATGTACACCTATTTTTTGGTCAAACCGAGCTAAAACAGGCCCAGTCAATGCTCATCAAACATGACCTATTTTTCAGGAATCCCTAGGAAATAGGGCAGAAATAGTAGGTTTTGGGATTTTTTTTCAGATTTTGTGTAAATAATTGGATGAGTTCGACCTAGATGGATGGGATTAGGATAAGATAAGGTTGTTAGAGACAATGTAGCATAGTTTGTTTATTATTTATCTATTTATACCAAGTTTGTGAACCATTGAAACATGTAGAAATTGTGTAACTTAACTTTGATATTTCTAAAACTTTGGAAATTTAATTGATTAATTAGATGAAAGAAATTTCAGTGTGCGAGGCAAGGGTGGAGGGCCCCACACCGAGCCAAGTGAACTTTCTAGTTATTTGTAGTTGCAGTTTTTGAACTAGTTTGTTTTATGATTAATTTGGTAATTAGATATATGCGGATGATTTATGAGTGCTGATGAATCTAATTCTCGTTCTTATTTTTCATATGAAAGGACAATCCAATGTTTAAGTTAAACATTCTTTCTATCTAATTAAGATCTAGAGCTAGAATTCATCTTTTCCTACTTTTTAATGCTTTTCTGAATTCCTGTTTTCTAGCAATAGTATTATTGATGAATGAATCTGTAATGAAGGACAACTAGGATCTCTTTAGTTAAGAGCCTCTTTAGTTGTTGTTTCATGCATCTTGATCTATTGCTCAATTAGTGGTTTTAGTTTCTATTTCATGAAGTAATTTTGTAAGAGAAGGACAAACAAGTCTCTTAAGTTAGGAGATTCTTCTGCTGCTAATTACATAATTGAATTTAGAAATTATTTAGTTTAGATTTATATTTTTAATATGAATTTCCTTAATCATTAATAAATCATCTTCTAACTTGATCATAGTTGAAACCCATATATCTTGGGGATTCTTCTAAGTCCTACTAGCCCAGTTTGATAATAAATACTTGTGTTTATTTACCTGTTAAACAACCCAACATTTTGGTGTTGTTTCCGGGGAAGCATATTTTGAAGTGGTCAATTAAAAAAAGCAAACAAAAAAACAAAACAAAAACTACAAAAACTTAGTTTTTCTTTTAGTTATGTTTCTTTATGCCTAGAGATAGATATTAGAAGGGTAGATTCATTAAAAAAAAAACCCAACAAAATATTTAAAAAAAAAAAACTAAATAACTACAAAATCCATTTGCCCAACAAGATCTCCAAAAGATGATGCTAAAGAAGTCATTTAGTGAAGGAGGGTATGCCACTACAAGGATCTTCTTAAATCCTTGTCCACAATTTAGAGTGATCACTAGGGATGAATCTTCATTTTATAAGTTAGAAGAGGAACAAAGCATCCATGAAGAGGATCCACAAGAAGAAAACTTAGAATCTTCTTCTAGTTATATTTGTAAGGAGATGGATGAGTCATGGATCACATACAATGAAGATCAAACATTAGAGCCCGAAATTGAAGAAATTCTAGCATGTATATCACAAGATCCCTTGTGCATTCAAGATTTTGAACAAGTGCTACACGAAGAAATTTTTGATATGACAACTAAAGAGAGCCAAGAAAACACAGATCATCTTAAAACTTGGTTTCAACTAATCATTAGGTCACAAAACCACTCCATTATTCAACATCCTTTAGCATCAAATCTTTATGATCAACTAATCTTTCATGTCCAAGCATTCATTAAAGTATATTTTTCAAACTTGGATGTGAGTTTACTTACGATCTTGTTACGGAAATGGATGCATTGGAAATTATCTTATACTTGAGGGAATGCCTTATTTTTATACAATAGAGTAGGATAGAATAGAATAAAATAAATAAATGGGTGGAATGAGTTCACAATAACACTCTTTCTCATAAATAATTATTCACGTCATTGTTTAATACTCATTTGAAAGGATTTCATGACAAAATACGCTAAGGAAAATCCTTGTTTGGGGAACCATATAGGATCATTTTTAAAAATCATGTTTTTAAACAAGGTATCTCTTGAAATCTATTTTTTAATACCATTTGAAAAATTCAATTTGGATCACAAATAAAAATGATTAAAATAAACACTACATTTCAAGAAAAATTTTAAGGACAGAGTTAGTACAACATTGATTTGAGGGTTCTAATGGAAACATTTTTACCTGATATTAATAGGGAGGATCGCCCTTGGAATCTAGTTTCCAAATCAATTTGAATCATCTCAATCTGACATTATATGAAAAATATATGCTCCAAATACTAACTGCTTGTTGAAAAATCTACATGGTGACAATTCTAGGTCTTAACTGTTCATTGGCATATTTCACATATCAAAACATATTATTTTCAAAACCTGTTTCTAATGGAAATACATATTGAAGTCTAGTTCAAGACACAATTTGAACCATACCATTTGGAGGTCAGGTGAAAAATGTATTCCACATTTAGTGACAACATGTCTTAAAATCAACATAGTCAAAACTCTGCCTCCTAGGTCTGTTCATCATCATTTTTTTGATAACAAACCTAATGATTTTAAAATTATATTTCTACTGAAAATAAAAAAATGAATCTACTTTAATATCCAAGTGGAATCACATCGATTCGATCTTTAACGAAATAGTTACACTCCAAAAAGTTACTGTTGGTTAAGTAAAAAATTCACACGAAGTTTTATCAAAGATGGTACTTCTCATACTTTTTGGCATATAATTTAAAATTTTTTTGAGAAAATGTTTATATTGGATATACCCATATTAATTCACATTAAATTGGCTTTGAAATCACTCTAATTGGACATAAAACGAATATTTTGTGACCAAAATACCGCTAGGAGGTCTAGGATGGCTATTATTCCTCAAAGGGGTAAACAAATGCAATTTCTTTATATATCATCTTTGGAATTGTTTTTAAGAATTTATTGAATTTGCTATACATATTTCTTGGAATAAGAGAGACTGTACACCTCTCTTCCTCCATCATCATCTAAGATTTTATTACATGCAAATGCTATGTTTTTGCAGGTCATAGGAAGATTTGAGGAGTCAACTCCATGATTTTCAAAGTCAATATTTAAAAATATTAAAGAAAATATTCAAGTCAAATCAAAGTGGAATTCAAAAGATGTTGAGTTCATCTAATGAAACTCAAAACTCATGAAGCTTGATTTCATTTGCTGACCAAAAACCCTAGAAGAATATCAATATTGAGGCAAAAGACATGAAGCTAATAATAATAAGAATAAGTCAAGATTTACCATGAAAAGCTACATACATTGTCAAAGAAGCCTTTCATAAGCCATATTTTTCATGATTTCATTCATCTACCATATTGTATGTTAAGTTCCGCATTTATGCATGTTGAAGTCTAGACCTATTTTCTATCTATCTATCCATCTACTCTTAGATGATGACTTCAACCTATCTTAATTACATAAGGATTCCATACTTTCCGACTCTATTATACCCCACCTCCATCCAGAAAAGAAAAGAGAAAAAAAATAGAAAAAGGTAAAAAATAATAAAAGAGTTTGGTTGTGAAAATCCAGGAAACTGGCACAATACAAACTCGAATTCATATCGGAAAACCAACTTGTTTGGCTAATATGAATTCTATATTTTGCTTTATTTAAATTTTATTTTGCAAAAATAATCCTCCAAGAAATCCAAGACTTGAGGACAAGTATTAACATAAGCAAGGGGGGAAGTTCGTAATAAAACTATGCAAATAGTTTGAGTAGCTGTATTGTAGAAGGGACCTAAAACATCGTTGAAAATATCATGTAGAAGGGGCTTGAAACATCATTTAAAAATCATTGCAAAAGGGACCTAAAACAACATTTAATATCATTGCAGAAGGGACCTGAACAATATTCATCATAAGGGACCTGAATCAATAGCAGATGTCAAGAAGAACATGAAATAACATAATATCAAGAGGTTCAAGTAAGTAGTTACAATTGTCTATATTCTATCTTAATGCATCTTTGAAGAACCATCATCATGAGTCAAATTTGGACGAACGAGAAAAATTCATCATCAAATCAGTATGAACATCAAGCTATGTTGCGAAAGGGAAAGTACAGTAAGTAAAAAAAAAATTGTTCTTAGAACCATTGATTTTGAAAATTTTCTAGAATTTTTAAACTGGTTTAAACTTGATTATGCATCCTATCATTCTACTAACACCCTACATTTACCCTACCTATATCCTACATCATCACATAAAACATTACATTCCTACCCTACCCTCATCATAATCCTACATTCCATCACAATTCTACATTTATCATAACTATATCCATTACACCATCATACATCATCATAATCTTATGAATTTCCTTACCATTATCCTACCATACCTTTGATTTAACCTATATTAATCCATATATCCCTACATTACCCTATAAGCATTTTGATAAAAAATTGAGGATTTAATATTTTTCCCATGAAGATTTTTTTTTTTTTTTTTCCTACAAAGCCAACAAGAGTTAGTGTCATGATAAAAAAATTTAATTTTAAACATGACCATTCTAGGGTCATTTTAAAATTAAATTAAACAAAAAAAAGTTGCAAAACCAAAGCTACAAGACACAATGAGCAAATATACATATATGTCATTTGATGGAATGATGCACTAGTATTCAAGGGTTTAAAATGATTCATATGTCGGATAATGAAATTGTGACACAAACCTAAGTGCAAATGCAATGAGTAATACAAAGGTCATAACCAAAGTTGAAAATGATGCAATGGAATTATGGGTATGCAAAGGAATGAAGGTATGGGCTTATGATGCAACAAAATTATGAGCATGAAAGTATGGTCTAAAAAAGATATGAGTGAAGCAGAGAACATGAAGTAATGATGATGGGATGTAGGCATACACCATGGAGGAAAGGACGGAGGTGAAACGTTGTCAATTAAACACATGGGCAATCAAGTTACGCAGTCAGAGTATGTGCTAGAAGGTAGGAACGGTCAAATTCCTACAAACAAATATACAAATAATTTTATCACTATGTAAAACGCAAGCGTTGTGTTAAACAATTTTTTTTGTCTCCACCATCATAGCCAAATCGCGCTCAAATAGAGGTGCAGAACATTGTGCGTTCATGCACACGCATACAACACCTGTGTGGAAGGAGAAATAAGTAGAAAAATGAAAATAAGGAAGAAGAGAGAGCTGCATAAAGAAAGAACCTTGAACAGAGGAAGAAAACGCAAAATATATAAGAAGTTGTGAAAGCAAGAAGGCATCAGTTCTCAAGAAGATACAGGACCAAGATTTTCTCAGGGTTTAGGTTAACTGAGCTCACCAACAAATTCCAGAAAATCCGCAGAATGAAGAGGTAAGAAATCACTTCTATATTTCTAGCATTTGAAAGGATTTTAGGAATATTAAGTTTGAGATATTCGTGGGGAGTGTGTCATTCAATAAGGAGTTAAAATCCAGTTATAAATTGCAAAAAACTGCCACCATTTAAACGACCTCGCCACCTGTAATAAGTAAATCCTCGGAGTTGAAGAGGAATGCTAATTAAAATAACATTGTTCAACCACAAGAACATGAATTAATAACTCAGAAATGTCTTCAAGTCGCTGCCAGATCAAGTAATAGAGCTCAAATCATGATTTTTGTTTCATGCATGGATGTGAAATTGGAAAAAAAATGCAGTCCTATTTTCATGTGCACAATGATAGCTTCTTATACAATGAGCCAATTTTGTTGTTCTAATTCTTAACAAAAAAAAATCATCAGACGCATAATGAGATTTTCATATACAATGAGCAAAATTTTTCTCGTATGTACAAAGAATTGTTTTTAAAAAGCAGAGAGGAGAATTTTGTGAAATTTTTTGAAAAATGGAGATTGAAGAATGTGGTCATGGATTGTTAAGGTGTTTTTTTTTTACATGGTGATTTTTTTTTATTAGCATTGGACTCCTTTTTGCAGTGGGGTAGATCGAAGAATATTTTGAGGTATATGGTATTTAAAAAAATCTGGAGCATATCTCATTAATTACATTCGACATCAAATCATCAATTTCGATTTCGCAAGTCCAATGAACACTTAGACAACTCCGATGACCGTTACATAACACCCAGAAATTTACGATTCACTTCACATATAAATATGCAACTCCTGAACAGTCAATTTTGAGAAATTAATTGTTGGAGAGAGAGACAAAGGGTTTAATTGATTTTTCTGCAGCTCAGAAGTTACATAAATTGAAGATTTAAAGGCAAAGAAAAATAGATTTCATTGCTAGAGATGGAATGTGTATGGAAAAGAGAAAGAGATGGATTGTTGGTAAAAAAAATAGATTTCTTCAAAGACTTGTAAGAGAAGTTTTTATTTCCAGAGTTCAATTTTTTATTTCTAAAGAAGGCAAAGAAGGTTGATTTTTATTTTTCCAATTTGGACATTGAGGAGGATTATAAAACTGAGCAAAACTGTAATCGGTCTGTGGGTTATTTTAATTCCTATCTCCAAAATTGATTTCTCAAAGGAAGTGAATGAATTGTTCTATTGCATATAGGGTATTTACAATCTCGATTTCTCTAGGATAGAAATTATTTTTCCAAAATCTATTTTTGAAGAAAAAAGATTCATTTTCTAAAAAAATGATTTTTAAGGACAGAGAAGAGTTTAAAAAATAAAAATAATGTCAATTTTGATTTTGAGGGATAGAGAAGAGTTCATTTAAAAAAAAAAAAAAAAAATCAATTTTGGTTTTGAAGGACAAACAACAGTATTTTCAAAATTGTTTTTTAAAGAAACATAGAGGATTGTTCATTTCAAAATTTGAGGATCTCTGAAGGTAGAATAAGATTCGATTTGCAAGTATGGTGTTCATAAAAGGTAGAGAAGGTTAAAACCAAACCTGAAGGTGTCAAGAACTCAGTTCTAAAAGGAATTTTGACAAAGTATCTTCCAAAAAGGGTATTTTCAAAGCCAAACTCAGAATATTTTTCCTTTCTCTCATCCAAAAGTATTTAAAAGTCCAGATCACATGTACAAAGAAGAGAGAAAACGACATGAGGGTCTTGACATCCTTTTACAGGCAGCTCATCAGGAAGCTTTAGCATCAGGAACTAGAGTCACAGGTACATCAGCAGGGTAGTCATCATACATAAGCAAAAGGTCAAAGAGACAGAGGCAAGCATGAGGACATGCTTGATATTAAGCAAGGGGGAGATGTTGGCCCTCATTTTTTTTATCAATTTTTCTTATTAAAATCCACCTAATTTCCATATTTCCCACTTTATACCATCCACATATGACCTATTTTTACCTTATTATGCATATTCAGGAAAATAAATCATGTTTTTCAATTTTTAGAATTTTTTGTAAAAATTGGGTTTTTAGAGCATTTTTGGATAGACCTGAAAATTCTTGTAATGACTTCGTTGATGTCATACTTGCAGGACACATGGGCTTGATTTGAATACATTTCTAGAAATTTTGGGAACTAATATTGGATGTACACCTATTGGTTCAGTCAAACCAAGCTAAAACATGCCCAGCCAACGCTGGTCAAACATGACTTGTTTTTGATGAATCCCTAGAAAATGGGGCATAAATAGTAGATTTTGGGATTTTTCCAGATTTGGTGTAACTAATTGGATGAGTTCAAGCTATATGGATGGGATTAGGATAATATAATGTTTTTAGAGACATTTTAGCATATTTTGTTTATTATTTATCTATTTATACCAAGTTTGTGAACCATTGAAACATGTAGAAATTGTGTAACTTAACTTTGATATTTCTGAGACTTTGGAAAGTTAATTGAAAGACTTGTTCTATTTCATTTGATGTTTTTATATGGTGAATTCTTGACTGAAGTTTTATTAGCTGAAATAACTTTCATTGTGCGAGGCAAGGGTGGATTTCCCCCACACCAAGCTAAGTGCACTTTCTAGTTATTTGTAGTTGCAGTTTCTGAACTAGTTTGTTTTATGATTAATTTTTTACTTAGATATATGCTGATGAATTATTAGTTTTGATGAATCTAATTCTCATTCTTATTCTGCATATGAAAGGACAATCCAATATTTAATTTAAACATTCTTTCTATCTGATTAAGATCTAGAGTTAGAATTCATCTTTTCTTGCTTTTTAATGCTTTTCTGAATTCCCGTTTTCTAACAATAGTATTATTGATGAATGAATCTATAATTAAGGACAACCAAGGTCTCTTTAGTTAAGAGCCTCTTCAGTTATTGTTTCATGCATCTTGATCTATTGCTCAATTAGTAGTTTTGATTTCTAATTCATGAAGTAATTTTGTAAGAGAAGGTCAAACAAGTCTCTTAAGTTAGGAGATTCTTCTGCTTCTAATTACCTAATTGAATTTAGAAATTATTTAGTTTAGATTTATATTTGTAATATGCATTTTATTAATAATTAATAAATCATCTTCTAACTTGATCATAGTTGAAGCCCATATATCTTGGAGAAGCTTCTAAGTCCTACTAGCCTAGATTGATAATCAATACTTGTGTTTGTTTACCCGTTAAATAACCCAACAAAGATGTTGGTCTTTGATTTACAATTTTATAAGTTAAAGTCAAAATCCTTAATGATGCACTCCTATTTTCTATTTTTTTACTTCCTAATACTTACATTTTTCTTCTAAATTTTGAAACAAGAGATTCTACACATGCAGCCTATTATCAAAGTCTTTTCATCATCACTTTTTTGTATCTTATCTTATCCATTTGTATTCATCTCTAGAAGGCCGCTTGAAATAGTGTTCTCACATTGGAGACTGATAAGAATTAAATCTCTTGGTTTTAATAACATTGGGAGAATAACATATTCTCATCATGTTTATTAATAAATTTCTTTAGAACTGACCTCTTTTCAGATGGGGGTTGTCTCCCAAGATACAAAATTTTTTGGCAACGTTTCCAAGGAATGAAGATACAAAGTTATTTTTCCCTAGTTTTTTTTAAGTTTAAATCTTGTTACTGAGGGTGAAAAGTTTCAACAGTTGGATGTATATTTTCACCTGTGATATTCACTTCGTGGTTTCCTTTTTTGAGTCTTAATGGTTGTTCCTATGTTCTTAGAAAATATGTTTTCCCCACTGTATTTCACTAAGATCCCTATTTATCCTCATCAGATGCCTACATTTCATGAGTGGAATGAATATCTTCCAAGATACAATGGGGATGCAGATAAAATTCCAGTCCAACATCTTAGAAGATTTCACGAATGCATGGAGGAATGGATTATCATTCATGAATATGTGAAGAATAAGTTGTTTATTTTTTCTTTGGACGAGGGAGCTAGGGTTTGGTAGAAGTATTTTCCCTGTTAAAGAATTACCTCTTTGAAAATTTTCCATTCAGTGTTCAATTATTTTTGTAGAACTTCTTATGCACATAAGTTTCTTTTTAAAGGTTGTTGTGAATAATAGGATACTAAAGAAACTTTTAAATCTCACGACAATCCCATTGAAGAAATATATGAGAATTTTTATAATGTATCAAGCATTCAAAGAGGCTATAGCGAGATTCATTATGAAGATGTTCCTAAATGCAAAGAGCTATCTTTTTCTGAAAATGATTCTGAAAAGTTTGAAAAAAATTCTTCTTCTCAAATTCCACAAGCAAAAAATTTCTTGACTCTGATCCAAAAAAATAAAGAAAGCATTAAAATGGGAAGAATTTCAAACCAGCATCAAGAATTTATACCCAGTAATAAAGAAGAAGGAGAAATGATTAAGTTATAAAAAAATCCTCAGAGATATTATTTTATTAAATTTGATTTTCCTCCTACTTATGATTCCTATGATATAGAAGAAGATTCATGGGAAGTTGTACAAGAAGAGAAATCTAGTAATAAATTTCGTGAAGATACTCTGGTTTATGATTTGTATAGTTTTCACGAGGAAGAAGACATATTTTTTTGGGGAAAGGATGAGAGGATTCCTGAAATGAAGGAAGGTGGTTTTCACAAAGTTGTTCATACACATTTAGAAATGAATCAATATTTTTTCCCAAAATACCCAAGCTCAAGAGTTTATTAATTAAGATGATTGCCTTGGAAAAGAAGTTATCTCTAGCAGTTCCAAAGAAAATCCGATGGAATTTTTTTATGAAATACATCAGCCATTTGATACAAATTTGAGAGAAAATAATTTTGTTGATCAAGGTGACTTCTTCTCTCATGCATTCTATGATCCTGTAGTAGACTATATGCCCATTTTTTTTACTTGGAAGTCAATTTATTCTACTAGGTATTTACTTACTCATGTGGACCAGTTTTTCTGCTTTTGGTTATGTTCTTTTTTATTCTTGAAATTTAGGGAGTTGGTATAAGATCTAGCACTCAATTCTTGCTTGGTAGCATTGAAAGGCCGACTTCACTTGATTGTGATCATCCCTGTACATAAGTAGAAGCTTCTACATAAATAATCTCAGAAATTGTGAATTTTATTTTTAGTTCTACTTCATCAGTTCATTTTTCTGTTGATGAATAAGGGTGTTAGTCCCAGTTGGAATCAAATTTCATATTTCAAGAATGTCATATTTCTGTTTTCAGATTCAAATTTTTTCGGTTATTATTTAACTCCATGCCCAACTAAGGCCACTAATCTACTATTATCATCACTTTTCTAGCAAAGTGTCATCCCTAGTCAGAGCCAAATTTTGTAGCTTATTTTTTCTAGCTGGAAATTTTTAAAAGAAGATTTTGAGTTGTTAAAGTGGATGTTTTTTTGTGGGAAAAGGAGAAGCTATTAATAACCATTGTCATTGTATTTTTGTTTGATTATCAAAGAAATCCAAATCAGGGAAGAATTTGTTAGATTCTTGTCAAGATATGTCTTAGAGAGTCAAATGCAAGGAACATTTAGTTCATTTCTAGATGAAAGTAGTCAATTTGTTGCACAAAAGTGTGCTATAGAAATTGCTGCGATAGACATCACAATGGTCATATTGCGAGAGGTTTAAAACCTTTAGTTCATCCTCCTAAGAAAGAATTTATGCGAGAAAATGAGTCATCATTTCTGGTATATTTACATGGGAAGAACAAGAATATTTATGGTCTCTAAAGTGAAAAAATCAAAGATAGATCAAGGCTACATATTGGTAGTCTTACTACTCTTTTTTAGCTTACGACAATTTCAGTGGATTATGTGTTATAAAATAAAGTCATTATTGGGCGAAGTAAATCTAACTACGCACATAGAAAAGGATTGTCTACAATACAGGGAACTTAAGTACAAAATATGATTATGCTTCTCCACAGAAATGAAAGCATGAATTCCAAAGAATTTGTTTGTTGTGAGTGCATTTTATGTAATAATATGTAATTCTAATTTCCCAGGCTATGAAAAAGTGGCAATGTAGACACTACATGTTTTCCTCTAGACAAATTAAAACTTGAAACAACATTTGAAGATGCCACCAACTATCATAATAGTGGATCATAAATTGTGAAAGCAGTTATGTGGTTTATGGTGCAGCTTGAACTAAATGAGTTGGACTCTCCTAGAAGTGAGAATAATTTATCATCAGCTATATTTGGAGGAGAGCTTGCATCTCTTTTCATTGCTATGGTCAATTCAATGTGGAGAAATATTCTAGATGCTCTGTAATTGATATTATCCAGGTCTTAGGGTGAGGTTATTGTATTGGAAATACTAGAAGGTTACCAAGAATTCACACAAGCTGGTAGAGTTCTCCATGCAATGGATCCTTTTGAATGAATCTATAGCATATCTTTGCAATTTCACGTTATGTACTAAAAATGATTCACATAGGAGGAGCATTGTTGGTCCCTTACCATCTCCTAGCTCAAAACGTAATGAAAATGTTGTTGATAAGAAATATTTTGTTATTCTTACACCCAAGAATATGTAAGTGCTTAGGACTCTTTTTGACATAACAGATTGGTTGGATAATGTGTTGGGATCATCATGTGTGTTTGTTGTAGAAATTTTGTAGCTTTATATCACATCATTCATTCACCAAATGCCACTACATAGGAAAAATATTCTTCTATTCCAAGGATTAAAAATGTAAAGCAATTATTGTGCAAATTAATTTTCGTAGCTGGACCGGGAGGCTAATTTCGATTGCAAATTCCAGGTAAATGACGCACAATTTCAAAATTCCACAATTTGGATTTTGTGTAGAAATACAAAAATTGACTTTGAAATGGAAAATTTCTAAAAATTTGAAGAATTTTAAGATATTATGTGAGTTATTTCAAGCACTAATTTTCATAAAAATTCCCTACACAATATGGATGACTCACTGGAATTCTATTTTTATATCATCAATTTTCCTTTTCGATTTTGTGCAAAGGGAATGGTTATGGTGGGAAATTATATTCTTGTGAATATATCTATATTTGAAGAGTTGGAATCTATTGTATATAGAAGGATGTTTTTTCTCAATACCTTCTACGTTTGAGGTAGGGTGAGCATGAATTGACAATATATGTTGAATTTAATCAACACAATGGTCATGTCAAAGAGTTGGATGTGGAATTAGAAAGTGTCCACCATGCTTATACTTAGTTACGCGGAGACAACCAATAGCTCAAAGACAAATTAGTAGATGTGCTTGTCTTTATGAAACACCTTGAAGAGGAAACATTTAAATTCCAGGGAGAGAAAGAATCACTTATGATTAAAATTGCATAAAGTAATAACTAGGCAAGTCACTCACACAAACGTGTTGATTTGTTGAAAGCAAAAGTAGATGACCTGAAACAAAAATTAGAGTAAGAAACAAGTAATTTTAAAATGTTAGAGATTGAAATAGATAAATTACTCCATGTAATATGTCAAATGGATGGTAGAAATCCAGTATTGTTGGATGAGTGTCAAAGGATCTATGAAAATTGCAGCTTTGTAAAGGAAAAGTCAATAGAGCTTTTTGAAGGAAAGGTGAAGGGTGTTAATTCAAAATGCATGAATTTGTTACATGTGATTGTCGAAAATGCCAAAAATCCGTTGTGGTAGTGTATTTGGTGCAAGCTTGTACGAAATACACTTCTTTAGTAAGTTGACTACTTTGTGCACAAGATCACAGAGAAAAAAGACACAAGTTGAGAATTCTCCCTTTATTAGGTGTCGGTGGTGAAAAAATATACAATTCTAAACACTTGAAGAGGGCCCTTGAAGCTATGGAGCTTAGATACCCAAAAAAATGACATCTCCTTCCCTCGATTTCCTGCAAGCCTCTCTTCCCTTTCTCAAAGGATGGTAGATCAAGTTCAATTGGTGGACCTCTCTCTCTTGGAATGAGATATTGGTTGGAAAACATATGAGTCCTTCCAATCCCTCTACTACTGGAATATGAAATATTGTTTACTATGAAGCAATTTATCCAGCATAACAATGTGTCTCCATTTCTTCTTCCAAAGGTTGGTTTATATAGAAATTTTTTGAATTCCTCCTCTTTCTCTTGGCCCAAGTTTGATAGTGACTGAAGAGTGGAGGATAGATTACTTTGTGGGCTCCACTTAATCCTCAAGGTGGCTCAAATTTTTCTTTCCTTGATAGTACTAGGTGGAGAATCATCCTAACCAATCATTCCAAGTGGTTCGAGATGTTGACATTTCACCATATTTAGGGTTGTGCGGCTATCGAAGGAATAGCCATGTTGTGCACAAAGTTCCTTTGATGTTGGCGTGTTTTCTCTTAATTGACATCTAAACCTTAGGAAAAATTAAATTTTTGGCCTTTCCTAATGTATTCCTTCCCTAAAAATCTTTGTTTGTACCTTCTACTTGACAGTTTTAATGTCTTTTTCCTATATGATTTTCTAGTGTTAACAGTTTCCCCCAAATGTATGAGGTCCAGGAAGCTCTGTATAGCCGAAATACATTATGTTTTCTTTTTCTGTGTGATCCTTTTGAGAGAGAGGGAGAGAGAGTAACTTGCTTTGGAACTCAGTTGGGAGACCCCTTGTCTTAAGTAAAAAAGACACCATGCTCTGTAGGAAATATGTAAGAGAAAAAATAAGAAATATTTCTACGAGGCCAAGATGTCCCATGCTTGTGATTTTTTACTAGCTAGGCCAATTTAATAGAAATTGGTTCTGTCATGTCACATTTGTGATTGGTGACCTAGTGTTGGTTGATGACGATAGTTGTTGACACCCTCGGGGGCATTTTTTCTTTGAATAAAAAAATCTGAATATGGTACCCACATGCATGACTTGTTTTGGAGAAATTTCTCAATGGATGCATGGGTCTATGAATGTTGGGGACCTTTCCATGTAAGTATTGCTGAAAGAGATACTTATTGATATACGGGTCTTCGACAAATTTTGAAAGAGTGTAATGGCTGTGAAGTACGATACCATACTTGACATGATAACTTGTGCTAATGTCGAATGTCAAGAGGATCGATGACATCAATGAGCAATGTTAATTCTCATTGTGCCATATGAGGATTCCCCTATTATGGTGAGGGTCCATCCAAGTTACTATCTCCTTCCTGGAAAATGGTTGTTTGAAGTTGACAAGGAGGAAACATCAACCATTTGAAGCAAGTACTGATGCAAGGGAGTAGGGTTTGTTGATGTAGCTAGTATAATGTGATAGGTTAACAAGGCACAATGATGAGAGATGGCTATAATTGGTGATAGTGGTTAAGTGGATCGAGGTCAGAGCTATAAATGCAAGTGGTGACAATCATAACAATTTTGGATGGGGAAATCCTTGGGGTGGGTAGGACATCCAGGGTGGGTGCATGCTTTCTATGATTGTCATGGTTGGGTGTGGTAAAGAATGCATAGTTCCGACCAAGGGTGATTAGGGACTACTTCTAGGTAAAAAATGTAAATGGATAGGTGGGAGTCTTCTCCTAAAAAGGTCTTTGTACACTTGGAAAAATAATATAAAAGTGGTTTGGATGTACAAGAACAGAAATGGGTGCCCAAAAACCTGAAAAATACCGCACTATGATGTGAGGAGTGTGTTTGGTGGAGGGTGGGGGCCCCATTGGTTGGTCTTGGTACAGGGGTGATGAGGCAGATAAAATGCCGCAGATGGACTATGCTTATGAGGGTGTGATAGGAAAAATGTGAAACCCAATGATGCATTTTTATTGAGTCATTTTGTGAAGAATGGTAGCCCGGTAAATGGGTTTTAAGATGCAATGGGAAAAACTTGAGTTGATGTTGGATGATGGATGTATGAACATGGAGTGGTTCCCAAACCGAAGTTTATGACCATGGCTTAAGGCTTTTGCGTATGGTCTACATGAGTGATGGATGCCTTAGATGGTGAGGCTCTACCGACCTGCAAGGTTGTTTATCATATGCAATATGAGGTGATGATAAACATGGTTGGGTGAATTAAACCTATGGTTTTATTTTGAATAAATGATGTCAGGATATGCAAAGATTTTCGAGGAGCCTTTCATGCTTAGGATAAAGTGATACCTACTCTTGTGATTTTTTTATCTGGGACATATAGTGATTTGGCTTGCTTGCAACATCTGTAGCTAATACCCAAAGTGAGAGTATATTTTCCATTAAAATTTTTTGAAATAACTTGAATTTTGAAGTGATCAGAGAGGGCGTACCTGAACTAAAGTATGGTGGGCATTGGGCCTGAAAATGAATTTTTATGAAACTTAGATTTATGGGGTCCGGATTTAACATGATGAAGTGTTTATCACTATGTTTCTCACAATTTTGTGATTGGGTACTCTGATCTCATGTTATGGGCTTTTGAAAATCGAAAAAAGGGCGATATATAGGCCAATATGGACCATTTTCATATCATTTATGCTTTTTGAGGGTCTGAGGTTAGGGCACAACTATCTTCTCGAGTTTTTCTTACCATTGTGGTCAGCTAGAGCACCCAAGATTCATGTTGTCAGTGCTAGGCAAGAGCTAAAATGTCCTCATTTTTATTTTTTTCATTTTCATGTGTGGGTGGATCGTGAAAATTTCATCTTGTATGGATTTTATGCCCATTTTTGGGTAGGACTGTGTGGGTGATCGAAGATGGTGTGCACGGTCCTTGCAAAAAGTTTTCATTTTACACAAAGGCCTCATGGGTTGTCAAGCTTTAGCGTGTTGTGTCGCATTCCTGTGTTTGGTACAAATGTGAGATGAACACACAAAGTTGTTTAATAGGCATGGGGAAGTCATTTTTGAAGAAATTTGATGGGTTTTTTTTATCAAAAACTGACTTTTTAGTGTTTTCCTTGGTGGAATGATGTTGTGGAGAGAGCGAGATTGGAATGATCTTTAAGTGGTCGTGGCGCAAAACCCCCATGCTCGAGAGATGCTAGCTCGGTATGGTTTTCTTATTCATGGAGAAAAAAATACTAATATCTCAAGATGGGTTCTTGTGCTACCTAGTTTGATGCTGGAACAGGCAATGATGTGTTATGGTCCTGCGCCAGAGATATGTAGTGATCTAGCCTAATACTGATGTCTACTTTGTGACGAGTCTCTTTCCTCAGGGGGAGGAACTTCCCTATCCACTTCCTCCTGGGGGAGTGAACATTTATTACTGGGCTGAGGAGGCGAGGCACTCTGGTCTTAACCCCATCATCTGAGGCTACATTCGAGTGAGCTCTATCACTGATTTGGTTGACTGAGCTTCTTTAGCGATGATAGTTTTCTTATTTGGGTTGATGTCGACCCACTGAGTGTTAGGTCTGCATATTCCACTGTTGCGCCGACTCAAGGTTGGTCACTTTTTTGACTGGGCGCACTATGTCTATCAGGGTATGGTCACTCAGCTAGCCAAAGCATAGAGGGGTTCTTTGAAGACTTTTTCATATGCGAGCATTCTTTTCAGTATCATGTATGAGTGGTTTTTGATGTTACGATCCGTTGTGGCGGTGCCTCTAGGTCCTCTGATGGATCCTCAGATGCACTGATGGGAACCTGTGATGCCTCGTGGTGGTGGGGGAGAGGTGGGCTAGTACTGGGATGCAATGATTGAGGCATCATTCAAGTCAAACCTGTAGGTAGTCCTTGATTTTTCATACTCAGGGATGGTCTTTCGAGGGGATCCGAACATGGGTCTCTCTCCTGGTTATGCATGGGGACTGATAGCTATGAACTTTTATGGTTTCTGCATTTTGAGAGTTCTATTTTTATATATATATCATTATTTCTTTGATGGTTACAGTAATATTGTTTTTTGGTTTCTTTTTTAGATGTGGGGTTGACAGGGCATCCTACTACTCACTTGGTAGGCCATCATCCTAGGAGGAGGGATCAGCATGGTGCGGGTCAAGCCTAGCTTGGGGTTTAGGTTAGCGTTGGAGGTCCCTCACGAGATAGCAGCATTGTAGTTGATGGTGGGGATGCTACCCTTGTGGTGCGTGCTGAGGCGACCAAGGCACGGGTGGCCACAGTTGAGGAGTTGTTGGCTGCTGCTGATATCCGAGTGTTGGCAGCAGAGGCCCAAGTGGTTGATGCTGAGGGTCTACTACAGCCTGCTAAGGCCCGGGCCGAGGCGACATATGCTCGTGTTGTGGACTTGGAATATTCATGGAGTTGGACATAGAGGCCGACTCAGAGTTTACCGACCACAGGATTCGATGACTTGACTGACATATGGTTGGAGACAGTGATGGCCTGGGAGAGGGTGCATCGCCCGAATTTGTGTTGAGCAGCACTTGCTATCGCAACTGTTACTCCTATACTGGCACCGGGTGCTTGCGTTAGTCCAAAGGACCCACTGAGCAGAGCTCAACCCTAGAGACATTGTACGATCAAGGAAAGCACCCATTATGAGGATGCTTCCCTGCGTTGATGATATGTATATTTTTTTACTGACATGATAGTCAATGACTTCTTTTTGTATACTAGGGAATATTTTTTGATGTATATATGCCATATTTATTTTCAGCGGCTCTTATGATGTGTCTATGGTTATTTTTATATGTTTTATATGTTTATGATGCATGTTATTAGTTATGATGGATGCTACGCTGATGATGAATTTTTTTTATGGATGATGGTTTAGATGAGATGAATTCTATATTAGGATATGGTTACCTATGTGATCGGTTACCTGATTCCGATATCTTGGTATATGTGTAAATGTAATGTGATAAAAGTGGCAGACTAACCATTGTGCATGAAAATACTTCCTAAATAGGTGTGAATCTCGTATTTGAAAGAGTTGGTTTAACTGCGATACCACTAAATGGGAATCAAGGAAGACATGTAGATGGATGATGCTATGGTTGGAGGAATCACTCAACATCTCGATGACAACATCATATTCTGCTTGATTATTTGTAGTTGACTTGATACATACTCTGTTGGTGAGGAATGGTGAATGGTCAGGAGAGTATATGGCCTAGGCGGCTAAGGCTAAATTTTGTGACCATCGAGAGGCTCCATCAACAAATCCAAAATAGTATATGGGAAGACGATCTATTTGTGACACAAGAATGCTTATTTTAGAACAATTCCATGATGATTGTGATCATCATAAAAATTATGTTACATTCATTTTATCTTTATGGTATTGAGGCTTTCCACCTTACGGGTATAATTTTTTGAGGTAGATCCCATTGATGGGATTAGCTAGGCATGTACCGCCAATCTCTGAAAAATGAATGCTCCTTTGAGGAGATAATTTTTTATGATGTAAGGACACTTTGATAATGTTTCTAACTTCTCAGGTCCTAAGAATTCTTTTACAACATCGTAGCGGAGGACTAGCTCCCCCTCGGAAAAATGAGTGAGGCGTGATGTTGCTTTCAAATGATGCTTTTACTCTTTTCTTGTAAGCCTCGTTGTCTTGAAGATATTCTCGTCGAATTTCATCGACGAGTTATAATTGTACCAACCGTTGCTCTAGAGGCTGAGTATCAATGATAATTTCGATGGCTGTGTGTAAGTTGGGGATTTCGCGCTCAATGGGAAGCACAACCTCCACTCCATATACGAACTCGAAATGCATGAACCCTATTGAGGATTTGACTACTATGTGTTATGCCCATAAAGCTGAAAAACCCATATGGTGCTAGTTGGTTTTATGGTTGTTTTCCATGCACTGTAACTTTGTTTTGAGTACTTTGGTAACAACTTCTACCTAGTTGTTGGACTGGGGGTAGTATGGTGAAAAAAAATCATGTGTGAAGCCAAGGTGATGAGATATCTCCTAGAATATTTCATTATCAAAATGATTTCCATGGTTGGAGACTAACTCATTAGGTACAGTGAACCATGCGATGACATTGTTAAAGAGAAACTGAGTTGTGGTTTCTACGGTGTTATCATATGTGGGCATGACTTCTGCCCATTTAGTGAAATAGTCAACGACTACTATGATGTATTTGTGGTTTCTAGAAGAAGTAGGGTTGCAATTCATAAAGTTGATGCCCAATTTGAAAAAGGGGCCTGCTACAACGACCGAGTGCATGGGAGCTGGGGGGGATCTTGCCTTGTGAGTGAAGTGTTGGCATTGTTTGCACCTTTTGACTTATTGTATGCAATCATGGAATAGGGTGGGCCAAAAATAACCATCATGTAAGACTATTTAGGTGGTGACCATCCTGGAGAGATGGTCACCACAAGCCCCACTATGGCTATCATTTAGGGCCTGCTCATCTTGGTCGTGAGTGAGGCATCGACACAAAAATGGTGTCAATGCCTTTTTGATAAAGGATGTCCCCCATGAGAAGGTATCAGGGGGCCTGTTGGCATATGTGCCTTCGGTCGTCACAAGTGAGATGAGGTTTGAATTTTTGGGTTCGCAGAAACAGAAGAATTTCACCATACTAAGGGTCCCTGGTCATCACTAAGAACAAATTTTCATTGCGTAGTGAGTCATTAACTAGAGACCTTTGGGTCGCACTTCAGAGATTAGTGATGAATTCAGCTAGGCCCATTAGTGATTTCTTGCTCTTGGTGGAGCTAAACTATAGGTCGAATTCCTGTAGTATAACTATCCATCAAGCATTCTTATGGTTCATCATACAACAGGTTAGCAAATATTGAATGCGGTTGATAGTTGATATGACTGTTGTAGTCATTAGGATGATGTAATTCCGAAGATTTTGTACTACATGTACTAGAGCTAGGGAATCTTTTTATTCTAGCTCATACCTCAAACCAGGGCCGGCTAGGTTATTTCTGATGTAATAAATTGCATGCTCTTTGTTGTCGAGTCCATTATGGAATAACACTCCATCTATGGTTGTATCCGATGCATATAGGTATAAGGTGTATTTCTTATCGTAATTGTGTGGGATGATCAAGGGGGCTGAATAAAAGGTGTCTTTCAGTGCCTAAAATGACTTTTGAGCCTGATCATCCCACTTGAATGGAATGTCCTGATGGACCAGGCACATGAAGCCCTACACGCAAGTGGCATAGTCAGGGACAAAGCATCATAAGAAGTTGTCTTTTCCTTGCATACTTTGGAGTTTCTTTAGCATTTTGGGTGGTGGTACCTCTTTGATTGTATGGACCTTCAGGGGGTGAGATTTGACTCCTTGTTGGGACACTATGAATCCTAACAGTATTCCTGTGTTAACGTAGAAGACACACTTGAGAGGGTTGAAGCATAGATTGTAGTGTCGGCACTATTGAAATACCAAACATAAATCTTCTATATGGTCAGTTCATTTCTTGGATCATACTGTGAGGTCGTCAAAGTAGACTAAGATAATATGAGCTAGGTCATGGAAGATATAGTTCACGGCCCGCTGAAAGGTGGATCTAGTGTTTTTAAGACCAAATTGCATAACCTGATATGCAAATGTGCCCTAAGGGGTGGTGAATGCAGTCTTATATTGATCCGTATGTTAGATCTAAATTTGATTGTACCTCGAAAATCCATCCATGAATGACAATGCCTCATGACCAATTAAAGCATCAATGAATTGGTTGATGAAAGGAGTGGGGTAGTTGTCTTTGGGAAAATATTTGTTTAAATCTCAAAAATCAGTACAAACTCGAATGGTGCCATGTTTCTTCATGATGTGTACAGGTTTAGAAACCCAAGATGTGTAAGTGATTGGGTATATGAATCTTGTCCATATCTTGTTTGGATGGGTGTAACTGGCGTTGTTTTTGGCAGATGAGTGATATGTTAGGCCAAGTGTCAATGTGATGCTCCACGATGGTGGGGGTTCACCTTAACATTTCCAAATAGTCCCACGTGAAGATATCCCTATATTATTGTAATAGGTTTGTATATGCGGCTACCTCATCTGGGTAGCATGTTGCCCCCAACAAGATTTATTCGTATTTGCCTGGTTTTTTCGAGATATTCACCTTAATGGTTGGCGAAATATTCGACATATTTCCTTCCTTAAATTCATCGGGCGCTGGGATAGGATTCTTGAACCAATATACCTTTTGTGGCGGAAGGAAGTGTTTGGATTAATTGGCGTAAATATCCTAGGTTTTTGTGTTGCTAGGCATGAACTCTTTTTCTGGAAGAAAAAATGAGCGGTGATGCATTGCATCCCGCGGACAATATAGTTCTGTCATGGCCTCTAATATATCCTCATCCGAGTGAAACTAGATTCCTAACGAGGGATTGTTTTGTGCGAGGCCGTGAGGAATTGGTTCAGGCCTAACAATGATAGTTGACAGACATGAATATGATTTTGTGGCTTATTGAATCGAACTAGATGAGGTTGACAAGATGTATACAGGCTAGGTTTTCACCACCGAAGGTATTACTACCATTGTGGTAGTTGCAGCGGTCTCAACACCAAGGAATGATGAGAAGTCAACACAAGTCATCGTTACCATGCATGATGAGATGAATCATATATGGTTTTGTGTGTGATCAGAATTACATGGCGGAAGAATTTCCATGATGTTTTTTTTTTTTTTTAAGCCAGAGGAGATTCATGCTCTCTTGGAGGTGTACAAAGGCTACATGTATCTTCTTTTATGTGAATATTTTGATGGATGCAAAGGTGACGAAATTTTCTCAACATAGGTAATTTATCTGTATCATGATCATAGCTCATGAAAATGTTGCATGGAGTAAAAGTACTCACTGATTATATTATATGAGATCCATTACTGCTCATCATGATGGGGTATGGTTACGAGAATGTGTACTTCTTCTTTTTTTCCATCTCCTAGTCTTAGATCTTGTGTGATTTGGCTCCTTTGGGAGTTTCTCTTCTAATGCTACTTTAGCCACTCTTAACCTTGGAAGGTAATGGAAGTTCATCATGTGGTGAAATTGCGAGAAAATTTTCCAATAATAGTGCATGATATTTTCTTTATTATATAAATGAATGTAAGGTATGGGCATGACCATGTGAAGATTGTGAGTGAACTTGTTAATCTCCCAAAATTGATTGACCATGTGGTCATTTTTATTACATAAGGCACATGAGATGTTATGTTTTATTCTTACCTCATTGGGGCAAGGGGCTTCCTTCATGGTCTTAGGTGGTTGGTGACAACGGGGGCTAGGCCTTGTTTTTATCGACTCCCTATGCCGTGGTAACTCGAAACTGACTACGTCTGGATTATTGGTGACGAATGAGCGCATGATGTCTAACCTAAGTCAAAATTGAGGGACATAGGTGCAATGCCAAGCGTCGTGGTTATCTTGGAAATTAGAAAAGACTAATGCTCTTTTGTTTTCCAATCCCTTTGGACCATCGAGGTGATTTGGTACCATTATTGGAATGATCCTAAATTTGGGCATTGATTGATTAAATGGTCATGTTCTTCACACAATACATAGGTTGGGACTAGGCGTGTGGGGGGTTTGGGGGTGGGAAGTTGTCATTTTGGTGGATTCCTCTCTTTAGATACGCAGAGGATGGACCTAGTTACTTCATTCTCTAGGGTTGTGGAACTTCCTACGAACTCTGACTCTAATTTCTCCAAGTCAGCAATATTGGTTATGACCAAGCGTAGTGCCTCTAACACTAAACATAATCAGGGAATGTAGGGAAAATGATGAATATGGTGGTTGTCCTGGTATATTTGACAAGGATATTGATTGGGTCGTAACCCTATGAAGTACACTGGGTTAACCGGGTACCACCTTTGAAAGAACTCTAGAGATGCACATTGCATGATCAAATGATCACATTTGTCACATAATGTTCAAAGCTAGTCATGAGGTTGAGGATGGTTATGGGGGAGAGGTGGTTTTTCTAGTGACTCTCTCTCTTTAGATATATATAATATTGACCTTGTTGCTTTAGTCCTTTAAGTTGTAGTGTTATCTTTGGATTCTGTGTCCAAGTTTGATAAATTAGGATTTTCAGCGATGAAACATCACATGAAATCGAACATTGATCAGAGACAATGGAGGTTGGGACGATGATGCATGTGATGGTTGCTCCTACAGATGTGACATGTGTGCCTTCTGTGTCACGATAAGTTGCTTTGGGTAAAATGTGGTATTGGGTAACAACAGTTAAAATCCCTTAATTTAGGGCATTGTATGATCAAGTGATTGGGTTCATCGCACAATGCGCAAACTCAGACATGTGGTGTGGCCTCTATTTTCTTATTTGAGCCATTGGGTTGGATGATTATGAGCACGATGTAGATTCATATCACACATACAATATTTTTTTGGACCCATCTGCTTTCATTTGTATGGATTTGGCGAAGGGGTCTTCAATATTGGATTACTCTAGGGCTTGCAATGCACCCCTATATCGAGGAATATTTGGGAAATTATGGGTGTAATGCCTATAATGGTCTCATATGGAACACACATGATTGGTGTGTAATGCTTTCCCTTGGTTGTTCGTGACCTGTTCCTTATTACAAGTATCTAAGGTCATGACATTTCAGGTTTTAATTCTTCTAATTCATGGAAAATATTAGTAGGATGGCGTACAATATCACACAATGCACAAGGTTGTAATGCCTTAGGTAACTTGGGGGTTTCAAACTTTTTTCATTTTTTGTTATTCCTTTTGGTAGTGCCAGCTGGCATCACTACGGGTGTTTCTTTAACTACTATGACATCTTGGGGGCAATAGGGTTCATACCTGTAGATGTAATTGTTGGGAATTCTAGCACGACTGGAAGGACCAAATACCACAATGATATTAAGAAATCCATATTTGGAAATTTCAAGAGTTGCGATGACCTATTTCGATACAAAACCGGGTGGGGGATACAAAAATGGGGTCTGTGAAATAACATATGCTAGGAATTTCGTACCCGTGGATTCGCATTTGTACTGCTAGTTTCTGCTTCCGGGTTGGTTTTGGTGTTTGATGAGCTCATCATGAACAATGATGCCTCCATGCTTTCAGGGGCTTCCCCTGGTACAATAGGGGGATCTCCTAATAAGGAGCCTAAGATAGATGATTATTTGAATTGGCCAGGGCCAAATTCTATATACCTTGTGAGTGGTTTTGTGGTGGTATCTATGTATGGTAGTACAACATCTAGAGCGGTCATGGATCCTTTTAGTAGTATGTGAGCTGGTCGATGGTGATGATCTGATCATCATGAGGGAACATCATTACCCTAAAAATAGAGGATGTGATCTCAGTCATAGCATACGTGTAACTCTGCCCGAGGAGTAGATTTTAGTCTATTTGTGCATCTAAGACCTTAATGTATATAAGGATTGTTTTTCCAGCCAGGTTCATTGGGACATTTTGATAAAGACAAATTTGGGATGATGGACACCCGTTGTATTCTCTAAGCATGATGTCAGATGGTTTCAATTTAGGTGATCCTAACTTTTTCCAAACTTATTTGGACATGATCCACATGGATTCTCCTTCATCCACAATGCATTGGTGTGTGGTGATATTTTGAACTGAAACTAGAACCTAGAAAGAAAATAGGGAAGGAAGCCTAGGGCTTTCATTTTCTAGGTCGAAAACCATTAAGCAAGAATCAGAGAGGTTGATCACACTTAAGGCGAAAATTAAGGCCTTCTGATGTGTTGGGCATGATTGTAGGACTTCCAATGATGACATGGCTACTAGAGATTGAGCCAAGTCATCCACTATACTATAGCTATGAGCAGCATTGGAATGATGTCCTACAGGATTGTTTGGTCCTTTTATCGTTCTTGGAAGGGGCTTAATCAGTACTTTGGATATAGTTAACAATGTGGTAGGTGCGCTCGTTCTTGTACCTGATGAGTTGGTATCCGAGGGAGTTTCATAGTTCCTATTCCATGTTTGGAAGAAAATATCTCCTTGATCCATGCATATTTCATGGTTATTCCCTCCAATCTCGCTTTGGGGTGGTTTTTGTTGATGGGTATTAACCACTCCTTGGTGGGGGAAACATTCCTACATTACTGCAATTTGCTGGGTAGGTCCCCCTTGTCCTTGGTTACCCTGAAGTTTTTTCAATTTTAGGAGTTTGAGATAGTGGTAAGTGTAATGTCCATACTCACCACATATCAGACAAGAGTGATTTTTCCTTAAAATGGGTCTCTTGTTTTTCCCTTGGGAGTTATTACATGGCTCCTAGTTTGATTTCGGTTGGGGTTTCCCAACCCTGAGATCGCAGGGGGCGTTGTTGATTATTTTCCCCTTTCTAGGATCTCCCTTTTGCTTATTCCTTGGATTATTCTTTACAACATTTGGAGGATTATTCCATTCTCCTGATCAAAAGATTGTCACTACTGAGCCTAGGATGGTTGCAAAAGATTCATCAGTGCATTATTTTTCTTCAGTGGTGTATTTGGTGTGGGAAAAGGGAAGTATTGGTTCCCCTATCCTCAATTGGTGTATGGTTGTTGGGGTGAATCTCTTGTATCAACATTCTTAGCTGAGTACTAGTTCCCCTGAAGGGAAGCATATGATGTTGGCAATATGATGCAGAGTGTTGTCCTTGATGGCAACCCACTGAATGAAGATGAAGACATGTGACTGTTGACATGTGTTGTCCTTGATGGCAAACCACCTGATGAAGTAATACTTGACCTGATGGACTTGGTAAATGATGTAAATCTTATGTGATATGATGTTTTTTGACAATATGATGCTGAGTGTTGTCCTTGAAAGGCAACCCACTTGATGAAGATGATGGAAACTTACTTGATGAAGTTGTTCTTGATAGAATATGGTTTGATGAACTAATTCTGATGTATCTACAGTGAGTTCAGAAGACAATGAAGAAAGAAATTCAGCATGTGCTAAATTCTATGATGAAAAAGAGTATGTCTCTAGGCATACGCGGATTGGCCTAGGAGAAGTCGCGTGTGCACGCGGAAAAGAACGTTCCAAGTCGCGTATGGGAAAAAGCGCTCAAAAAGTGCAAAACCAGGGGTAACCACCATGGTATTGACCCATTATATTGGGTAATGATTCGTCTAAATGACCCCGCCTAATGTAGTTTTTGGGCTCATGGTATTGTTTTGGCTCATGGTATTGAAAAAGGGGCTCATGGTATTGACAAAGGGTAAACCTATATAAAGAGAAGAAATTCATTGTGCAAATTATGAGTGTGGGTGCAAGATGTCTGAGCTTGAATGAATACTTCTCTCTGAAGTATATCTGAATGGAAAGGGTTACAATTTGATTATAGATCTGAATCTATGATGCACCAATGAAGAAAATGATGAAGAAGGGGATCTAGATCTGAAATGCATTTGTATCTACTAGATCTGTTTATGGAATGACTAGATCTGTGAAGAGGCGAACATATGTCTGAAGTAAAGGGTTGAATCTGAACTGAATATCTGATCTGAAGAAGTATGCATCTCTGAAATGGTTGAAGATCCATACGCTAGTTCGACGCAGAGGAAGCGCGTATATACGCAACTGCTCTGAAGAAAAAGCGCGTATGCGCAGTGAAGTTTTGTGCAGAGGTATACGCTGGTTGATGTGGACGAAAGCGCGTATATACGCGATATCAGTGAAAGGAAAGCGCGTATGAAAACTAGGGTTTGCTGAAGCATGGGGTATGAAATCTCTTATCTGATCTGCTCTGTTTTGGTTACATGTTGTTGATGTTTAAATGTGCTTAAATGTATGGAGAGGGTCCAGTCTGAAAATATGATGAAACGTGGCCTGCAAATTGTGTTCTTTTGAAGTTGTTGGATCCAGTGTGAAAATTGATGAAACGTGGTCCAAGGTGGTGCTGAGGGTTGTAGCATTCAGTCAGGGGGTTGTAGCTCCCCTCGGTGGGGGGTACAATGCTTGGTCAGTCGTAGCTCCCTTCCGGGGAAAGTTTGATGGCGAACTCGGTCGTAGCTCCCTTCCGGGAGAGGCTGGTAAATGAGTCAGGGGGTTGGAGCTCCCTTCCAGGAGAGGGTAGTAACGAGTGGGGTGGGTGCACCAACGTCTTGTGGGGTCTGCACCAGCACATATGTTGTAAGATGTTTTCTCTATAATAAAATATTGAAGGCTGAGCAACTGCAGCGGTGGTTTTCTCCCGACTTGGGTTTCCACCTAAAAATCATGGTGTTCATGTGTGATGCTTATGTGTGATAGTTTATTCTGTTCTTACTGCACATTTTTACTATTTATAGAACATCCAATGAATGAATGATGGAATGATATAACTGAAGAGCTAATTACAAATTTAGATCTCTGTGTATACGCGAGTTTTATAAAGGATATCCGCGTGTATATGCTAGTTGTCTTCAGCAAAGTAGCGTATGCGTTTTAGAGCATGAAAAAGTAAAAAGTTTCAGTTTTCCCTAAATACTGATTCACCCCCCCCCCCCCCCTCTCAGTATTTTTCCCAACATATGAACCTCCTTGATGTTGATGATATTGAATTGCCCTATTTGTCACATTCTGCAGAGGTGCAGGTTGACTTCGGTGGTTCTCAAGTTGTGATACATTCTGAGTAGAATAGTAAGAGTATCTTGGGTACTGTTAACTGATGCTTGATTGATCTTAGGCTATGGACCTTAGCAAACCGTCAACGATATTGGACATGCTTGGTAATTATCTACAATTTTGCAAGCGCGGGGCATCTAGCACGACATTGTAAATATATCCTGATTGGGTGTAAATGAGTTCAAGTTGTTGGGATTTGATAATGGTGTCTTCCTCTGAGGTAGTTTTTTGTGTGGCCACATCTTTTGAATTCTCTGTAGTGATAGTTTTAAAAAATACATCCAACAAAAATCTATTGTCGAGTTTTTCTTTTCACAAACTACGACATCTCTGCCATTCATGGAGATGGTAGGACATATGAAAGATTTTTGTTTATATGAAATGTATTAGAAGTTCCATTCCCGAGTCATGATGAATGGCGAGTTGGAAATATGTGAAGAATGTAGTATCGAGGGAACTAAATGGTTTGTGTGATGTAGGTTGCTTCTTGATGTACCATTTTGCTGCAAGCCCTGTGAAGGTGTGTTAAATAGTCTCAATCGAATGGTATCATGAATGATACCATTCGATGAACACCACACGTTGAAAGTAATTATATGATTTCCTAGGTATTATACTTTCTTCCCTTCAAATTTTGGTATATCAGAAGGGAGCTTTGTGGGCATGGGGGACCAATTAAGGCCATGTGTAATGGGGTCATTCATTAACTTCATTATATCTAGAATATTTAGTGATTCTAAGAAGGGTAAATAATAATTGACCATCATCATACTCTATTGAGAAACATGTATTTGAATGTGCTCGTTCAAGGGAGGTTACTGGGGAATGTTACCATATGGCGTACCCTAATGGATATTCTGCTGACTCCCCGAAGGAGTAGCTACTCTTTGACCTCAACAGGTTGTAGGAGGATTTGAGTGCAGTGACTCTGTTGGGGTTTCCACTGGTGTTGTAGTTGGTGACCCTTGGGGGTTTCCAATCAAAGATGCCTCGACAAATGATGTTCTAATAATGTCGACAACGTGACGTCCTCTATGCCTGAATGGCGGGAGGTCTAACACTGCTCCCATAAATGGGGAGAGGTTTAAGAAACGCCTAGATAGACGGGGTCCCATTGGGTCCCCTATGATGTT
The DNA here is from genome assembly GCA_034641835.2 of Pinus albicaulis. Classification (NCBI taxonomy): domain Eukaryota; kingdom Viridiplantae; phylum Streptophyta; class Pinopsida; order Pinales; family Pinaceae; genus Pinus; species Pinus albicaulis. The sequence goes on along the minus strand of CM076580.1, from coordinate 401,471,965 downwards.
GATTAGTGTGATATTTTTTTGATTTGAGAGGTAGGATGATTCCTATCAAAGCGAAAATATAATCACATGCATAAAACAAAGCGGAAAATAAAAACATTATTTTTCTCTTTAGCTTTACACCATGTGATCAACCAGGGAAAAAAGATGTTTTTGTTTTTTGTGTGTGTATGATATCAAAAGCATATATAGATCTAATCGTCCTTAAACTCTCAATGTAACTAGGCCATGCAAAGATATCTTTTGATGGGTACTAGGGCCAATGTCCCGAAATAACGAGTGACACCTTCTAGCAGCCAAATAATCAACCAAGGTAATTGTATGAGGATCGAGTGATGCCTGCACCATCACCTATAGGGAAGGATGCCCTATTTTTGGCCACTAAAGTACCATTGTCACATGTGAGCATTCGAGTCTTCAACTTATTGGTAATGGGTTACCAGTACCGATCACTAGATGGGTTAGGTAGTGCCAAAGGTTACCACACGCACATGTCCTAAGCTTAACCCCCTCTGAAACAGGTCTCTATAATGCTTGGGTATTCATTTTGTGGGCGAATAGATGGGTTTGAAGTTCCCTAAAGTTTCAAAATCTATGTTTCAAAATTTATTAGGACCATGGAGCCTTATTGGATCTCTACCCACGATGGTCCTAACTTGAACTTTACTTTCTTTTGTGGCCCCTGTGTGGATAATTTAGTGATTTAAGTTAATGATTATTTTTAGAGCTTCTCAATTATTCTTTAGGGTGTGTTTTGGTGAATCAAATGTAAGAAGGGAACGAAGGTCCCAAAACACTGGGCGCCTTATGGTCCAATTCTTACGATGCTTCGTGTTTGATTTGGAGTGGACAATCACAAGTGTTATGAGATGTGGATATGCGTTGATCCTTTACAAGCGTTTTATATTTACCCTATATGTGATTTTTCCTTGCAAGAAATAGAAATGATGTGCGGATTATGGGCCACTTACACGTTACCTAGTTAGACTACTTTTTCATTATAGGGAGATGGTAGCTCAACTTGTGTCAAGAAATATTTCATATGCATACCCAGGCTCACCGAGAGATGCAAGGGTGGAAAATATTACTTGCTTTGTTTTTTGACAGTTTGATCCTATTCCAAAATCTTAATGAAAAATTGAACTAATCTAATGCAAAAATTGAGAAAATTTGAATTAGTACAAGAGTGTGGATATCATGGACCACTTACTTTTGACTAATTAGGCTACATGTTCTTTATAATTATCAACAAATGATTTTTTCGGAAAATATTGATGGATTTAAGGCCACTTACTTTCTCCCTACTTAAACTATGTGTAATTCATAAAATAAAATGATAAAATTAAAAATACCTAGTTTATAAGCTAATTCGAGGTTAATAATAGCACTTGAGTGTCATAATAGTAGTGAAATACAACAAAAATGTGATGGATAATTATTATAGGTTTCCAATCACCTTATAAATGGGAAAAAGTACCAAATATTTTTCTTTCTTTCCTGTCATGCGAGTTATCTTCCCATAGGCGCGGAGTTCGCATTTGTCAGAGCACAAGGCACGTTGTTGGGCACAATGAAGAAAAATTTCCTTCTCTACTGTGTAAAAATTTCAATGAGTGTGATGTGAAATCAAGAGAGAGTGCAAGGGTGGTTTGCAGGAAACTGAGCAAGAAGAAGGACCTGCAACAACAACCATTAACTCAAAAAGAAAGAATCCAGTGGAGTCGTCAATCTTGTGGTAGTGTATTTGGAGCAAGGGTGTACTGAATACAATTCTTTACCAAACTAACTGCTACCTGCACAAGTTCACAAAGAAAATGATTGTTTACTATTAGTGGAACAGATTTGACATAATGTAAACTAAATTTGAGGGAAAACTAAGCATACAACACTAAGATCAAAACAAAGCACAAGACATAAAATACAAAAGCTCGATGGATCAAACAACCTAATAACACAAGTGGATAATTATCTGTTTATTAGGTGCCAGTGGTGAAAAAATATACAATGCTAAACACTTGAAGAGGTTCCTTTGAGCTATGGAACTCAAATATCCAAAACAAGGAGGTATACTTCCCTCGAGTTCCTGCAAGCGTCTCTTCCCTCTCTCAAAGGATGGCAGATCAAGATCAAATGATGGACCTCTCTCTCTTGGACTGAGATGTTGATTGGCCAAGACATGAGTCCTTCAAATCCCTTTGTTGTTGCACTATCAAACATGGTTTTCTATGAAGAAATTTGGCTAACATAACAATGTGTTTCCATTTCTTGTTCCAAAGGCTGGTTTATATAGATATTTTTTGAATTTCTCCTCCTTCCCTTGGCCCAAGATTGATAGTGAATCAAGATTGGAGGAGAGATTCATTTGTGGGCTACACTTAATCCTCAAGGTGGCTTAGTTCCAGTTTGTTATCACTCCACCAGATATCTAAGGCTGAGAAAGAGTCCAAACAGAGATAACCACAGACAAATATTTTAGCCTGGTAGCTAGCCCTACCAAACCGGAGAGGGCTCTCTCCACAAATTCATAGCCAAGAGGGCTAGATGAATTAGGGTTTTAGGCTAGGTATAAGTACAAGGTTGTTTGTTTGAATTTTGTTTGTTGTATGAGGATTAGGTCAAAGAGGCTAGGTCAGGGAAAATAAGATTAGGGTTACAAAGATTCAATGGGGAAAGGTAGGTAGGAAGGCTAACACTTTAGGGTTTTAGGATGAGATGGATCAGATCGATGAAGATCTAGAAAGAGAAATACAATGCATGTATTCTTTCTAAACAGAAGAGATGAGACAAACTATGAATATTTTCCCAAAGCAGGGCATAGAGGGTGTATTCTTCTTATTAACTTGAAAATCAACATATAATAGAGATGAAATGGATCATGAAGACAAAAAATTCATACATATGTAACATAAGGATAAACTATGCTAAATTTCCATACCACAGGTATCCCAAAGAAATAGTTGCAACTAATTCATTAATTTCCTGCCAAACACTGATTACACTAGAGTCCCTTATTAATGCAATAACATCAAACCTTTGAAATGAGTCAAAAAGTATAAGATATAGACCACAAAAAAACTTCTCCCAACCTCAAGGGTTGAATCCCTAAGTGGAGGAGGAGTTCCACCAAAAATTGAACTAATACCTATAGTGTAGGGAAGTCAAACTCAGTTATCCCTCACTTTTTGGAAACTAATTCATTACATCTTCATCAAAAGTTTTCATCTAATTTATTTACCATAGGTAAGTGTAAAAACACAAAAATTACATTTACATCATGAATTAAATTGGTAAAAACACCATTTTCTAAGTGAAACTGAGAAAAACTGAGAAATTTTAGAAATATCAGTAAAATCAGAATATTTGTGAAAAGTGCAGCGTCAAGGTCAAAAGTGCAGTGCTAACTTTATCTCCACTTTTGTGGGGGTTCCAAGTGTCTAAATTGATCTCAAGATAGCTCATTGGAAAGCCTGTCTAGTCTAGTTTCAAAATATATACTTGGTTTCCAAAATGGTGTTTATTTTACCCTCTAAAAACTGATTCTCCCAAGACTTTTCAAAAGTGCAGTGCCAGCCTCCAAATTTAGGGCAGAAGTGTGATTTTTGGATTGTTTTTTGACTTTTTTATTGCTCCTTTTACCAAAAAAAGTTTTGTAAAGTTGTTTTCCTAACTACAATTATCCTTCTAAATCCAATGTTGCTTTCATTTTTTCCATTGGAGGTACCTACGAAAAGCACAGTGCCTATGGCATTGCGCTTTTGCCAGTGCCACTATGCAAAATTGCCAAAAATACAAAAATTCCCAAAAATTTCAAAAATTGCTCAAATTTGTTCAAATTTTTTTCTGTGGGAGGTTGATCAGGTGTGTTAGGAAATGAGTGATGCCTCAGCAAGGATATCAAGCTTTTTCCCTTCATTTTTCTTGGTAAGGGTTTCAAGTCTTGATTTGGCCTTTTGGAGCTTTGACCTTGCAATTTGATTTCTATTGCAGTAGTGTTTTTCTCTCTTCCTCGCTATGTCATTCTCCTTATTTTCCTTCTCCAGGAGCTTCTCAAGGTGTTGGTCGACCCTGCCAATCCAATGCTCTCGGTTCTCATTGATTATTATGGCAAGTTTTTCATTTAAAGTGAGTTGATTGGCAAGTTTGGCCTCCTTTTGCTTCTCTAGTTCTAGAGCTCTTTTCAGCCCTCTATTCCTAGGTCTTATTCTAGGCACTTGTTCTTCTGCCTCATTTTTTCACCATACCTTTCATAAACCTCATCAATAAAATCTTTTGCTTTGTTTTCTTTTCCTTTTTCCTTGAGAAGCAGAATCTCCATGATTGCATGCTTGGTTTTGAGTTGTTGATTTTCCTGTTCATAGTATGAAATGACAAACTTAGATCTCTCAAAGTTGATCTGAAGCTCCCTGATTTGGGCATCCTTCTCCTTGATAATCACACTAGAAGCCTCATAATCATGTTGCTCATCCATGTCAACAAGGTCAAAATCAACTTATATCTCATGGAGGTCCTCATCCTATTGCATGTTTTCCTCATGTACATACTCCTCTTCCATCTTTTGTTTCTCCTTCTGTACATTCTATGCTGCTGAAGAAGGTAGCGTCCCTCCCACAATCTGTGGGGAAAACACCTGCCTATGCCCTCTATGATATGTCTTTTCCAATATGCCCAATTCACCTTCTTTAGGCTTTTTGACCTCAATTATGCTAGGTGACCCAATCTGACCATGAAGTGGTGATGGTGATGAAATAGGTGAAGTGGACTGAGGTGAAGGCATAGATGTAGGATGGGATGAAGAAGTCACATCTTCAACATGTGGATCTTGTAGCACAGTGAAGATGTCATTGGCAGTGAAGGTGTCCCATGAGATGTTCAACTGGTTAAGGTGATGAAGTACAATGATTTTGATCAATGTGTGGTGGAAGAGGTTGTTCATCTACTGGTCATAATCTCTCTTTTGTACAATGAAGGCCATTTTGTCTATGCTCCTGAATAGATAGTATGGGATATTGAGCAATATTACTCTTGTGAAGTGCATTAGCAGTCTAATGTGGTATGTGTAGAGCCTAGAAAACCTTCCTTCATAAGAGAAGTACTTCATGATGATTTTCATCATGGGGGCATACCTATCAAGAAGGTAGCTGAAAGGGAAGACCCTCTTCCTCTCATTTATGTACCTTGGTTTGATGAATGGTTCATAGTATATATCCTCCAAATATTTGGATTTAAACCATTTCTCACCCATGTTTGGAATCCTTGTGGCAACGTTAATGATAGATGTAGATATACTCAAGGTCACACTTGCAAGGATCACCTCATTGTCTCTGAGGTTTGAGATGAAGAGTCTACTCAACATAGGATGATGTTGGACCCTTTGAATCATGTTGCAAAAATCAAGGCAACCTACATACTCAAAACAACTGACAGTCATAGGAGAGGCCATCAGTTGATTTGTGTTGGTGGGCTCCAACCTTAGGATTCTTCCCCCTTTGTGAGGCCTTCTATTTTCTCTATCCTCCTCTTCTTTTCTACCCTCCTCTTCTACATAGTCTCTATATTCCTCCATAGTGTTTGGTGGCCAAGAAAGGATAAGGTGGATGGGAATGGGGAGTGGAAATAGGTCTAGGTAATAAGGATAAGTCTAGGAAAATTTAGGGAGATGGGGGAAGGGGTTATGGAGCTTTGGGAGGTTATAGGAGGTTGAAATGTCAAGGGAGTGGGAGATGATAATAAATTACAAGTTTGGGGAAGTGGCTACTTAGAAATTTAGAAGCCTAGGACTTAGGGTTTTAGAGGAAAGAGATTTAGGGACTAGGAAATGGTAGTGTAGGGGTAGGGATAGGGTTTTCGGATATGTAGGAAGGAAATGTAGGGTATTGGGGCATGAAATTTGGGAAGTAGGAATAAAACTAGGGTTTTCTCATTAGACCAAATTCCAATTTCACTTAGGAACAAAAACAATATGAAATCAATGTTTAGGAGTGCAAGGAGACAAGAAATTTGTTGTACTTACATGGTAGAGAGTGTTAGAGGCATTTGCTGAAAGTTTGGGAGAGTTTTTTTTAGTTTTGGTGCCTCTTGGGTTTGCTTGACAAAAGCATAGTGCATCGGGAAAAAGTGCAACGCATTGCCTAGAAGCGCAGTGCTAGTGGGAGAAACACACAGTGCTGCCTGCTCTAAGCACATCACCACTCTCTGAAAGCGCAACACCACTAAAAAACTCAGCCCCTCACCCTGCAATTCGACTTTCCGGCTAAGGCTCGACTTTTGGGAGTGCAAACGAGTTTTATTTTGATGTCTTGGTGGTCTCTATACTTCATCATTTGAATGAATTGGGCCTTGGAACCCACATTCTCCTTTCTTGAATTCACTTTAAAATATGAATCTTTACCTTTGCATTTGAATTTTTCTTTGACAATTTGATCATTTAGTGACTCTGAGAGCTCTTTGAATTTGACATTTGATGCTTTGGCATGTTGGAACTTTAAGTTAGTAGCTTAGGAATCATGAACTTATTACATTTTAAATGACATAAAATTACATAAATGAAAATTGAAAATTACATCTTGAAATTAAAATTTTATGCTGAAACAAGATTTTTTGTTTACAAATCATCTCCATATGGTGAAGATTTATTATTTTAATACTCCCTTACTTGCTGGTCCTATGCAATGGAAATGAAGTTTTATTAGACCTTGGAAACCGTAATGACCTAATGGAAACCTAGACCTAATGAAATCTTGAAAGACTGGACTTCATGATGACATGACTGATGTGATGACATGATGATATTAACTTTATGGATGGTGTACAATCAACAAGGTATGAAAATATTACAGCAAGTAATCAAATTTGAGGAAGAGTGATGTTTTGGATTAGGGCTACCGTAAGTGACTAAATTTTTGCATGACCTAGTGGAATGCTAAAAAACACTTGTGTGGGACCCCTAAAATGATATGAAAAGATGATTTTTGATCACTGATGGTAGGATGCAAAAACTGAAACAAAAATTGGCCTTATTGGGGATGATAGCTCTAAAAGAGGCGCCTAGAACAATGTAGACCAGAAAGCCTTATCCATTGGGCCAATATGGTAAAAAAAACTCAAACTAGTAATATGACTGAAAACTGATAATTCAGAAGAAATAGGTTGACTCAAAACAAACTCAAAATTGACTAAAAGGAGACTCAATACTGACTTACTTGACTGAAAAATGAACTTTTGAAAATGGTAGAAAATCAGTGAAGCTCCATGGCATTCACTTCGGACTCCAAACTATAGTGATTCTCTACTTTACAATTGGAGAAAATGTAACTAATATTTACAATGAAATGGAAAATTGATCGAGAAATGTACTTCAAAAAATATAGTGCTTAAGGAGCCTACCATTGACTGGTCCTCCTAAACACTCTTTTCCATTCATCTCTTCAAGAAAATAAGCATTCTGTCCATGGGAAGTTGAAATCTGATATGGCCCTTTCCATAAATTCTCAAATTTTCCATGCTTACCCGTATCCTCATTTCTGGCATCTCAGTGGAGTACTACATCTCCAACCTTGAAGTTCTCTTCCTTTTTTTTCCAGTCATAGATATTCTTTATATTGTCATGGAGTTTTGAGGTATTCTAAAATACCTCATCTGTCGTCAAATGAAGGTGTATTACTTGATTAATCTGGCGTTGTATGTCATTTTCCTCAGCCCCCGCTTCTTGCAACAATTTCATTAATGGGACTACTAATGATGAAGGAAACATAGTATCGACACCATACACAACTTGAAAAGGAGACATTTCGACAAACTTCTTACTACTCACCCGGTTTTCCCACAATGCATTGATAAGATTCTTATGCCAATTCTTTTTATTTGCCTCTAACATTTTCTTAATGATATTGATCAAGGATTTATTAGAGGACCCTGCCAATCCATTACCTTGTGGGTAGTGGGTTGTAGAATGTCCCAACTTGATGTTATATCTGTCACAAAACTCGGTCATCTTCTTAGACTTGAATGTTGTTGTGTATTTTGTGATAATCTTAGTAGGAAAACCAAAAAGGGACAAAATATTAGTTTCTAAAAACTGAATGATTATAAAATATGTTGCTTTCCTATTTGGGATCGCTTCGATCCACTTTGTAAAGTAATCTGTGGCTGTAAATATCCACTTGTGCTGTGAAGATGATGTTGGGTGAATCTCTCCTATGAAATCTAGGCCCCACTGCTGAAATGGTGCATGTACTGAAATAGGTTGAAGAGGTAATGGGAGAAGATTTATTTACCCTAAAAAACTTGACATTCGTGGCAATTCATTACTGTTTTGTATACATCTGCAAAAATTTTCATCCAATAGTATCTCGCTCTCAATATTTTATTGGCCATGGTCTTCCAACATAGGTGGCCCCCAAAATCTCCTTTGTGGAAGTCATTTTATATTCTTCTTTGACCAAATAGTTCAACATCACACCTCCGGGATCCTTCTAGTAAAGTGCATTGTCCAATATGCAATTCTTGGAAGTTTTGAGCTTCAAAGATCTACCTTGACTCTTAGTCATGCCTAGACAAGGGTTTAGGTGTTGCAAAACATAGATAATATCATAATATCGTGGAGATGACAAAAAGATATCAGATACCTAAATGAGATTCAATTTTTCTTCATTATCAGACAAGGTTGAAATTAATTTCATGTCTAGAGCATGGAGGTTTGAATCAGCCATGAGATTGGCTAAGCCATGACCTTTGATCAGCTTGGTGGGCTTGATCTCAAGGTCATATTATAGTAATGTTTCTATCCATCTCCCTCTCCTACCTTTTGGGCCTGTCTGCATGAGAACTTCTTTTACAACTGCATTAGGAACATAGGAAAGAGTATGTGAATGTAATATGTAAACTCAGAAATATTTCAGTGCTTTTACCAAATCCAAAGCCTGTTTCTCTATGATGTTGTACCAAAGGGCTACATCTTTGATATTGTGACTGAAAAATGAAATTGTTAGCTCAGTTTTATCAATTTTCTGCATCAAGACTGCTGCCATGGTGTGCTCAGAAGAAAATTAGGATATTATGAAATCAATAGTATAATCAGGACTTATTAAAACAGGGGTAGTGGTCAAGGCAAACTTTACTGAGTTGAAGGAATTCCAAGCATCTCCAGACCACTTCACATCAGTATCTTTCTTCAACATATTTTTCAACTCCCTAAGATGCTGAAAAAAATTAGGAATGAATCTACGTAATAAATTCATCTTAACATTGAATTCTTGTATTTCCTTTTTGCCACAAGGGAAATCAATCTACTGAATTGCTTGAACACAAGAAGGGTCAATCTTGATCCCATCCTTGGGAATGATGTGACCGAGAAGTTTTCCCTCCTCCATGGAAAAAAGGCTTTTGTTTGGGTTGAGAGAGATTCCAAACTTCCTGCATCTCTCGAAAAAAATTCTTAAATGGTGCAAATGATGATCATTAGAATGTGAAAATACTGTCAAGTCATCTAAATAAACAACCAAGAAAACATATTTGTCATTGGCGAATGTTATGTCCATGGACCGCTGAAACGTGGCCCCTGCATTTTTCAAACAAAATGGAATCTTTTCATATTTGAATGTACCCCAAAGTGTAGTAAATGTTGCCTTTTCTTCATCATTCTCATGCACCAAAATCTGGTTCCATCTCGAATAGCCATCAAATAATGACATCCAAGAAGAACCAAAAACTCCTTGAAGGATGTGATCTATTCTAGGAAGTGGATAGTTTTCCTTGAGAGATGCCTTGTTCAAGTTCCTGAAATCTATGCAGAGCTGGATTTCTCCAGGCTTCTTTCTTACTAGGATCAAATTTGAAATCCAATCAAAAAATATGATAGGAACAATAATACCAGACTTGAAAATTCTGTTGACATTTATTTTAGTTGATGGGAACAATCTGGGATTGATCCTTCTCAACTTTTGTTGAAAGGGCTTTTGAACAGACTTAATCGGAATAATGTGTTGAATGATGTTCTTTTCATACACCTTTAAATCTTCATATTCCCATGCGAAAACATCAGAAAATTCATAAAGTAATTTAACATATTCAGCCTTTACCTTGGGAGATAAAGACATGGAGAGTTTAACCATCTTTGGTTTGTCTGTTGTCCCAACATTTACATCTTCAACACATTTTTCTGTAGGCACTAGTGTAGGCATTCTTGCTACGTCATCTTGGTTAAACAATTATTCCAAAGGTATGAGACCTTTTGGAATATTTTTATCTTTCAGCTGTTGAACATCCACCTAAGTTGCTTCTATGTCCTGGACTTCTTTGTCACAAATTTCATCTATGGAACAATTCTTAAATTTAGCCTCACCATGGAGAAATTTATTTACATGCTTATCATCCCAGAACACTTGCCAATACCGCAAGTTATTGGGAATGGTGGGTCGATGTTTCACATGAATCTCAAACTTCCTGTTTGAATAGACAGGGATCCTAAAATTGCTTGCAACTGTAGCCAATGAATCTTCCATGATATTTTGATTCCTTGGCACAAATGTAACTGTATTCTTTAGAAACATTTTCAAATGTCTAGGACAAAATTATTGTATGATCTCATTCGAGGATGGTTAACTTGATATTCACCTTTAACTTTCTTAATAAAAAGTTCTAAATCACCACGTACTAAAATTCATTTTGCACCTAGTTTCTTCAAAATATTTAGGCCAGTAATTAGTTCTTCATACTCCACCTCATTGTTAGTACAATCAAAATATATCCTATAAGAGCATAATCTAACATTTTTAGGGACCTTACAAGGCTACTGAAAAGGGCTCCAGACCCAGATTCTAATGCATGCCTCGTCTTTTCCGAGGGTACCATCAAAGTCCATGGACCATAGAACATTTTCATCCTCCAAGTGCCGAAACTCTGATTTCTGTTTTGGATCAACTTTTTGAATTGTTTCTTCATGCTTTTCTAGAATTTATTCTGCTTTTTCTAATGGTTTTTATGAATTTTTCTCTGGCTCCTTTGATGGATGTTTTGATGAACTCAGTAGATTCTCTTTTTCCTTTTCTATAACTTTTTTGATGCAATTATGAATCTCTGGAACATATTCTACTTCTACAAGATGGCTATCTACATCATTTAAGATGCTATCATTAAACAAAACAAATGGCTCTAAATCTGTATGTACAACATTTATTGGATGATTGTTAGGATTTTCTTTGCTTGTGATCATATATTTCATCTTTGTTTCTCAGTAAAAATTTCTCGATTGTTCGAAAACAAGGATGGTGGCATAAGAAAAGTCTAATTGCAATGTGCCTCTTAATCGCCGTCCCCCCCCCCTTAAGACCTTGATAACAACATTCTAAACCATGGCAGTATGTCAACTACCACCACATCCATTAGAACATTCTTTGTTGGAATCTTCTCTAGGGAGACTACCAAATCTTTAATAAGGCCAATAAAATGGAATCTACCTGAATCGAAGAAGTATAATTCATGGTAAGGACAAGTGATATCTAAACAAATTTTTTCCATAATGGCTTTTGGCATTAGATTATGGGAGGTTCCAGAGTCTAGCATGGAATTATGTAAAATGCAATGGTGGATTCTTAGACTCAAGTAGAATGGGGGAGTCGTGCTATCTTCTGACTGACCATCAATTGCAGGACCAAAAATGAGTTTGGGCTGATCATATTTGACATTTACCTTGTCGGACAAAGGATATACTTTAAGCATCTTGGCAACATGAGACTTATACTGGTTATTATTAACAAGTTCAGTTAAAGGAGTGGACACTTTCAATATTGAAATTTCAGTTTCTAGGCTAAAAGGAGTGGATTTATCTACCTCTTTAATGACGATGTCTCATTTATCAGCATGGTACTTTGATGGGACTTCTTTATTTTGACTGTACTTTTCCTTACTTGTTGAACTTGTGGATGACTAATTTACCTTGTTCTGATTTGTGACTGCAGGCTCTTTTCCTTTACTCAAATTACCGGGAGGATTCTGCTTGTTTGAGTATGTTTCTGCTGAGATGCCCTTTTCTGAATGGGATTAACATGCACATCTCTTCTTCTCAATCAGATTTTCCTTCGTTGCGAACTAAGTGCATTCAAGTACCCCCACTGATAATCATCTCATTCGGTCTCCAATTCATGATCATTGACAAGAACGAAATCTTCATCCTTAGGCTCATATTTCTTTTCAAAATACTCTTCATCTTCCGTCAAAAACATAGGAAAATCATCAGCCTTGAAAAGGATATTTTCCTCAACAATTGTGTCTTCATATTCTTCTTCTATTCCTTGAGCATAGTTTGGCTGCAAGGGTTTCCTAATTGGCTGCTGTTGTGTTGGTTTCTCAGTAGCCTGATGTTCTCTATGCTTGATCCTTAACTGAGGCTATTGTTGGCCTCTGAAGTTAGGATTTATAATCTTAGGTTGTCTCTCAGTCATGGACATAATTTCAACCATCCTTTCAATAGTACTTATCAATGTGCCCATATTAGCATCATAAGATGAGGTAGATGGTTCAACTTTAATAATGACTTTTCTCTCACCTCTAGTTCTAGCTCTTTTCATCAACATATTTTCTTAAACACTGATTTTGTTCTTTTGCATATATTCCAATTTAGCTGGAATACTTCCCCTTAGTTGGTAGGCCATTTCTGGATCAAATGCATCTGCATAACGTATGAGAGCTAATCCTAGAGGAGGTTTTATCTCGATGGGAATTTCATTATAAGTTTTGTTGAAACGATTATTGAAATCTTGGACTGACTCATTAGGATTTATATTTATGTTCTCATACTCAAAAATAAACTGTAAATTATTTTTATTCACCTCCCATCGGGCTATAAATGCATCAACCAGCTGGTTTGGAGTGGCGATGGAATTAGCAGTCAAGAATCAAAACCAAACTTTGACATCTCCAGAGAAGCTCTGGGCTATAATTCTCATTTTTTCATTGTTAGAATAAAATTCCTCCAAGTCTACGAAGTCAGTGACCTTGGAAATGTGTTGTTCTGCAGATATGGTAGAATTTTCATCAAACAAGGGGAGTCTCTAGCCATAACCCTGAGGTAAATCATTCAATAGAGTAGGTAAGATAAGTGGGGAAAATATGGCCATGATTCCTGTTGAGTGAAGTGTTGGATTGACAATGAAATGGGTTGGTTGAATAGGTAATGGAAAAACAGTTGTAGGTACTGAAGTAGTAGGTATAAATGATGAGGTCGAGGGTGTATATGAAAAAGAAACAATTTGTTGAGGTTGAGTTGAGATAGGTATTGATTCTTGCTGGTAGTATTGGATCCAAGCTTTGATGTCAAGGTCTGATTCAGGTTTAATCTCTTCAAAAAGAAAATTTTCTTCAAGTTTCAGAGAACTAAGATCTAACTCAGATAATGACTTGACCTCAAAGAGTCTTAAAGGATCAAATACTATGCTAGCTAAAGAGGTTTCAGACTTAGATCTAAACAATGAAAATTCAAAATTTAGATCAAATGGTATATCTTCAAGAGACAATACTTTAGTAGGTAGTGAATTAGATCATACCAATGGGGTTGGACCTGACTAAATCTCTATATCTTGATATATGTGCTTCCAGACAAGATCCTTTGGATCTTCAATTAGATCAGCTGTATCCGGATTAGTATTTTATTTGGTGTATCTTCTCAAAGCCAACTCTACAATCTTAGCACTAAAATTATCCAATCACCCTTTCTAAAACTTAATCCTATCCTCTGAAGGATCGAATTCAAATTATTCTTGTCATACACCCATGGAAAATAAATCTTCCGTTCCCCGAAAATGGTGCCAGTATGTTATCACACCACCAGATCTCTAAGGCTGAGCAAGAGTCCAAATAGAGGTAACCACAGACCAATATTTTAGCTTGATAGCTAGCCCTACCAAACCAGAGAGGGCTCTCTCCACAAAGTCAAAGCCAAGGGGGCTGAATAAATTAGGGTTTTATGCTAGGTATAAGTACAGGGTTTTGTTGTGTGAATTTGGGTTGCTGGATGAGGATTAGGTCAAAGAGGATAGGTTAGGGAAAATAAGATTAGGGTTGCAGAGATTCAATGGGGCAAGGTAGGTAGTAAGGATAACACTTTGGGGTTTCAGGATGAGATGGATCAGAATTATGAGGAGCTAGAAAGAGAAAGACAATGCATGTGTTCTTTCTAAACTGAAGAGATGAGACAAACTATGAATATTTTCCCAAAACAGAGCATAGAAGATGTATTTTGCTTATCAATTTTAAAATCAGCATATAATAGAGATGAAATGGATCATGAAGACAAAAAATTCATACATATGTAACATAAGGAGAAACTATGCTAAATTTCCATACCACAGGTATCCTAAAGAACAGAGAAGGCTTCACAAAGGAGGAATAATCCGAAGTTTGGAGCCCACCAACACAAATGAAATGGTGGCCTCTCCTATGACTGTCAGTTGTTTTGAGTATGTAGGTTGCCTTGATTTTTGCAACATGATTCAGAGGGTCCAACATCATCCTATGTTGAGTAGACACTTCATCTCAAACCTCAGAGACAGTGAGGTGACCCTTGTAGGTGTGGTTTTCAGTATATCTACATCTATCATTGCTGCTGCCACAGGGATTCCAAACATGGGTGAGAAATGGTTTAAATCCAAAGATTTGGAGGATCAGTACTGTGAACCATTCATCAAACCAAGGTATAGAAATGAGAGGAAGAGGGTCTTCCCTTTCAGCTACCTTCTTGATAGATATTCCCCCATGATGAAAATCATCATGAAGTACTTCTCTTGTGAAGGAAGGTTTTCTAGGCTCTACACATACCACATTAGATTGCTGATGCACTTCAAAATAGTAAGATTGCTCAATATCCCATACTATCTACTCAGGAGCATAGACAAAATGACCTTCATTGCACAAAAGAGAGACTATGACCAGTAGATGAACAACCTCTTCCACCACTCATTGATCAAAATCATTGTACTTCATCACCTTTACCATTTGAACATCTCAAGGGAAACCTTCATTGGCAATGACATCTTCACTACTCCACAATCTCCACATGTTGAAGATGTTCCTTCTTCATCCCATCCTGTTACATCAATGCCTTCACCTTAATCCACTTCACCTATTTCATCAGCATCACCACCATCATCACCACTTCATGTTCAGATTGTGTCACCTAGCATAATTGAGGTCAGCAAGCCTAAAGAAGGTGAATTGAGAATATTGGAAAAGACATATTTGCCCCACAGATTGTGGGAGGGACC
The DNA here is from genome assembly GCA_034641835.2 of Pinus albicaulis. NCBI lineage: Eukaryota > Viridiplantae > Streptophyta > Pinopsida > Pinales > Pinaceae > Pinus > Pinus albicaulis. The sequence goes on along the minus strand of CM076580.1, from coordinate 401,456,714 downwards.
CTGCCTTCTTCACCAGCAAAGCAGGTATAGAAGGGGAAACAAAATATGGCAGAGGAAGATATACATGAGGAAAAAATGCAAGAGGATGAGGACCTCCATGAGACAGAAACTGATTTTGACCTTGTTGACTTGGATGAGCGACATGATTATGAGGCTTCCAGTGTGATTATCAAGGAGAAGGATGCCCAAATCAGGGAGCTTTAGACCAACTTAGAGAGATCTAAGTTTGTAATTTTGTGAAAGGTATGGTGAAACAAATGAGGCATAAGAACAAGTGCCAAGATGAAGACCTGGGACTAGAGGCCTGAAAACAACTCTATAACTAGAGAGGCAAAAGGAGGCCAAACTTGCCAATAAACTCACTTTAAATGAACAGTTTTCCAGCATTGTCAATGAGAACAGGGAGAATTGGCTTGACAGGGCCAACCAGCATCTCGATAAGCTCCTAGAGAAGGAAAATAAGGACAATGAAATACTGAGGAAGAGGGAAAAACACTACTACAAAAGAAATCAAATTGCGAGGTCAAAGCTCCAAAAGGCCAAATCAAGACTTGAAACCCTAACCAAGAAAAATGAAACGGACAAGTTTGATATCCTTGCTAAGGCATAACTCATTTCCTAACACACCTCATCAGCCTCCCATAGAAGAAAATTTGATGAAATCTGAGAAATGTTTGAAATTTTTGGGAATTTTTTGCATTTTTGGCAATTTTGCACAATGGCACTAGAAAAAGTGCAACGCCATAGGGACCACCAATGGCCAAACTTAAAGCACCATTGGATTCATAAGGCCAATTAAAGTGAGGAAAAGAACTTTACAAAAATTTTTTGGGTCAAAGGAGCAACCAAAAATTCAAAAAACACTCAAAAAATCACATTTCTACCCTGTTTTGGAGGCTGGCGCCGTGCTTTTGACCAATCTTGGGAGAATCAATTTTTGGACGGTCAAATAAACACCATTTTGGAAAACAAGTATAGATGTAGAAACTAGACTGGACATGATTTCCAATGAGCTACCTTGAGATCAATTTAGACACATGGAACCCCCACAAAAGTGGAGTTTAAGTTGGCACTGTGCTTTTGACCTTGGCACTATGCTTTTTACAAATTTTCCGAGTTTATAGATATTTCTAAATTTTATCATTTTTCTCAGTTTCACTTAGAAAATGGTGTTATTACCAATTTAATTCATGATGTAAGTGTAATTTTTGTGTTTTACACTTACCTATGGTAGATACACTAGATGAAAATTTTTGATGAAGATCTAATGCATTAATTTCCAAAAAGTGAGGGATGACTCAGTTTGACTTCCCTACACTCTAGGTATCAGTTTAGTTTTTGGTGGAACTGCTACTCCACTCAGGGATTCAACCCCTGAGGTTAGGAGAAGTTGTTTTGTGGTATATATATTGTACTTTTTGACTCATTTCAAAGGTTGGATGTTGTTGCATTGATAATATACTCTAGTGTAATCAATATTTGGCAGGAAATTAATGAAAGAGTTTCAGCTATTTCTTTGGGATACCCGTGGTATGGAAATTTAGCATAGTTTCTCCTTATGTTACATATGTATGAATTTTTTTTCTTCATGATCCATTTCATCTCTATTATATGTTTATTTTCATGTTGATAAGAAGAATACATCCTCTATGCTCTGTTTTGGGAAAATATTCATAGTTTGTCTCATCTCTTCAATTTAGAAAGAATACATGCATTGTATTACTCTTTCTATCTCCTCATCAATCTGATCCATCTCATCCTGAAAACATAAAGTGTTAGCCTTCCTACATACCTTGCCCCATTGATTCTCTGCAACCCTAATATGATTTTCCCTAACCTAACCTCTTTGACCTAATCCTCATCCAACAACCCAAATTCAAACAAAAAAACCCTATACTTATACTTAGCCTAAAGCCCTAATTCATCCAGCCTTATTGGTTGTGACTTTCTGGAGAGAGCCCTCTCCAGTTTAGTAGGGCTAGCTATGAAGCTAAAATATTGGTCTGTGGTTACCTTTGTTTGGACTCTTTCTCAGCCTTAGAGATCCGGTGGAGTGATAACATGGTTGTCCTTTATAGTACTAGGTGGAGAATCATCCAAACCAAGCATGCCAAGTGGTCCCGAATGGTGACATTTAGCCATTTTTAGGACCACGTTTATTTCAAATAAATAGTCATGATGTGCACAAAATTCCTTTGATGTTGGTGTGCTACCCCTTAATTGCCATCTGAACCTTTGGAAAAAATAAATTTTTGGCGTTTCCTAATGTATTCCTCTCCTGAATATATTTGTATGTACCTTATGCTTGACATTTTTAAAGTATTTTTCTTGTAGGATTTTTTGGTGTTAATAGTCGAAAACAAAACTGTCACATCTACAAGAAGAAAATAAAATATTCGAGATGATGTATCTGAAAAAACAGCACATTTGGAACAACTTCAAAAGAATATGTTTGTTTTATGCTCTGAAAAGGAATCCATAAAGGAGGATGTTTTTGCTGGGATCAACAAATCATCAAATATTCAACATGAAATATTCCAATTATAGGAATAAATGAGAGATTCACAAATGAAGTAAAAGGATAGGATGTTGCTATTAAGCGAACACAAGCGAGTTGTTTCACAAGCGGATAGTTTGAGCAAGAAAGAATGAGACCAGACTCAAATCCTTGAATGTATATTATGATAACGTTCCTCAAGTTGGTCATTGGAATTGATCAAATGTTGGAACGGTTGATGATCCACAAAAATCTTGGCTCAGATCCAATGGTTTTATGACATGACAAAGTGCACAGTTTTTAATGAAGTGAATGGTCCTGTAAGCGGTTTTCTTTAAATTTCCATAAAACAAATCTATGACTACAATTAGTTACAACAACACCCTCTTATATTCGAGAAACTAGAATGAGTCCTCTCGTAAATGGTTTTGGGTTTTGGTTAATGTCATATGTGTAATGTAAAATTGACGAGGGCCCAAACATTTAAATGGTTATTCTTTCATTTTAAAAAGCAACCGATACGTATTTTATGTTCATATGTACATATTTTTCCAGAAACTTGATTTCATATATTTTGAATATTTTAAGAGTATAGGGTATTATTTCATAAGGGAGGAAAAAGATATTATATATTATATATAATATTTAATATATTGTTGCTTTTTTTGTAAATATTTTCAAAACAAAGGTTATTTTGTTAACTGTTCCCAAAATTAGTTCTTGGAACCGATTAAGATAGTTAGTCAGTTAGGCTGAGAGGGGAAATAAAAGTAGAATATCAAGACATTATAGTTTTTTTTTTTCCAATTCTCATGGGCCTCATGAGGAGAACTTTTTTTGTATTTTTGAATCTCTGTGTGCATATGAATAAAGCTTTCAAGTGTTTCCAAAATCTGTTGAGTATGATTTTCTTTTTCCAGTCACATTCCATTTTTATGTCATTTTTCTTTGGAATTGAGTAATGAAGTTGTTGGTCTTTAATTTTATAGTTTTTTAAGTTAAGGTTAAAATCCTTAATGATGCACTCCTTTTTTTCTATTTTTCACTTCCTAATACTTACATTTTTCTTTTGAAGTTGGAAACAAGATATTCTGCTTAGGCAGCCTATTGTCAGATACTTTTCATCATCACTTCTCTCTGTCTTACCTTATCCATTTGTATTCATCACTAGAAGGCCACTTGAAAGCTTGTTCTCACACTGGAGAATGATAAGGATTAAATCTCTTGGGTTTAAGAACATCGGGAAAATAAAATATTCTCATCATGCTAATTGATAAATGTCTTGGCCCTGACCTCTTTTCAAGTGGGGCTTGTCTCGCAAGGCACAACATTTTTTGGTGCCGTTGCCGGGGAATGGAGATACAAAGTTATTTTTCCCTGGGTTTTTATTAAGTTTAAATATGATTCTTGAGGGTGACAAGTTTCAACAGTTGGTTGTATTTTTCACCTGTGATATTCACTTTTGGGTTTCGTTTTCCAAGTCTTAATGGTTGTTCCTACATTCTTAGAAAATATGTTTGCCCCACTGGAATTAACTAGGATCCCTGGTTATCCTAATTAGATGCCTACATTTAATGAGTGGAATGAATATCTTCCAAAATTCAATGGATATGCCGATGAAAGATCAGCCCAACATCTTAGAAGCTTTCATGAATGCATGGAGCAATGGATTATCATTCATGAAGATGTGAAGATGAAGTTGTTTATGTTTTATTTCGACCATGGAGATAGGGTTTGTGTTGGGTTGAGGGGTCCTGACCCAGGTTCAGAGTTTATGGATAAACCAACAAACCCTCAAACTAGTGGCCCTTTCAGAAATGATCTTCTTGTGCAAACCAAAGTCTCACTCGAGGCAGTATGGGGGGGGTGCTAGAACCAGGTTTCCACACCCTGAGAGAGAATTTAATGAAGTGGTCCTAGGAAAAACTCTAAGTGATCTTCTACATATCTGTGAGTGAGTTTATAATAGAATTACAGAACATTAACATAATGATACATAAATACTATCTTGCTTAACACAGATAACAAATCAGAGCCATATCTATATCGTAATCAAGTAAGCACTTAAAAATATCAAATATTCATGGGTAAATATATTAAATAGCTTTGCGCATTCATCAATCTGTAAACAGGTATTGCGATCTCATCAAGCATAAAAATTAAACATGTACGCATACCACATACGGTTCACTAAAACTGTTCCTCCTATTAGTCTTTCAGATCAGTCAATACATCAGTTGTCTTTCCAAAACCATTTCAAAACCCTTACAATCCCTTCTGCACACACAACTAGTGGAGTTCGCACACAACCAGGACTAGGTATCCTCTCACACAGCTAGCAGGAGCCTTTCGCCCAACTCAAAACCCTTACAGACACAAAATGCTATCAATATCTCATAACATTCATTGACTTCTATATGACTTATCTGAACTAGTTAGCTTAGACATACTCTATCTATTTATAATATGCCTTGTGCGCAAATACTAGGGTCTCAAACAATGGTTTGAGGCCCACAATTTACATTTAAGATTAATTATATCCAAAATTGGGGCAAAAAACCCTTTGAATTCATCTACACAATGCGCACATACAAACACACAAACATTATATCTTTTGGAACTTGTGTCTTAGGGGACCTTGCTCCAACACGCCCCCAACCCAGACATGTGACTCATCCCAAGTCACTGAGGCCGTGTCTCCCTTGTTTTGTCTCTAGGCTTCTTGATATAATTTTGGAGAGGGAGCACTAACTTGAGGCTCTGCGCTGCTACACCCTATGTTTACTGAACCATTTTGTCTGTCATAGGCCCTTCAACGGCCATATCCACACTGCGTTGAGGTTGTTGAATAATATTTAGGGTGTTGTCCAGCATCTGAGATAGTTGCAGTGCTTCCTCTACTCATGGTTTCATACGTTCTTTGAGCACCTATTATTTTCGGCAGAAGTCTACAATTTCTACCTAGATTTTGCGACCTTCTTGCAGACGAGCAAGTCTCTATGTGATCACAAACATCGGTGCTACTATGCATATTTATTCATATTGTTTCTCCTTTGTACTGAATGTGTCGTGCAACTGCTGCACGACCATATTGTTTTGGAAAGAGGCCCAAATGTCCATGGCCTCATTCAAATATGCGTCACACTGGGTGACTGTGATAGTAATGCTTTCATGTGCTTGTTTTACTTTTGCTGCCCTCTTTGCGTGAACCTCGGGAGGCGTCTTTGGCTAAAATTTAGTTTGCAGTTCCGCGATCTGCTGCTCATACGATGTCCAAACTCTCTGAACTTCTATGCGCACTACTTTTACTACAGCAGCCAATCCCTCTAGCTTTTCTGCAGGTGCAACTATGGCCAAGACAACTGGAATGTCTTGGCATACTTGATTAATTTTTGCCTCCAGTGTCGGGTGCTAGGCCTCTGATTTTCTGCATGCTACTTTATCCTGTTGCTGTTGCTGATGTGCTTGGGTAGCCACCTGCTACACATCTCTAGTATTTTTATGTGTAATTTCTTCTCTAAATTAGAGCTCATCTGCAATTGTTGAATGCAGCAAGTGAATTTTACCTACAGGAAACACTGGAAGGTTAATGTGCACATCACATGTTCCTTGTAAACTAGATGCGCTGATTAGCATCCATCTGTATGGCTTACAGAGGGATGTGAACCAAGCGCGCATACCTTGATGGTGGCAAGGAAACATCAAATGGTTGTGCATTGGTAACCTGCGAACTAGTTCGAGTTTCCTAGATCACATTCTACGGTATTTGGCTTGCTTTTACTTTCAATTCTTGTAGCCCAACCTATATAATCTCCAATGATGATTTATATTGGAACTCCATGTCCATCCATTGGTATTCTTGTTCCAAGGTGACTGTATTTGCGATCTCATTGAGATCGTACTCTATAAGGTTCAGGACCTCCTGTCCTGCTTTCTTCGAGCCCTTTTTTTTTCACGACCCACCCATGGCATGTGCACTACGCTTTGTGCATTTTGATGTTGATGCTTCTTCAATCTCCTTAGGCACAAAGCCATTTTTCTCTGGCACAGTGGCTGTATCAATGGTCTATCCTATGGTCATAGGGGTAGGTTCCTTCTCAATAGGCTTCTCTGTGACTATTGGCAGCATTGTTTCGACAGGATTTTCATTAGCTTTCTCTGTTGGTTTGGCCGTCGGAGTGCACAACTGTGTTGATGGAGTCAACCAAGCCGGTGGAAATTCTGGTGTTACTCTTATCAAATCATCGTTTGTTACCAGGTAAGGAAACTCATACCATACACCCTCCACAATGCCCTTCGCGCAGATGTGGATATTGTGAAATTTAGCCTTAAATTCAGCTACCATATTGTATTGGTCGTGAAAAGTAGGGGAGATTCATGGCTTTGGCTGTAGTGCTTGATATAATATTGCATCATAAAAAACCAAAAATATCTTGTTCTCCTTTGTGTGCACCAGGTAAAATGAGTTCCAGAGTGTGAAGTAGCACGCAACGTCACACATCGTCACTTCCAACTCCAGGAACTTCTTATCTTTGGGATTTTTACATCCAATCAATGAAATCAGTAACAAAAGATAATCATATTGGAAGTGCTTTCCCTCCTCTTGAACCTCCCAGACATTTTCAAGAAACTCTTTGCAGAGATACCCGCACAAGTTGTACATAATGCCTTTTTCATACCTGGCATCTGGTGCAATTACGTGCGCAGGCACCTCCTTTGGCCTAAACTTGTGCATCATCTTGCAAGCCAATATGAATGTGCCAAAACAGACTACGGGGTCATTAATCTATTCCACCATGAGTCCCCATGATTTGTGCGTGACATCATATTTCATCTTTATTTGATCTACTAGCGCTTTCTCCTGCACTTTCCCTTCGAAATCCGCCATGGGGTCGGACTCCTTGTTTGGGAGACCTGTGATGTGGTGAATTAACTCTGCATCAATTGGGATGCGCTCTCCCAGACCGAGCGCATCGTCATGCACCAATGCCAAAAACTACCTGACGTAGATATCATTAATGGGATTGTGCCCAAAATGAGGGATCTGCAGTAGATTGAGGAGGTCTGCCTTGTGCAGACTGCACATTTCCCTCTTTGGTTCGAGGCACACCAGGCCTCCTACATAAGGAACTTGATCAAGATAGAGATATGGCATGAGCTCGAGAAACATTTCAACATATGCGATGTCCCAATCATGAAATAGCAGCTGAGGGATTTTTGCAAGCATATCCCCCTCCAATGGGACATTCTCTGGGATCAAAGGCACTTGGATACCTGCGCACACCTTATCCAAGTGCTTTAGAGCTTTAATGGTAGGTTTGCGTGACACAATATAACTGGGTAGCTGCGAGAATGATGCTACTTCAATAGATTCATCATATTCTTCTCCAATAGTTTATGTAACTTCGGCCATAGGTTTCTTCATTTTATCGCCTGCAGAATGGCGCGGTCTAGGGGTCTTTTCTCTAGGGGACTTGCGTTTCCCAGATCTTTGACCTTTCTTCGTTTTAGATGGTATAGGGGTTTCTAAAATTGGTACTTCTGGTGCAACATGGCCTTCGCCTGGTCTGGTGTCTGTCATCTTGTTCTGAATCACGTACCCTAGACTGGCTCAACGCAAAGAGTCATTAAAGATGAGATCCAATCCTGACATAGACATAGTAAAGGCAATGAAAAATAAATATCTTAGAGAATAAAAATCATTTAGAACACAAAGGTAACAATTGTGACCCCATAGGTCATATTTGTACTTGTGGCACATCTGCAAAGACTCTTTGAGAATTAATGAGGTTCCATTACTGACAAAACAATCACAAATATGGAAAAATCCCTTCATTAAATGCATCTTGGACGTGCCCAAAAATGGTAGTAAATCTATCATATCCCGTTTTACTCTTCCAACGGCTATTTTTTGACACTTCTACACAGCAGTCGATCTCTTGGCACAAATACCACGCACATGCCACACCTTACTGTGCATATAATCCATACCTAAGGATAACCATCTACATATCTTCCCCCCCAACACAAGCTTGTTGACTAGGTAATTCAAAGCATATCAAGTGGTATCTGTCATATCCCTTAATAACTACAAACTTCTCTGACATTCATCATCCCAATGTAATGTCACACCTCTTCTTATTAATCTGGTCATGGGCGCAGTTATCAATTCATACTAGGGAATGTTATTTCTATAATATCCCACAAGGCTCAGCATGGAGCACATTTGTTTGATATTCAAGAGGATAGAGGGTCCTCTGAGCATGCGCGGTTCTCTAAATTCCACTAGTGCCAATTGTCTACAATGTATAGTCTCCCTTATCGATGCATTAATTATTTATGGGATCAAAGCTTCACCACCTATATCAAACCCAATTTCAATGCTAAAGGTAAGAATACATTTTTCTACTAGCGCAGACCACTCACTAGTGCCTCTACACAGTCTTGTTTCCAATTACCATTCAATTGGCACCTTTCCCAATGTATGAATAAACATATGAACCTATTCAGGTCTTGGTTCTACACCCCATACCTGATTCCACTTGGCCAGATATCTACATGGATATTCCTTGCTGGAATATAAATCCTCCTCTTTGATTACTGGGCTTTCAAATCGTAGCCTCATCATCTGTGCACATTCCTCCCAATATCCCATATTCTCCTTATGTTTTTCCCACCATCTTGCTGGAGTAGTGTGCAAGCCAAGATCCAAAGCATGGAATATCTGCTCCACAGGAACATACCTTTCTAGTTCTCCTAGGAACATGTTTACATCAGTTGAGCCATTATAATGTGTAAATCACGTACCTCAGATGTTAAGCAATGAATAGCATGGGTCACATGATTACATCGCAAGGCAGACATCTCATGTACTCGGTCCTGCCAATTCTCTAGTTCTTCATCAGAGTCTGAAAAAAATAATTATCCTTCTCTCACTTAAGATTCTCATCTGCTTCCAGATTAATCCAGTATTATTCACGCAAATTTAGCTTATATATTTTGTCAATATCATCCTCAACGCACACTCATTTAGTATACCTTTGACCTTTTGTAGGGTCTAGAGGAATGATGACCCTAACTCCATTTCTCTCAAATTAAATTCTCTATTTCTTCAAATTGATAACACCATCCATGTCAATGGCCCAATCGAATCCTAGCAGTGTAGGATAGGGATCAATATCATCTACAATCTGTATGAAATCAAATTTTTCCAACACCCTAACACCTTCTATATTGACCACAACTTTTGACAATCTCCTTAAGGGAATGATCTTCTACTGGTTAGCCATGCATGGTTGGATAGTATACCATTCCATCTTCGGTTCTCCCGTGCGATGCCATGTTTGTTAAGGTAGAACATTAGCATCTGATCCAAAATATAGAATTACTTGGTCCATTTCAAAATAAATAATTTGTGCAGTCATACACATCTCTCTACCTGTTATTTTCTTGTTCTTATATATTTTGTTGACCACTCGTTGTTCTACCAGGGGCTATTCTTTTTCTACACAATTATCTATCAGTGCCTATAAATTTTCAACAAACTTTTTGTTGTGCATAAAATTTATGCATGCTTGTAAAAATGGTTTAATCTCTTATTCTCCTCCAGCTCCCTTCACTATTCTATCTTTTGCTGAAGTATCTCCTTCTACGAATTGTTTCCTTGCTTCAATAAAAGTTTCTTTTTTGCATTGAAGATTAAGGCCTTCTTTTTTTTCAGGTGCTTTTCAGATCTAAACATCAGTGGCAGGTTGCTTTCCCTTATTCTCATTGGTAGTTACATCGCTCCTAGCAACTACATTCGCACAAGGGTCTTCTTCACAAGTCTCTGTGTGAACCATCTAAAGATTCTGCGTTGGAGTCTTCTTTTCGTGCGTTTTAGCAATCAACACCGGAAAATATCTTATAATATGATCAAATTGTCTACAGTACCTGTAGGACTGTCGCGATGGATTCAGACAGTCGCTCACATAATGACCAACATCGCAATAGTTGTAGCAAATCACTTGTCCTCTTCCTCAACCAGCTGATCCACCTCCTCAGCCTCTTCCTCTGCCTTGGAATCCTCTGTGCCCAGAAGGGGATGCTGGTGATGCAAACTCAACCTGCATCCTATAGATCTTAGATTTAATCAAAATCATATCATAGGTACGAAAATGCTGCTCATTATTCTCTAATAATGAACAAAACTTGCAAAATAACTACTTTAAGTGAGGTTGATATTTTCCAATCCTTGGGCATGAATCTGTGTCACGAAGTCCAACGATCTGACATATAGTACAGCATACAAGGTTCTTCAATGGACTAGGACCTCCAACATTTAGATATTTTTTGAAAACAAGAATGGCCTTTATGATGCCCATGATCTTTGAATTTGATACACCATATCTCTGCATAGGACTCCTTGCCTTTGTCGTTGTGCAGATTTTGAATTTCCAGATGCATTGCTTCCAACTAACTCTGAATCTGTTGAGTTCCCAATGCAATAGGTGTTGGGGTAGCTTCTAGTTTCATTGCAACTTCGACAACCTCATCTTGTGTATCAATGTTTTGATAACATAATGGATTTCACAGGTGCGGGAGAAAACCAGTAATGAACAATTCTTTATGCTGAGTATCATCAATAAAAAATCCACCATCTATGATGGTGCACTTCAACCTTTGATCAACCTCCCATATAGATTCATTAGGTTCTTGACGGATATCCTTCATCTCTGTCACTAGCTTCACGTATGACTTAGGTTTCTTAAACTTCTCTTTTAGGGCTGCTTTAATTTCTTCCAGTGTAGCATTAGGGTTTTCTTGCACATACCTAATGTACCATTCTAGTGCACAATCTTGAAATGCAGTACCGAGCTACGCTTTTCCGAAATATCAATGTTGTTTACTTGATAAGCCTACCATATGACCTCAGTTACAAAATAGAAGTGATAAATGTCCTCATTGTCAATGCCTATGAAATTAGGTAACTTCATGGATGCAGCCATATCTACTTCAGGAGGGGGTGGAGGTGGAGGTGGAGATGGACTGCGCAGTGGGGTAGGTGATCTGTGATGTGAGCTCAGAAGTGGAGTGGATGGAGTGGGAAATAGACTGAAGGGATTTTAATATGATGAGATTTATTCTTCAGAGCTAGTTTCTAGTTCATGTTCACTATTAGATCTAGGCTTTAGAGGGCTATAAAGGACTTTTCTAGAGTCTTCTCGGTAAATTCTTCCACTGCATGTAATTGAACCTCTTTGATTCATTCAAGCAGTATGTTCGCACAAACAACACCAATCACACAATAGCATTTTCAGTAATAATTTCAATGAGCGCATAAAATTACCTCTAGGGCCTTTGAAGAACCTTATTTCTGCTTCACAATATGACACAAATTGGTCCACAATGAATTGAGTCATAAAATCTTCCTAGAAGGTGATCACTCTAATGATCTACCGCGCGAGTGATCTTATTATCAAACTTTTGTACTTCTTGGATCAATTCAGAGTCCACTCAGTGACTATGTCATATTTTATGCAGTGATGCAACTCACCCAAACGCAACAACCACTCCTGTAGTTGTGCACAAAGGAATACAAGGAAATCTCGTGCACTTCATTATAAATATACTTCTGTCCCCACTTTTCGTCAGAAAATTTAATGCTTTTATTCTCTTGCAGCACAAATTCAAGGATCTTTCTATCCAACTAGTCCTCTAATTCGTTGCATGACGGATGCCACAACATCAAATCTCCCTCAAAATTATGATCCCGGTCCTAGCAAAGGAACAATTTTTTGGCTTGAGGGGTCTTGACCCAGGTTCGAAGTTTATGGATAAACGAAAAAATCCTTCAACTACTGGCCCTTTTGGCAATGATCTGCTTGTGCAGACCAAAGTCTCACCTGAAGCAGTATTGGGGGGTGTTGGAACTAGGTTTCCTCACCTTGAGAGAGAATTTAATGAAGTGTTCCTCGGAAAAATGCTAAGTGATTGATCTCAGTCCGTCAGCTACTGGATTTACCCATGATCTTTTACTTCTGTGAAGTATTAGAATTGCATTTTTAAATAGCATAAAATAACACATGTGCAGATATATTTAAGATGAAAACATGTTAATAATCACACAACAAAACACAGGATGCTTAATAACAGAGTTCCTCGAGTGTAGATTACGTCTCCAGGCCTCGGTGTCTCGATGGTGTTGTCCGTTTCATTGGGTGCTGGAAATTGTGATGATGTACATGGACATTGTTTACTTTTCATACAAGGAAATGTTCCCTTGATATGAGTGGAAAATTCTCTCCATGAGACGTTATGCTACAATGAACTCTTACTCATAACAAACCTCCTATCAGAATGACAACCTCACACATAGTGACAAAGATTATCCCGCCATAAAGGAAACAAAGGGATCTTAAAAAAAAAAAAAATCATCCATTATGAATACATATCACATGACCTAAAATTCAAGATTCCATGTCATAGATCAAGCAAGAATCGACATGACATAAACATCTCACAACAATAATCAATTAAGTACATGGCAAAAACACTGCATATACCTCAACTCTGAAGTTGGCTGAAGAATAGGCTGCTTAGCTGCTGGATCTGAATGCACCATCAACGTCATGGCTTTGAATGTCATGAAATAGACTGTCCACACTTTGAAATATGACACCATCATCCCAATATAGAAAATGGCTGAAAAAACAAGACCTCTTTGCATAAACTGACATCCCCATTAGATTATCGTCGCCGAGAGGTGTAAAATCCATATAAAATTTGTCCAATTTGGACACTGGGCAATTCTGGCCACTCTGAAAATGTGGCTTGGATCATGGTTCCGACACCTTCCTGAATGGCTCAAGGTTCCACCTGCAATAAAAAAATAATTATGCCTCGAATTCTATGCACAGCTCAGCTACGCTGCTCCACAAATATGCTCCACTAGTCTACCCTTGCCTTCATTCTCGTCGACCTCCACCGACGGGGTCGAAAGGGAAATGTAAGGTTTAAATAAATATCAATGGCGGATTTTACAAAGCCCAATGGGTTCGTAGAGTGGTGAATATATTTAATAATACAGGAGAATTCATGGTATCAAATCCTACCTCTTCAAAATTGGGAGTGTTTTGATTTATTTTTGGAGCGTTTTTAAACTTAGCACATAACCGTTGCAAAGTTTGGAATGTTTTAACATATGGTATAAATTTGTTTTAACAAATGTTGGCATGGTGATTTATGGTATGGTTGTTGTGTTTTAAATATGGGTTGATTGTTGGTTCCGCTGGCAGACCGACCGGCTATTAAGTCGGGCAGGTTCGACACCCGCCAGAACCAGTGGCATTTAGTCGTAAGGGTTGGGGAATGGGTCGGGTCCACTGGAGGTGGCCCTCCTACCACTCGATGGTTTTTTTTTAACACCAATATATGCCTACGTTGGATTTGTGTATATAACATGTGGCTATTATGGTGGCTCCTGCAGGGCTGGAAGGGTTGACAACTTGCCCTAGAATATTTTTTAAATTTTTTTGATAATAAGATGGGATTTCATGCGGTGGGGTGGTGGGGGTGGTGGTCCGATACCCATTTTTTATATTTTTTTGTTGTTTAATAAATAAATGGTCATTTTCAATTTTAACGAAAATAAGGGTCATTGGGAAAATTAAAGAGGCCACCATTTCACCTATTTTCGGGAGCTGAGTTCCCTTTTCTTTAACGGTGAATTTGTGGGACATTTAAACCTGGCCCATTTCCCAACTTTGACCAAAAATTTGAATATCTTTAACTTCTCCATACGTGCTTGGATTGGAGACCTATTCACACCGTTGGAATGAGGGCGAAGAGCACTTCAATATGATCCTGGTTCGAGAGTGATCTAACCACTTTGAATTTTGACATATCATCAGCCCTCTTGGTCTCTTGAGGGTGTCTAGAGCCACCTGTATCAATCCTCTACGCTGAGAAGCTTTTGGTCCACCAAAATCATGAGCCATAATCTACAATTGATTTATACCTTGTCTATGCCATAAGTGTCCTAAACGGTCACCCTTCATTCTCCTTCACCTTTGGCCTTCGGAGCCATAAGCGATGAGCCGACACCTGCATCCTCTGCAAACCTGTAGTACAATATTATGAAAATTACATGTTTAACTAAGTGACCAATCTATGACCCAAGAATTCCCCACACTTGCCGCGAGTTTATAAACATGCTCTATGGTCAATGTTACATCAAATGGAAACAATATCCAAGCTATCAATACAAGGCCAAAATGTCATTGTTGCTTCGTAAGTGATGGAAAACATATAATCACTTTTACATATTAAATTGAAACACATGATTTACAACTGTGGCCAATACGCCTAGAAAAACCATTTCTTACTCAATAGAGTGAACCATGATGAATGTGGTGGATTTTATTTTTGAACATTTTCACTGACTGGTTTCTGCACAGATGCTCTGTCCTTCAGACACTGCTCTGGATGGAGTCTCCAACACATGGCTCTTTGATGGCCACTTTTGTCGCAATAACTGCAATGATTCTTCTTCCTCCATACCTTCTTAACAAATTTCTTTCCCTTCTGTGGAGAAGACCTTACACGCCTCATACTCTTTCGTGCTACCATTCTCTTCGAGTACTAAGTAATGACATGGTTATGAAAACTACAAAAATGACAAGTTTTTCTATGCCATGACGTTTTTCCATGATTATCAACATGATTATAATAAAAATGAACTTGAGAATATCAAGACTTGTTATACCTTTCCTGGTTGTCTCTGGTGTGATCATGTTGACGAGAGCTTGCCTCAGCTCTTTCACTATGATGTGCGCTGTCAAAGGATGATGGTGAGGTTTTCCCATCAATATCTTTCTCCAATGGTCTCCACCATGCATTGGAAGTTTTTGACACCTTCGAGCATTGTCCTTTAGTGTATCCCAAACCTTCTAATTAAGGTCTCTCCACGGCCTCCAATGGCTGAATCATGACTTGGCCATTAACGAGAAGTCCTCCTCCTTTGTATCCCATCTTGGTGAGGAGTCTCATGCCAGTTCCTGTAAGGGGTATCTCCAATTTTCCCACAAAAATGATAGCATGTGAAGATGAAAATAAAGAAACATCAACATTATTTACCTCAGATGTCGATTCAGAAACCGATGATGATGGCTTCTTCAAGTCTTTGTTTCACTTCACTTCCTCCAAACCCTCTTCCACGACTCACAATTGAAGCTGAAATCACTGCTTCTCTACTTTCTCTTCTTGGAGAAGCCTCCTTAATTCAACATCCTTTTATTTAAGGAATTGGTCGTTGCGCTTTAATTCTTCCAATGCCTCTATTGTGGCTTGCAATTGAAGCTGCAATCATTGCTTGTCCACCTTCTCCTCTTGTAGAAGTTCTTTCAACTCAGTGTTATCCACTTCTGGTTTCTTATAAGCTTAATACAACATGTCCATGGATTTTAGACATCATCAACATGGCCTCGTAAATTTATTTGACATCCTCCATTAATGCACGTTCAATGGTTCACACTTGAAATTCACATCAGCAAGAAGACCACTCTGATACCACTTGATTTGGGTCCGTCAGCTACCAGATTTACCCATGATATTTTACTTTTGTGATGTATTAGAATTGCATTTTGAAATAGCATAAAATAATACATGTGAAAATATAATTAAGAGGAAAGCATGCCAACAATCGTACAACAAAACACAAGACATTTAATAACGGAGTTTTTCTAGTGTGGACTATGTCTTCAGGCCTCGGTGTCTTGATGGTGTTGGCTGCTTCATTGGGTGCTGGAAAATGTGATGATGTATAGGGACATTTTTACTTTTCATATAAGGAAATGTGCCCTCGACATGAGTGGCAAAGTCTCTCCATGAGATGTTCTACTACAAGGAACTCTCACTCATAACAAAACTCCTATCAGCATGACAACCTCACACATGGTGACAAAGATTATCCTGTCATTAAGGCAACAAAGGTATCTTAGAACAAAAATAATCATCCATGATGAATACATATCACATGGCCTAAACATCAAGATTCTATGTCATACATCAATTAGGAATCGACATGAAATAAAACATCTCACAACAATACTCAATGAAGTACATGGCAACAACAATGCATATACCTCAACTCTGATGTTGGCTGAAGAATAGGCTGCTCAGCTCCTAGATCTGAATTCACCATCGAAATTGTGGCATCAAATGGCATGAAATCGACTATCCACACTCTGAAATATGACACCATCATCCCAATCTAGAAATTGGAAAAAAAAATATGTTGTAGAAATTGACATCGCCATCAGATTATCACCATCGAGAGGTGCAAAATCCATATAAAATTTGTCCAATTTAGACACTGGAAAATTCTAGCCCCTCTGAAAATGTGGCTCAGATCATGGTTCCATCGTCTTCCTCAATGGCTTAGGGTTCCACCTAAAATAAAAAAATAAATCTCCCTCAAATTTTGTGCTCAGCTCCGGTGCGCTGCTTCGCTGGTCCGCCCTTGCTTTCATTCACCTCAGCCTCCACCGACGGGGTCAAAATGGAAATGTAAGGTCTAAATAAATATCAATGGTAGATTTTTCAAAGCCCAATGGGCTGGCAGAGTGGTAAATATGGTCAATAATAGAGGAGAGGTCGGGGGATCAAATCCCACCTCTCCAAAATTGGGCGCGTTTTGATTCATTTTTGGAGCATTTTTCAACTTAGCACATAACCGTTGCAAAGTTTGCAATGTTCTAACATATGGTATATTTTTATTTTAACAAATATTAACGTGATTATTTATGTTATAGTTGTTGTGTTTTAGATATGTGTTGATTGTTGGTTTTTCCGGCAGACCGGGCGGCTATTAAGCTGGGCGGGTTTGACACCCACCGGAACTGGTGGCATATAGTCATAAGGGTTGGGGCGTGGGTTGGGTCCATCAGAGGTGGCCTGCCCACCGCCCAATGGTTTGGTTTTAACACCAATATATTCCTACATTAGATTCATGTATACACCATGTGGCTCTTATGGGGGCTCCGATGGGGTTGACAGCCCAGCCCCCAACAAATTTTTTAATTTGTTTTATAATATGACATGGTTTCATGTGGTGGGGTGGTGGTGGTGGTGGCCAGGCACCCCTTTTTTAATATTTTTTTTTTGTTTAATAACAAAATTGTCATTTTCGATTTTAACGAAAATAAGGATCATTGGGAAAATTAACAAGGCCACAATTTTGCCCATTTTCAGAAGCTAGGTTCCCTTCTAGTTGATGGTGAATTTGTGGGACAGTTAAACCTGGCCCATTGCCCAAGTTTGACCAAAAATTTGACTCGCTCTAACTTCTCCATATTGGCTCAGATTGGATATTTGTTCACACCGTTGGAATCAAGGCGACTGACACTTCAATCTGAACCTGGTTCAGGAGTAATCCGACCACTTTGAATTTTGACATATCATCAGCCCTCTTGGTCTGTTGAGGGTGTCTAGAGACACCTAGATCAGTGATCTTCTACAAATGTGTGCAGTGAGTTTATAACATAATTACAAAACATTAGCATAATGATACAAACTACTGTCTTACTTGGTGCATATAAAAAATCTGAACCAAATCTATATCCTAATCAAGTAAGCACTTAACAGATATCAAATACTCATGCATAAATATATCAAATAGCTTTGCGCATTCATCAATCAGTAAAAAAGTATTGCAATCTCATCAATCATAAACAATAAACATGTCCACATAACACAAAGTGTTTACCAAAATTGTTCCTTCTATTAGTCTTTCAGATCATTCAATACATCAATTGTCTTTCTGAAACCCTTTCAAAATCCTTTCAATCCCTTACGTGCACACAACCAACAGAGTCTGCACATAGCGAGGACTAGGTCTCTGCGCACACAACAAGCAAGAGCCTTCTACCCAACCCAAAACCCTTACAGACACAAAATGCTATCAATATTTCATAACATTAATGGACTTCTCTATGACTTATTTGAATCACTTATCTTAGACAGACTCTATCTATTTATAATACGCTTAACGCATATATACTATGGTCTCAAACCATGGTTTGAGGCACATAGTTTACATTTAAGCTTAATCATATCCAAAATTGGGTCAAAAATCCCCTTGAATTCATCTACGCAACGTGCAAATACAAACATACAAAAATTATATCTTTTGGAACTTGTGCTTCAGGGGACCCCGCTCCAACAATTTGATATAGGTATTTTCCTCGTTCAAGCATTTTCACTTTGAAATATTTCCATTCATTGTTCAATTCTTTTTGTAGAACATCTTATGCACATAAGTTTATTTTTAAAGGTTGTTGTGAATATTATGATACTAAAGAAAATTTTGAAGATCATGACAATCCTGGTGAGGAAACAAATGATAATTTTGATAATGTATCAAGAATTCAAGGAGGCTATAGCTAGATTGATTATGAAGATATCCCTAAATGCAAAGAGCTATCTTTTTCTAAAAATGATGCTAAATTTTTTGAAAAAGATTCTTCTTCAAAAATCTCAGAAGAAATTTTTTTTTTGACACTGTTCCAAACAAATAAAAAAAGCACTAACATGGGAATAATTTCAAACCAACATCAATAATTTCTACCCAATAATCAAGAAGAAGAAGAAATGATTAAATTCCAAACGAATCCTCCGATATCTTATTTTGTTAAATTTTATGGTCCTCCTATCTATGATTCACATGATATAGAATAAGAGTCATGGGGAGTTGTACAAGAAGGGAAATTTGGTAATAAAGTTCACGAAGGTAAACTGGTTTATGATTTGTATAGATTTCATGAGGAAGAAGACATATTTTACTAGAGAAAAGATGATATGATTCAGAAATGAAGGAAGGTGGTTTTCACAAGGTTGTTGATACACATTTAGAAAGGAATCAATATTTTTTCCAAAAGCCCCAAGATGAAGAGTTGATTAATTATGATGATTTCCCTCAGAAAGAAGACATCTCTAATAGTTCCAAAGAAAATTTGATGGAATTTTTTTATGAAATACATCAGCTATTTGCTATAAATTTGAGAGAAAATAAAATTGTTCATCAATGTGACTTCCTCTCTCATACATTCTATGATCCTGTAGAAGACTATATGGAAACTTGGTTTACTTGGAAGTCAATTTGTTTTTCTAGGTACGTACTTGATCATGTGGAAATTTTTTTACTACTTTTGGTTATGCTCTTTTTTATTCTTGAAGGCCAATTGGTTTACTTGGAAGGATGACTTCACTTGATTCTGATCAGCCCTATACATAAGTAGAAGCTTGTACATAAATAAGCTCAAAAATTGAGAATTTTATTTTTAGTTCTACTTTTTCAGTTTAATTTTTTAGTTTATGAATAAGGGTGCTAGTTCTCGTTTGAATCAAATTTCATATTGCAAGAATTTCAGGTTTCAATGTTCAAATTCAGGGGTTTTCAAGTTTTATTTGACTCCATGCCCAAAAAATGCCACTGATCTACTGTTCTTAACACTTTTCTAGAAAAGTGTCGTCCCTAGTCAGAGCCAGATATTGTTGCTTATTTTTTCCAGCTATAAATTTTTAGAAGAATATTCTGAGTTGTTAAAGTGGTCATTTCTTTATGGGAAAAGGAGAAACTACTAATAACCACTGTCATTGTATCCTTGTTTGATGATCAAATAAATCGAAAGTAGGGAAGAATTTTGTAGATGCTTGTCAAGATATGTCTTAGAGAGTCAAATGCAAGGAATGTTTAGATAATTTTTGGATGAAAGTAGTCAATTCGTTCCACAAAAGTATGCTATGGAAATTGTTGAGGCATACATTACAGTGGTCAAATTACGAGAAAGTTTAAAACCTTTAGTTCTTCCTCCTAAGCATGAATTCATGGGAGAAACTGAGTAATAATATATGGTATATTTATGTGGGTAGAACAAGTGTATTTATGGTATCTAAAGTGAAAAACCCAAAGATAGATAAAGGCTACATATTGGTAGTCTTAATGCTATTGTTTACCTCTGAACAATTTCAGTGGATGATGTTTTATAAAATAAAGTCATTATTGGGAAAAGTAAAGATAACTACGCACATGAAAACAGATTGTTTGCAATACAAGGACCTGAAGTACAAAAATATGATTATGCCTCTCCACAAAAATGAAATCGTGACTTTCAAATAATTTATTTGTTGTGAGGGCATTCTATGTAAAAAATATGTAATTCTAACTTCCGAGGCTGTGAAGAAGTTGAAATGCAAACAGTATAGGTTTTTCCTCTAGCCAAATTACAAACCAAAATGACATTTGAACACACCACCGACTATCATAATAGTGGATCAAAAATTGTGAAATCAATTATGTGGTTTATGGCACAACTTGAAGTGAACGAGTTTGAATCTCCTAGATGTGAGAATAATCTATCACCAGCTAGATTTGGAGGATAAGTTGCATCTCTTTGCATTGCTATGTTCAATTCAATGTGGAGAACTATTCTAGATTATCTATCATTGATATTATCCAGGTCTCGAGGTGAGGTTATTTTATTGCAAATACTAAAAGGTTACTAAGAATTCACACAGGCTTGTGGAGTTCTTCGTGTAGTGGAGCCTTTGAATGCATTTCTAGCAACTATTTCCAAGTTCACATTCTGTACTCGAACTAATTCAGATAAGAGGAGAACTATTGGTCCCTTATAATCTCCTGGCTGAAAGTGTACTGAACATGTTGCTAGTAAAAAAAAAATTTATTGTTCTTACACCCAAGAATGTGCAGGTGCTCAGGAATATTTTTGAAATAGCACATTGGTTGGATAATGTTTTGGGCTCATCTTGGGTGTTAGTTTTGGAGGCTTTGGTAGCCTTAGATCGCATCATTCATTCACCACATGGCACTACATATGATCAGGAGATCATGTCCAAGTTAAAAAATTGGTCAAAAATGGAAGTTCTCAGAAATGGTTGCAATCTGAACGACCGGAAAGATCTCGTTGCTGTGATTCTGGTGCCGTGAACGGTTCTCAAAACTGAGGTTGTATGTCAAATTTACTGAGGTTTGAAATCGTCTAATGAACTCCAAAATAGGACTTTTTAATTAAATTGACTTAGCCATTTAAAAAAAATATATATGGGTTCCACATGGCCTGCCCGGAGGCTGCCACGTGGCCCCAGGCCTAAGGTTGAAAAACTTGGCAAATGGTGAAGTTCATGGGATTCGAACCCTGAACCGACAGTTCGGGCAGGGTCGACCCGACCGACCTGTGTTGTGAAAGAAGCTCCAAAAATAGAAGAAAAGAGATATCAATGCCTTATAAATAAGCCACTTCGAGGGGTAAACCTCCAATACATTACATGAATGAAGAATTCTTGGATGATACAAATTACAAAACCTCCTTTCTATATATAGGAGTCCATGGGGCCACAATGTAATTCTAGCCGACCTAACAATAATAATTTAAGGGCACAATAATAACAATATGGGGGTTACAGGGGTATAATAATAACAATAAGGGGGTTACACTAACAACAATAAGGGACTGTACTAGTAATATAGGGACCTAACGTGCCCCTCTCCTTCAAAAAAGTGTTGGCCTGAATGCTTGAGTAGCTCTGGGTGCTTCTATATAAAATTCTCATCCTCCCATGTAGAATCTTCAGTGGGTAAGTTCTTCCACTTGATGAGATACTCTGAAATTGATTGATTTCGTAGTTGTCGAGTTCTTGTTTTCATGATCGCTTCAGGTTCCAATATGATTTTTCCTTCCTCATCAAGTTCTGGCAATATTTTTTGAACTGGAATATTTTCACCTATAACCTTCTTTAAGCATGAAACATGGAAAACTGGATGCACTCGTTAAGAAGCAGGAAGCTCCAATTTGTATGCCATAGTACCAATATTTTGCAACACCTTGTAAGGACCATAGTACTTTGGTGATAATTTATTATCCTTCTTAGCTTTCTTGAGGGACATTTGTTTGTATGGTTGTAGCCATAAAAATACCTAGTCTCCTACATTAAAACTTCTCTCGTTGCGATGTTGATCTGCCTGTTGTTTCATTCGATTTTGTGCCAAATTCAGGTTATCCTTTAAGAGCTGGAGAACTTCTTGTTGATGCTCGATGTGATATTCCACTTCTTGAACCTTAAAATTTTCTCTTAAAGATGATGTGATGGATGGTGGATGATATCCATAAAGTGCCATATATGGGTTCATTTTTTCTGCAATATGGAAGGAAGTGTTATACCACCATTCAACTAGAGGTAACCACTTGACCCATTATGTTTGTTTATCAGATACAAAAAAACGAAGATATCCTTCCAAACATTTATTTACTATATCAGTTTAACCATCATATTGAGGATGATAAGATGAGCTATGAGCTAATTGAGTACCCAAACAAGAAAATAACTCCGTCCAAAAATTTCTAGTAAAAATGGGATCTCTTTCGGTCACAATAACCCTTGGGTTTCTATGTAGATTTTGAATTGTGTCCATAAATGTAGTAGAAACTGTACTTGCTTTAAAAGGATGAGATAATGCATAAAAGTGTGCATACTTGGTATCTCTATCAACTACCACCATGATGACACTCTTTCCTTCGGACTTGGGTAAACCTGTGATAAAAACCATTGAAATCTCCTCCCAACGTTGACTTGGAATGGATAAATGCTGTAGAAGACTCGGGGTCTTAATTGTCTCAACTTTATTTTGTTGGAAAATCAAACATTCTGCCACAAACTTTTGAATATCAGATTTAAGGCCATTCCAAAAAATTCTTTCTTCACCCTGTGGTAAGTTTTTAAAAATCCTGTGTCCTCCTAAAGGAGAAGTGTGCAATTCCAAAAGAATCTTTTGTTTTAGTTGGGAATTCTTACAAAGATATAAGCGATCTTTGTACCATAAGGAATCATTTTTCCAACTAAATGTATCAGATGTACTAGGATCTTGCTACAGATTTTGAATGAGCGTCCACATTTCTTCGTCCTTCTTCCATTCATCCCTTGCTTCGGTTATCCAATTTGGTTGGATAAACTAATGGCACAAAGCAATGGTTCCACCTCTTCATTTTTTTCTTGAGAGTGCATATGCAAGAAACATTTGGATGTTTTTACATATAATTGTTTCTCCTGTGATAGTTTGAGCACCCTATCAACATGTTGAACATGATCCTTCCAAGACCTACTGTAGATTAGTATATCATAAAAAAATATTGGCACAAATTTTCTAAGGAAGGATTTGAAAATGGAATTCATCAACCCTTGAAATGTAGAAGGTGCATTGGTAAGGCCAAAAGGCATGACCAAAAATTCATAATGACCCTCATGAGTTCAAAATGTTGTTTTTGGAATATCTTCAGTCTTCATTCTAATTTGATGATATCTTGAATGAATATCCAACTTGGTAAAATAAATTGCTCCATGTAATTCATCCAATAATTCATCAATCACAGGAATGGGAAATTTATATTTAATGGTGAGCTTATTGAGCTCCCTATAATCCGGACACATTCGCCATGATCCATCCTTCTTGTGTACCAATACTATAGGAGCAGAGAAAGAACTTTGACTAGGTTGAATTATACCCGCCTCTAACATTTCTGCAATCATGCGTTCAATTTCGCTCTTTTGGAAGTAAGGATATCTATAAGGCCGGATGTTTGGAGGAACACTTCCCGGAATCAAATGAATAGCATGATCATGATCACGAATAGGTGGGAGTCCTTTGGGAGTTTCAAACACCTTGGAATGATTGTCCAAGACTTGTTAGAGATCTGCAGAAATAGATGATTTTGATGTTGGAACTTCTAGTGAGCATAATTGTGAAATTACGCCTCGTTATTCTTTCTTTAGAAGATTTGTCATGACATTAGAGCTTATTATCTTTCCTGGCTTCTCTACAATACCCCGTAATTCGACTTTCTTTCCTTCTGAAAAAAATTTCAAGAAAAGTTCTTGAAAATTAAAAGCTACCGTCCCTAAAGATTGTGACCATTGTACTCCTAATACAACATCAGCACCTCCCATAGCAATGTAAAGAATTGGACTAGTCAATACATATTCCCCCATGGTTAGCTTGATATTATGGCATTTTCCAGAGCAATTTATAGTTCCTCCATTTGCAACCATCACTTGACATTCTGGTGCTGGGTATAGGAAACAATTCAATTCCTTGGCTACCTTACAATGAATAAAATTATGTGTACTACCCGAATCAATCAACACTATTACCTTTTTCTTCTTGATATGTCCTTCTATCTTGAGAGTTTGAGGAGTGGTAATTCCTGCCAATGCATTACACGATATGGTCGCACTCATTTCTTCCTCTTCTAGGGCTGGTTCCTGGTGTATATCCTCTTCTTGTTCATTTTCTTCTTCCTCTTCACAATCTATGTAAAATAATTTCTTCTCAGCACACTTATGACCTTTAGTGTATTTGCTATCACAACCGTAGCAAAGCCCTTTTGCTCTTTTTTCTTCCAATTGTTGTGGTGTCAACCTTGTAGGTTGTGGAAATCTAGGAGTAGCAACACTTCCTTCTTTATAGAAGTGAGTGGTAGGCTTCCTTGTCGCCATAATTTTACATTCAATTTTTCTTGCCAACCTGAATGCCTTCTCCAATGAATTAGGTTCCAAAATGCGAACTTCATGTTGGATGTTATCCTTTAAAGTACCTATGAAGAGATCAATCCTGTGTTCCTCTGGAATATCAGTTACCCTTATATTCAAATTTTGGAAGTCCTCAATGTGCTCCCCCACTAAACCCTTTTGTTTGAGATTTATCAATTGGATAAAGAAGGTGTTGCTCTTTGTATCCTCATAATGTGCTATCATTTCCTCCATGAAAATTGACCAAGTGACAATTTTTTTACAGGAGAAAATCCATTTATACCATACAAATGTATTTTGTTCTAAATGTAAAGTTGCAATGCGTACCTTTTGTATGTTTTGCAAATTATTGAGTTCAAAATATTGCTCCATCCATAGTATCCATGTTACAGGATCCTTTCCATCAAACTTCCTCATATCCATTTTTGGAATATGGTGGTTCTTCTCACCAACATTAGATTTTATGAAATCATGATTAACATTTATTTTGTTCTCATCATGAGTTTCCTCTATTATCTTTTCACCATTAGGAAACATTTCTTGTATCAAATTTGTCAAACCTTCCATGTCTGCTTTTAGATCATTCTTCATGTTTTCCATTTTTTCATCGATCTTAGCTTCCATGTCATCCATCTTAGATTCCATGCTATCTATCTTAGCTTCCATGTCATTCTTCAAACCATCCATCTTAGATTCCACGCCTTTATTCAAACCATCCATCTTAGTTTCCACACCTTTCTTCAAAACTTCCATGTCATTTTTTGTTGCTCTTTGCAAGAGTGAAATTTGTTGCACTTGCTCTTGAAATTTTGATATGTCATGTTGCCATTCTTAGTCTTCATGAGTCATAGTAGAGCCTTGTAAAGGCTTAATAGGTGTTGAATTATTTTTAGGGGCCATTTTAGAATCCAATACTGATATCTATTCTACAATATGCCCTTGGAATCAATTCAACGTCATTCTTCAAACAAGACTTATGCAATTCAAGAAAAAAAATACTCATCTTTTACTTGCTTTTGAGGAGATCAATATCTGAAATTTGGCCTTGTAGTAGCCCTCTGAAGCTTCTTTCAAATGTCACAGGTCTGACCTGATTTGGATTCTTCAAGGCAAAGTTATGTCCAATCTTCCACAATGACCCAATTATGGACTGGTTCAGTAGAGTGAATTTGTACGACTTGCCACGTGTCATTTTTTCCTCCTTTGGCTCTGAAATTGATAGACAGGAAACTATAGTCCATGTATTTGCAGCCACTTTTTATAGCATTCCAATCAGATGCTCAGAGAGGGAGTTATGAAGATTTTCTCACGATAACCTCTTTGAGATGAAATTCGGGAGCTTGAAAAAGACCTAACTTCCACAGATCATATCTCCGCAAATATTGCAAACCACGCTCTGAAATTTTTCGATGATGTTCCTTAGGATTTTTTCTTTTCTCTCTAAAAATTTCAGCTTTTGAATCTTCGTAGAAACAAATTTATAGCGAACCTACCGCGATGACCTGTTTAGGTTAAATTAAGGAGCCTACAAAAATCCCTAGCTTCCACAGATCTTATCTCCGAAAATATTCAAAACAAGCTCTGAAATTTTGTGACAATTTTCCTCAGGATTGCGGCTTGACACTCTAAAACTTTCAGCTTCTGAACCTTCGTAGAAAAAAAGTTATAGCGAAAATTCCACGATGACCGGTTTGGAGCAGCGAAAACCCTAGAATCTAAAGCTCTGATACCAAATGTTGTGAAACCAGCTCCAAAAATAGAAGAAAAGAGATATCAACGCTTTATAAATAAGTTTCTTTGAGGGGGTAACCTCCAATACATTACATGAATGAACAATTCTTGGATGACACAAATTACAAAACCTCCTTTCTATATGTAGGAGTCCACGGGGCCACAATGTAATCTTAGTGGGGCCACAATGTACTCCTAGCCGACCAAAAAATAATAATTTAAGGGCGCAATAATAACAATATGGGGGTTACAGGGGTACAATAATAACAATAAGGGGGTTACACTAACAACAATAAGGGACTATAATAGTAATATAGGGACCTAACAGCCCGTCTATGGTGGGCAGTTGAACGAGTCGGGCAGAGTAAACGCATAGTCGGCTTGTCATTTCATTTGGGCAGAGAAGGTTGAGGGGCCATCCCCATCGTGACATGACCACACGCAAATAATCATGGGTTTAAAACTTTTGAACGACAGAGAATTGTAAAGGGGCTAGCCCTCAAAGCTAGCCTCGACACCACATGTCCATACACCATGACCGTAGCCCAAGCTTAACTCCTGGTGGTAATAACCATGACCGTGCGGTTCGGAAGGGCCATGTGGCCAATGCCCACATCACATTTAATGTTTGGATAAGTTGCGGTTGGTTCGGCGGCTAGAACGGAAAACTGCATGTAACCACTCCCGCCTAACATTTAACTTAACTGACAGTTAGTTCAGCGGTTCCATTGGCAGACCTTCTGATCTGGTGGAATTGGTAAAATGGTGGAGTTAACTAGAGTTTTCCCACTTTTAGTGGGGTTTTTGGGGGACATTGGGCAATTTGTTTTGCAAAAGTCATAACTCTCTCAATTTTCGACCAAACAAGATGAAATTTTAGTCAATTTTGGGTTTCTTGAGCATTCTGAAGAGTTTGCAATAGGTTTCAGAGTGAAAAAAATATGATCTACAATAGATTTTTCTTCAGGGAAGAGGAAGGAGCCATCAGGGCCATCATGGAGAAGGCACTATATTGGGTTGTATTTCACAGTTTAAGGTGAAACAAAAGCCATTTATAGCTATTTTCTATCTTTTGAAGTCAAATTTACAGTTGGTTTTGCCTGTTTAGGCATATTTTTCACTGTGTAACCATTTTGAGCAAATTAATAGAGCAAGGACATGCCATTGGGGAGCCTTGGATTAGCAGATATAGCCCAAGAGGGGTGAACTGCCTCAACAATTTGTTGTGTTATGTTATGGTGAATTTTACTTGCTGTGTATTTCTACTGTGACATGTTAAACATGAAATTTAATTAACAATTCCTCACACATAAAACTCATAAACAAACCAAAACTACTTTGTTTAACCTACAAGTCATGGAGAACACTTTACACACTAAATTATATCAGAATGGATACTTTGCATAGCATTACGAATAGTTCCATTTTCAGATCAACAGAGGAAAAATCTACTTTTGTTCTAAGGCTTACAAATGTAAAGCAATTACTATGTAAATTAATTTTTGCAGGTGGACTAGGAGGTGAGTTTCGATTGCAAATTGTAGGAAAATGAAGCACAATTTCAAAATTATATGATCTTGGTTTTGTGCAGAAATTCCTAAGTTGAATTCAATGTAGGAAATTTGTAAACATTCGAAGCAATTTTAGATATTTTCTGAGTTCTTATAAGCACCAATTTTCGTAAAAATGACATGCACACCATGGATGACTCACTGGAATTCAATTTGTATATCAACAATTTGACTTTTTGATTTGGTGATAAGGGAATGGTTATGGTGGAAAATGTCATTCTTGTGACTATATCTACATTTGAAGAGATGGAAGCTATTGTATGCAGAGGGATGTTCCTACTTGATACCTTCTACGTCTGGGGTAGGATGAGTAGGAATTGACAACATATGTTGAATTTAACCAGCACAATGGTCAAGTCAATGAGTTGGGAGTGGAATGGAAACTATCCACCATGCTTATAATCGGTTATAAGGATACAAACAACATCTCAAAGACAAATTTGCAGATGCGATGTACTTATGAAACATCTTGAAGAGAAAACAATCAATTTCTGGGGAGAGAAAGAAGCACTTCTGATTAGAATTTTAGAAAGTACTAACCAGGCAAATCACTCACAGAAACATGTTGATTTGTTGAAAGCAGAAGGAAAATACCTGAAACAAAAATTAGAGGAAGAAACAAGTAATGTGAAAATTTTCAAGATTGAAATAGATAATAAATTTAAGTAGGTAATATGTCAAATGGATGATATAAATCAGGTATTGTTGGATGAGTGTCAAAGGTTCAATGAAAATTGCAGCTTTGCAAAAGAAAAATCAATAGATATTGTTTAAGGAAATGTGAGGGATGCTAATTCAAATGGCATGAAGGTGTTACATGGGATTGTTTAAAATGTAAAAAATCCACAAACATGGTTGTCACATCTACAAGAAGAAAATAGAAATTTTGAGATGATTTATAGGAAAACATTGCACATTTGGAACAACTTCAAAAGGATATGTCTGTTTTATGCTCTGAAAAAAAAAATCTATAAAGGAGGACACTTTTGTTGGGATCAACCAATAATCAAATCTTCAACAAGAAATATTTCAATTATAGGAATAAATGAGAGATTTACAAATGAGTTTAAAGGATCGGATGTTGCTATTAAGCGGATAAAATCCAACAGTTTCATAGGAGGATGGTCTGAGCAAGAATGAATGAGAGTAGACTCAAAGCCTTGAATGTAGATTGTGATAACATTCCTCAAACTGGTCAATGGAATTCATCAAATGATAGAATGATTGATTATCAACAAAACTCTTGGACCAGATCCTATGTCTTTATGCAGGACAAAGTGCACAATTGGTTGGATAATGTTTTGGGCTCATCTTGGGTGTTGGTTTTGGAGACTTTGACAACCTTAGATCGCATAATTCATTCACCACATGGCACTACAGAGGAAAAATATACTTCTATTCCAAGGCTTACAAATGTAAAGAAATTACTATAAAAATTAATTTTTGTAGGTGGACCAGGAGGCGAGTTTCGATTGCAAATTGCAGGAAAATGAAGCACACATTGAAAATTTTCAGATGCGCTCATACTTATGAAACACCTTGAAGAGAAAATAATCAATTTCTAGGGAGAGAAAGAAGCATTTATGATTAAAATTGCAGGAATTACTAACCAAGAAAATCACTCACATAAACGTGTTGATTTGTTGAAAGCAGAAGGAAAAGACTTGAAACAAAAATTAGAGGAAGAAACAAGTAATGTGAAAATTTCAAGATTGAAATAGATAAATTACAACAAGTAATATGTCAAATGGACGATAGAAATCAAGTATTGTCGAATGACTGTCAAAGGTTCAATGAAAATTGCAGCTTTGCAAAGGAAAATTCAATAGAGATTGTTGAAGGAATTGTGAGGGATGCTAATTCAAATGGCATGAAGGTGTTACATGGGATTGTTGAAAATTTAAAAAAGCCAAAAACATGGCTATTGCATCTACAAGAATAAAATACAAGCTTAGAGATGATTTATAGGAAAAGACTTCACATTTGGAACAACTTCAAAAGGATATGTCTCTTTTATGCTCTAAAAAAGAATCCATAAATGAGGACACTGTTGATGGGATCAACCAATAATCAAATATTCAACAAGAAATATTCCAATTATAGGAAGAAATGAGAGCTTTACAAATGAGGTTAAAGGATCATATGCTGCTATTAAGCGGATAAAATCTAGCTGTTTCATAGGAGGATGGTCTCAACAAGAAAGAATGAGAGTAGACTCAAAGCCTTGAATACAGATTATGATAACGTTCCTCAACCTAGTCATTGGAATTCATCAAATTCTAGAATGATTGATGATCCACAAAACTCTTGGCCCAGATCCTATGGTTGTATGGCAGGAAAAATCACAAAATTTTTAATGAAGTGAGTTCTCTTGTAAGAAATTTTATTTAAACTGCCATCAAACAGATCTATGACTACAATTAGTTACAACAACACCCTCTTATATTCTAGAAACTAGAATGAGTGCCCTGGAAAATGGTTTTTTTGTTTTTGTTAATGTCATATGGCTCATGTGAAATTGACTAGGGCCCACAAATTTAAATGGTTATGCATTGATTTTAAAAACCAACACATACCCCTTTTATGTTCATATATACATATTTTTCCAAAAAAACTGATTTCATATATTATGAATATTTTAAGAGTATAGGGTATTATTTCATAAGTGAGGAAGATAAATATTATATATTATATATAATATTTAATATGTCGATGTTTTGTTTGTAAATATTTTCAAGAGGCCAGTTTGTCAATTGTTCCCAAAATTAGTTCTTAGAACCAATTAAGACAATTATTTAGTTAGCCTGAGAGGGGAAATAAAAGTGGAAAATCAAGACATTGTAAGTTTTTTTTTCCCAAGTCTTTTGGGCCTCGGGAGGAGAATTTTTTTTATTTTTGGATCTCCATGTGCATATGAATAAAGCTTTCAAGTGCTTTGAGAATTTGTTGAGTATGATTCATTTTTACAAGTCACATCCCATTTTTATGTCATTCTTCTTTAGAGTTGAGTAATGAATCTGCTTGTCTTTAATTTTACAATTTTGTAAGTTAAAGTTAAAATCCTTAATTATGCGCTCATCTTTTCTATTTTTCACTGCATGATAATCACATTTTTCTTCTAAAGTTTGAAATAAGAGATTTTTCACAGGCAGCCTATTGTCAAAAACTTTTCATCGTCACTTCTTTCTATCTTATCTTATCCATTTATATTCATCAATAGAATGCCACTTGAAATATTGTTCTCACACTAGAGACTGATAAGGATTAAATATATTGGGTTTAAGAACATTGGGATAATAAAATATTCTCATCATGTTTATTGATAAATGTCTTTCACACTGACCTTTTTTAAGTAGCGGGTTGTCTCCAAAGGTACAACACAATAGAGGAACTCCAATGAGGCTTAATAAAGTCATAGAAATCTTTATTTTTGTACCTTTTAATGAGAACCATAACCCTGTGCCAACCACTGAGAGGAAAATTGGGTAGCTAAAGTCAGATGGTTCAAAATTATATGATGTATATTTGAGTTGTGGTTGGTGTGCATCTCCTCCTCCATCCATTTTCTCCTCCTGCAAGCTTGTAGCTTAGCCCGATTACTTTATTTCAGGACCACTAAAATTTTCAAGGGGAGCCTTCATATTTTTTTTCATTTCATTTACAAACCAAATTCTGATCCATCTATTCTTCAAGAGTCTTTGGATTTTTCCTGTGGGATGGGTGGTGCATATTATGCTTCAATTCGTCAAGGTGGACCTTGCTATAATCCAAATACCATTACTTCCCATGATTCATATGCAACGAATAGTTACTATCAAATTCACAATAGAAAATAATGGAATTCTAATTTCAAAGGCACTAGTCTGGTTAAATTTATTGTTTTAAGTAAGGATTCTTCCACTGGTTTTCTCTTCTAGGGAATGTCTTCCTTGAACTTTTCCTGTTTTTTGGCTACTTGAAATGTATGATGCATAATCATTTTTTTTTGTGCTTTATATTTAATTTGACTCAATACATAAAATTTCCATAGATTAGGCATTGACCATGGAATTATTCTTCTATATTGCAATTAATGCAGTATATCGCTCTAATAATGTATAGTTCAAATTCTTAAACCAAAATTGCTATGAAGATACCATCTTGAGGTTACTAAAATTTTCAATATAAAATATTAAAATGAGGGTTTGCGTGGTTATATCTCATGTTGTTTTGGTTCAAGCTATGAATATTTTCAGTATCCGCAAGAATGAGCATCAAAGAAAATTGGAAAGGTGCTTTCAGTAACTCAATATTATCACTTCCTCTTGGATATGAATGGTTGCAAAATTTAATCATTTTGCTAGAGAAGTGGACAAATTGTAATACTCATTATCTGAATCAATTGGTAGTTGTGATGGTGTGCTTACAAACGATTTTGTTAGCCCGAGGAATTTTAGTAGATTATCTAAAATGTGATTTAAACTTAATTGACACGTATTAATAGAACCACTGGGAGATTATTTGGCATATGTATTTATAGTACCACTTCCTAGATATGAAATTCAGATAGCTTGTTTTTCTTATCCAATGAAGCTTTGTGTTTATGTTTTTCATAAACTATTGGTTATGCAAAAGATATCGCAACCCAGTGGATTCGATAATTTGTATTGTTTTGAACATATGGAGTAGAATTTTTATATTGCGTGAGGAATGAGAAGGAAATTTTGATGTGGTGTCAACTATGTATAGTTAAGAGAATACATGAATTGGTATATATGTGATGTCTGTAATTGCAAAATATCATTACTGTATTGGCTTATGTTTATCACAATATTCAAATGGGTAGTAATTCCTATATAAAATTTTAGCCCTAATACAAATTAGGACTTCAAGTTTTTCTCATAAACACACTATTTAGTTTCACTTTGTTAAACATAGATTATACTTGAACTTCTTGTGTATATCCTCGTTTTTTATTGAATGAGTGGATATACCCTTAAAGAGTGCTCGAATTCTTCATTGTATTTGGTTTAGGCATGAAAATCAGCTGGTTCATTTATTTTTATTGTCACTACATTGCTTTGTGTGAGTTCAGCCCTAAGCATTGGAAGAGAACATTAGGCTTTTCGATCCTGGAGGAGATCTAGCACAACATTTCATTGAGTGTAATTCTAGTTCACATACTAGAGTTGCACAAGGTTGGCTCTTTGATATTGGTGACATAGTAGAGTTGAATAAGGTTGGGATCCATCAGGTTTTATTTTTGTTTTTTTTTTTTTACCCCTGTGTTG
This sequence comes from Pinus albicaulis, assembly GCA_034641835.2. Taxonomy (NCBI): domain Eukaryota; kingdom Viridiplantae; phylum Streptophyta; class Pinopsida; order Pinales; family Pinaceae; genus Pinus; species Pinus albicaulis. Next base: position 401,423,067 of record CM076580.1, on the reverse strand, counting down.
TTCCAATTATCTTTATCCACGTTCTTGGATTTTCATGCCTTTGTTTTCTCGATTAACTCTTGAGAATTTAATTTCAAATTTTGAGTGATTTTATTTCCATGGTAAAAGGAACAATGGCCTTCTCCATTACTTATTTCCATTGTATAGGAAATATATTAAGGTACCATGTCAAGCAGCGAAGAGAATGAAATTGGTTACTTTCTCTAGAATTATTATTTTCACAATAATAATTTAAAAAAAAGGTACTTGTACAAACCATGAGAATTTTTTTTTTCTCATGCCATACCCATTTTTTAATTCTTGTTTCTGATAACGTAGGAGTATTTGATACTTCGAGGTGAATATGACTAGAAAGGAAGCCGATATTTGGGTTGTAATTTCTGTTCCAATAATTTTCAATGTGAATTTGATTTCAGATAGTTACTTCATTTAATCACCTTATGTTCTATATTTAAGTTTATGTTTAACTGAAAAGAAATAATTTTTGAACTTGATATAAGAGCTGCAATTAAGATTTGTTTCCATTGATTATGTATAGATAGCTCTCTTAATTTGGGGTGAAAAGATAAATAACGGGAAATGATTTCAATATTGGTTCTCTTTTTCTTATTATAACATGGTTGAAACATGTACAAAAACATTTGTAGCTCTGAATTGAAACTCAAGGTAAGTAATTGTAGTATATGTTGGTGAAGGCCAGGAAAACTCTTGTTGGTCACAATTTGGGTTATGTTGGACTAGAATTTGCTTGTACAAAAATCTCAGAATTGGCTTCAAAAGTGTCTAGTGAATTCCTCGACAATGATTTTTCTACGTTACCCAAAATTCAATCATTGTATAAGCAGCAACAACATATGGTACAAGTTATACATAACCTTAATAAAAAATTTTAGGTCACATATTATTCAATGGAGAGTTGTTTGACATCGATTGAAAGCTATAAAAATAATTTAGATCAGAATATGCAAAACGTTGGGAAGAAAATATTGAGAACGTTACAAAATAGAGATATATCTTTTTGGTTTATTGAGACTAGAGAAGATGCGCGTTTGTGAGAATTGAGTGCCACACAATTGGGTTGGGAAGAAAATATGAAGCAAGATGAAAAAACTTTGTGCTCTCCAACTAATCCAAAATATTTAGACAAAAATTCAATTCCGACAAAAGAAAATTTATGGGAGAGGACTGCAATTTTTTGGGTACAAACATAACAACATGGCTATGTCATGCCTAATTTAATGAAAATACAAATGAAAGTAAATGGATCATGTGTAGGAAAATAAGTAATTATACCAGATGTTTCTAGGAGATTTTCTCTGCAAGAAGTTTTCTACAAGGGTGAATTGGTAGGGATTCATAGGGTGAATTTGTAGGGATTAATAGGGATGAATATGAGAGTCCTTCGGTAAGATTTCACAAGCTTTCCAAGCTCACTGAAGAATTATACTTGAATGATAATGGTGACATGAGTATACCATCCAATTGTAGGGATTTTTATTTCAATGGTTTTGGATGGAGCATATGACAATTAATGTTAGCAAGTCATTTGAGAAATTTGTAGCTTCCACCTTTGACAAAAGCCTTCATAACTCACTGAATCCTAGGTTCATGAATCAGAATCAGGAGTGTTATTTTATGGTTCTTTATATATTATCTAGAAGCTGAACTGCTAAGTTTTTTAGATAGGGCCATCTTCCTTCTTATTGTAACATTCTGATTGACAAAGGTATTTACTTTGGAGACTTAGTGAGAAAGATTGTGTAGTGGTGTTGCACAAATGAGAATAGTATCATGGGATTGATGCTGCTCAGTAAAGTGGAATTGGGAGAAGTTCATGAGCTGAAAAGTGCAAGGTACATGGACAATACTACCAAAGGGAAGGATTAAGCAAAGAGAGTGGATAAGAATGTAAGCTATGGACACCATATACCTTCAAGAGATGCAAGATGTATCTTGAGAAAAGGGACACTTGAACATGTTGAATACAATGTGAGCTTTAGAAGTCCAAATGCATTATTTTTCCTTAATGAACTTATTTTCTTCATTTTCCATGAACTTTTATTGTATTATGATATATTAAACTAATGAAATGGAAGGAAAACAATCTATCATCATGAGCACCAACTAAGGTTTAGAAGTGTTAAGATTACAAACTCTCATTACCTCATCCTCCTTGTATTGCAGCACGTAATTTTTTATGCTTCTTAATCTTATTTTCCTTACAATTGAGATATTCTTAACCGGGAACTTGGAATGACCATAAGTATTATGAAATTGAAAATATTTCCTGGTCCGTTTATTGTCACTACATTATATTGTGTGAGTCGAGGCTTGAGCATTTGGAAGCTAAAATTGGGCTCTTTGATCCTTGAGGAGAGATAGAACCACATTTCATTCAGTGTAACTCTAGGTCACATAGTAGAGTTGCACAAGGTTGGTTGTTTTATCTTTGACTCTTTGATCATGGAGGAGAGTTAGAACCACATTCAATTCAATGTAATTCTAGGTCACATAGTAGAGTTGAATAAGGTTGGGATCCATCAGGTTTTATTTTTGCTTTTGTTTTTTACCTATGCTTTGTTGTAATTATCTTTATCCACGTTCTTGGATTTTCATGACTTTGATTTCTCGATTAACTCCTGAGAATTTAATTGAAAATTATGAGTTCTTTTATTTCCATGGTAAAGGGAACAATGGCCTTCTCAATTAATTCTTTCCATTGTAGAGGAAATATACAAAGGTAGCATGTCAAGCAACAAAGAGCATGAAATTGGTTACTTTCTCTAGAATTATAATTTTCACATTATTACTTTTAAAAAATATTAAAAAACCAAAAAATGTTACTTGTACAGACCCAGAGAATTTTTGTTTCTCATGTCATACCCATTTTTCGATTATTGTTTCTTGTAATATAGGAGTATTTGCTACTTCTAGGTTAATATGACTAGAAAGTAAGCAAATATTTGGGTTTTACTTTTTTATCCAAGAAATTTCATTGTGAATTTTATTTCAGATAGTTATTTCATGTAATTAAATTATGTTCTAGCATTAATTTTATGTTCAAATGAAAATAAAAATTTTGTGAAATTGATATGAGAGTTGAGATTAAGCTGTGTTTCCATTGATTTTTTCTAGATAGATATCTTAATTTGGGGCAAAAGGAGAAATAATGGGAAATAATTTCAATATTGGCTCTATTTTTCTTAATTTAAAATGGTTGAAACAAGTAAAGAAACATTTATAGCTCTAAATTTAAACTCAAGCTAAGTACTTGCAATCTGTACTCAAGAAGGCAAGGGAAACTCTTGATGGCCACACTTTGGGTTATGTTGGCCACAAATTTTATTATTCCCGTTACAATTTATATCTCCAAATAAAACATAATGAATACTATTGTTCAATCATAAAATTCCCTTTGATGATTAAGAGTCACAATCTGGTGGAAAATGTGAACAATGTGTAGAATGAGAAGAAATAATAAGGTATGTATGTATATATATATATATATATATATATATATATATATATATATATATATATATATATATATATATATATATATATATATATATATATATATATATATATATATATAGATATCTGTGTGTGTGTGTGTGTGTGTGTGTCTTTATATATATTTAAATTAAACAACCTGGAATAACCCATTTATATATCCTAGAACCAAAAATAAGGGTAAAGAGAAAATAAGTGTCGTATTTTATTTAATGCTCCCGTGGTTCTCAAACAACGCAACTGAGAATGCCATATTTTTTTAGTACTCTTGTGCTTCTCAAACAACATAGATAATGCATCTTAACCACATTAGCTAGTGATTTCCCTTCCAACCACATCTTATAAGCATGAGAAATGATTCCATGACAAATTCATCAACGTTTGAAGCTTATTGCCTTGAACATGTAAGCATGTACAATTCTCAAAGAAATTGTCAGTATTATTTGGTATTTTCTACATTGAAAAAAAATATCCTTTATTCACCCATTTTCCCTTGTTCTTACAACAAGGCCACTATACCTAATACATTCCCATCATAAAGGTATATTGTAACCATATAATGAACACAAAGCAAAATGAAGACACTCTAATATAGTCACAAGAACATATGGGGTAGCACTGGACTATGTGTTGTTTGAGCAGTCTCTAGGGGTTTCAGATCCAAAAGGGTTCACCTATAACAATATGGTAGATTCTCAAATTGATTCCAGTTACTCGTTATGGATTCTTCTCTGTTATGGCTTCTTTGGGTTAGAATAACACTATCCTTGTAATTCTCTGTGAGACCGATTTTCCTTCCAAAGGAAACCCAGATGATATAGGAATGAATCCTAAGAATGTTATCAGCTATAACACTAGAGTCATCAAACATGTTACTTCCAATGCAGGAACTCCAATGGTTCCTAATAAAGTGATAGAGACCTTTATTTTTGTACTTTGTAATGAGAACCATAAGCCTAGGCCAGCCACCAAGAGGAACCTTGGGTTGCTAAATTTAGATGGCTCAAAAGTATAAGATGTAGATTTGAGTTTTTGTTTGTGTGCATCTCCTCCTCCACCATATTTTCCTCCTGCAAGCCCACCGCTTAGCCCGATTCCTTTATTCTCAAGACCACCTAAAGCTTCAAGGGGAGGCCTTGGTGGTGTTATTCATCGCATTTCCAAACAAAATTATTATCCATCTATTCTTCAAGAGTCTTTGGATTCTTCTTATGTGCTGGGTGGTGTAGATTTTGCTTCAGTTCTTCAGGGTGGAAATTTCTAAAATCCAAATACCATTCATACCCATGCCTCATATGTAATGAATAGTTACTATCAGATTCACGACAAAAAGTATTGGAATTGTGATTTCAAAGGAACTCGTCTAGTCATATTTATTGATACAAGAAAGGATCCTTCCACTCATTTTCTCTTCTAGGGAATGTCTTCCTTTACTTTTTCCTTATTTAATTTTGAAACATATGATGCATTTTTTGTTGTTGTTGTTGTGCTTTATATTTATTCCAATTCAATACATCAAATTTCCATAGATTGGGCATTGGCCATGGAATTATTCTTTTATATTCCAGTTTATGTACTATATCACTCTGATAATGTATAGTAAAAATTCTTAAACCAAAATTACCATGAAGATACGAGATTACATGTTACTAAAATTTCAATATAAACTATTAAAATGAGGGTCTAACTAGTTAGATCTCAGGTTGTTTTGGTTCAGGCTATCAATATTATCAGTATCCTCAAGAATGAGCATCAAATAAAAATGACAAGGTGCTTTCAGTAACTCAATCTTATCCCTTCTTATTGGATATCAATGATTGTAAAAGCCAGTTCTTTTTCTAGAATATTGGATGGATTGTAATACTCATTATCTGAATCAGTTGGCAGTTATGATGGTGTGCTTACAAACAATTTTTCCAGCCTGAGGAATCTTAGCAGGTTATCCAAAATTTTATTTAAACTTAATTGACACATATGTTAATAGAACCATTGGGAGCTTATTTGACATATGTATTTATAGTACCACTTCCTAGATACGGAATTTAGGCAACTTATTTTGATTCTCCAATGAAGCTTTTTCTTTATTTTTTTCATACACTATAGGTTAAGCACAGGCTATCGCAACCTAGTGTATTGGATAATTTGTACTTTTTTGAACGTATGGATTAGAATTTTTGTATCCAGTGAGGAATGAGAAGGAAATTTCGATGTGGTATCAACATTGTATATTTAATAGAATACATGGATTGATATATATGTGATGTATGTAAATGAAAGATATATTTACTGTATTGGTTTATGTTTAACACAGTCTTCAAATGAGTTTTACTTCATATATAAAATTGTAGCCTTAATACAAATTAGAACTTCCATTTTTTCTCGGAAACTAACTATTTATTTTCGCTTTGTTAAACGTAGGTTATACTTGAACTTCTTGTGTATTATCCTCGTTTTTTATGAAATGAGTGGATCTACCCTAAAGAGTTCCTCAATTCTTCACTTTATTTATTTTAGGCATGCAAATCAGATGGTTCATTTATTTTTATTGTCACTACATTATTTTATGTGAGTCCAGACCTGAGAGTTTGAAGCTAACATTGGGCTCTTCAATCATGAAGGAGAGCTAGAACCACATTTCATTAAATGTAACAATAGATCACATAGTAGAGTTAGACAAGGTTGGCTCTATGATATTGGACTCTCTCACCCCGGAGGAGAGCTAGAACCACATTCCATTGATTATAATTCTAGGTCACATAGTAGAGTTGAATAAGCTTGGGATACATCAGGTTTTCTTTGTGTCTTTGTTTTTTTACCTCTGTGTTGCAATTATCTTTATCCACGTTCTTATATTTTCATGCCTTTGTTTTCTCAATTAACTCTTGAGAATTTAATTGCAAATTATGAGTTCTTTTATTTCAATGGTAAAGGGAACATTGGCCTTCCCAATACTTCTTTCCAATGTAGAGGAAATATACTAAGGTAACATGCAATCAAAAAAGATCATGAAATTGGTTACTTTTCTATGGAATTATTATTTTCACATTAATAATTAATAAAAAAAGAAAAAAAAAAGGTACTTGTAAAAACCCTAAGAGTTTTTGTTTCTCATGCCATACCCATTTTGATATTCTTGTTTCTGATAACGTAGGAGTATTTGATAGTTTGGGGTTAATATGACTAGCGAGGAAGCCAATATTTGGGTTGTACTTTCCGCTCCAAGAAGTTTCATTGTGAATTTTATTTCGGATAGTTACTTCATGTAATCACCTTCTATTCTAGCGTTAAGTTTATGTTCAAATGAAGAGAAACAATTTTTGAACTTGATATGAGAGTTGAGATTAAGTTGTGTTTCCATTGATTCTGCCTAGATAGCTCTCTTAATTTTGGGTGAGAAGAGAAAGAATGGGAAATGAGTTCAATATTGGCTCTCTTTTTCTTATTCTAACATGGTTGAAATAGGTAAAACAACATTTTCAACTCTGAATTGAAGCTCAGGGTAAGTAGTTGCAGTATGTGCTGGATAAAGCCAGTGAATTTCTTGTTAGCCACAATTTGGGTTTTGCTGGACTAAAATTTGCATGTGCAGATATATCAGAATTGGGTTCAAATGTGTCCAGTGAATGCCTCAACAATGTTATTTCTAATTTACCTGAAATTTCATCATTATATAAGTATCAAAAGCATATGGTAAAGGCTATGCATAACGTTAATCAACAATCTCAGGTCCCAGATTATTCAATGCATAGTTTCTCGACATTAATTGATTGTTATGAAAATAATTTAGATCATAATATGCAGAACACTGGCAATAAAATATTGAGAATAGTACAAAATAAAAAGTTACCTTTTTGGCAAATTTAAACTAGAGAAGATGCTAGTTTGAGAGAATTTGATGCCATGAAGTTGGGTTGGGAAGAAAATATGAAACAAGATGAAATATTTTTGTCCTCTCCAACTAATCAAAATGATTTAGAACCACATTTCATTCAGTGTAACTCTAGGTCACATAGTAGCGTTGCAAAAGGTTGGTTCTTTGATCTTAGACTCTTTGATCGTGGTAGGAACCACATTCAATTCAATGTAATTCTACGTCACATAGTAGAGTTGAATAAGGTTGGGATCCATCAGGTTTTATTTGTGCTTTTCTTTTTTACCTATTCTTTATTGTAATTATCTTTATCCACACTCTTGTATTTTCATGACTTTGTTTTCTCAATTAACTCTTGAGAATTTAATTGAAAATTGTGAGTTCTTTTATTTCCAGGGTAAAGGGAACAATGACCTTCTCAATTAATTCTTTCCATTGTAGAGGAAATATACAAAGGTAGCATGTCAAGCAGAAAAGAGCATGAAATTTGTAACATTCTATGGAATTATTATTTTCACATTAATCATTTTTAAAAACATTGAAAAACCAAACAAGGTTACTTGTACAAATGTTGAGAATTTTTGTTTCTCATGTCACACCCATTTTTCAATTGTTTTTTCTGGTAACGTAGGAGTATTTTATACTTCAGGGTTAATATGACTAGTAAGGAATCCAATATTTGGGTTGTACTTTCTACTCTAATAAGTTTCAATGTGAATTTTATTTCAGATAGTTACTTCATGTAATCACCTTCTATTGTAGCATTAATTTTATATTCAAATGAAAGGAAACAATTTTTGAACTTGATATGAGAGCTGAGATGAAGCTGTGTTTACATTGATTCTATCTAGAAAGCTCTTAATTTTGGGTAAAAAGAGAAAGAATGCGAAATGAGGTAAATATTGGCAACAACATGTACAACAACATTTGCAGCTCTCTTAATTTATCAAGGTTGAAACATGTACAACAACATTTGCAGCTCCGAATTGAAGATCAAGATAAGTACTTGCAGTATGTCTTGGAGAAGGCTAGGGAAACTCTTTCTAGGCACAATTTTGGTTTTGTTGGACTCATATTTTTTATTCCCATTACAATTTATATCTCTAAATAAAACAAAATAATGCCAATGTTCAGTCATAAAATTCCCTTTTATGATCAGGAGTCACAATCTAGTGAAAAATGTGAAGAATGTGTAGAATGAGAATAAATAATAAGGTCTATATAAGTCTTTATATATATATATATATATATATATATATATATATATATATATATATATACATATATATATACATATACATAAACACACACACACACACACACACACACACACACACACATATATTAAATTCAAAAACCTGGAATAACCTAGTTAAATATCCTATAGCCAAAAATAAGGGTGAAGCGAAAAAAAAGTAGTGTATTTTTTTAGTGCTCTTGTGATTCTCAAATAGTGCAGCTAAGATTACCATATTTTTTTTTAGTACACTTGTGCTTCTCAAACAAGACAACTAATGCATGTTAACCACATTAGCTAGTGATTTCCCTGCCAACCACACCTTATAAACATGAGAAATGATTCCATGACAAATTAATCAACGTTTGAAGCTTATATGCCTTGAACATGTAAGAATGTACTTCTCAAATAAATTGTCAGTACTATTTTGAATTTTCTACATTGAAAAAAAAATCATTTATTGGCCCATTTTCCCCTATTTTTACAACAAGGCCACTATACCTGATACATCCCCATCAGAAAGGTATATCGTCACCATACAATGAACTCAAAGAAAAATGAAGACATTGATCTGGTCACAAGAATATATGGGGTAGCGGTGGGACAAATATGGTGCTTGCATTTTTCTATGTATGGAAAATAACATACCATTAAATATAGTCGCGACTAGATTCCAACTAAACAAGAAATCATCCAAAATCAGCAGAGATATTTTGGCTTAGTCAAGAACATGGCTCATATGGTCTGGAAAAAAGAAACATATCGACATATTATTCTTTAAACACGTGCATAAGCCATGTCTCTAAAACTTTTTCTATGGGCTTGAATTTAGATTCCTTGATCCATCTCTCAACAACTATGTTTCCATTAGCATCTACTTGAAAAAATTTCAATATATCATCCTCTTAGTAATCTCTTCCATTACACTCACAATCATTAAAATTATCATAGCCTACTTAGATATTATTTTCAGAAGATCCTTCTTCCTTGTATCAATGACCAATGACTCCTCCATCCTTGTATGGAAGTTTTCCAAACTTGGGCTCCAAAAACTTGACTACTCTCTTTCGTAAGTCCTTATTAGATAATATCCCCTTCCTCATCAAGAGAAATATATTCTTTCTCAACCTCTGAAGAGGATGTTGCTCCACTACTTCACCATTTTGGTATCCCTCTTTGAGCACCACTGTTGAGGTAGATCATTTTAGATAATAATAAAATATTCTAATATACCATGTGTAAAGGTTCGTAAATCTCACAAGGAAACTCATCTCCTCATATAAGTGATTCATATTTTTCTCTAAAGTTTATTATGAATAGTAAGGCTTAATAGTCGTGATAGACACCCACAACATGCTTCTCCATTACAAGACTCTTATGATGAATATTGGAAGGATACTTGTAAGGAGATACGTATGGAAGCCTTTTCCATTCCTCCATCCATGAAATAACCTTTTACATGCATCCAGACCCTTTTGGAAATTAATTTCATAATTCAAGTGTGCATGGGCTTTGAAGTTCCTGTAAGTCAATTGGTTTCCACCTATGGCATAATCATCATCCTGATTCTAGAGGGAAGATATAGAAAAATCATCATTCCATATCAAAAGCTTCAACCCAGTACCCACCTTACATATTTACAATGTTGAAATAATCATTATGCTTTGGGATCAGGGTGTTTACATAATCCCGTGGAAGATCCAAATACCAATTCAATGGATCTATGCTCTTCAATGAAAGTTTCTTGTTGCAGATCATCATGACCAGCTGGCACAATCTCTTCATAGAGTCTCCTACATTGGGTTCATGGATTCTTTGCTCTTATTCGTCATATTCAAGGGCCTCCTTTGGTCAATCCAAACCATGGGACATCATATTTTGGGCTAACAAATTCCCTAAAAATCATACAGTATCCTCTCATAAACCTCAACACCTAGAAGGTGAGACCCAACTCCTTCTGCCTCCTGGAAACTATAGTTATTGGCAGTGAATCATCATCATGATTAACTTCCACAATCTCTTCACAGAGTCTCCTGCATTATTTTCTTGGATTCTCTACTCTTATTCATTAAATTCAAGGCCTCTTTTGGTCAATCCAAACCAGTGACATCATATTTAGGGACAAAAAATTCCCTCAAAATCCCTATGTTATCTTCTCATAAACCTCAGCACCTGGAAGGTGAGACACAACTCCTTATTCCTCTTGAAATCACAACTATTGGCAATGAATCTTCATCATGAGCATCTTGTACAATATCTTCACAAAGTCTCCTACATTCTGTTCATGGATTATTTTCTCTTCTTTTTCAAATTCAAGGGCCTCCTTTGGTTAATACAAACCATGGGACATCATATTTCGGGCTAACAAATTCCCTAAAAATCCTACAGTATATTCTCATAAACCTCACCACCTAGAAGGTGAAACCCAACTCCTTCTGCCTCCTGGAATCCACATTTATTGGAAATTACCTGTCTGGGTGTATTTTGACAATTTATTTGAACATGCAAACATCCTTCAAATCAACATCCTCTTGATTATATATATCAAATCCTGAGTGCTTGATCCATTTAAGCCTCACGAGAGAATTTTTTTAGAGTAAAAATGGCAATGGTGATCTGTAGAAATTGGGTTGAAGTAGAATTTGCTAAATTGGCCCCTAAATTGTGGGTTACATTGTACAAAGTGGTATGATGTACTACTCCAATTATGTATGGTAGATAATCTAGAGCCTTATAACGGATTGTATTAGATCTAAAACAAACAAAGAGTTTTGGATATGGGATTTGACCCAAATGATTCAAATCGAATCTAGTCCATAGTTAAGAATAGAGATGCAAAAATCAAAATGGTAAAGGAAAAATTGAAAATACTAGCGAGGAAGCATGTACAAACTAATGAATTGAAAATTGTCATAGAAGATAAATTATATGTTATTGGTTAATTGTATTATAGGTTACTTGTTACAATATAATTGTTTGATGAAAGGATTATTCACTAACAGTTTGAAAAAAGCCACAATGCGAGTATGATTAAAATCACCAAAAAACAAGTTATGGGAGTAGGAAAGGCTCAGAGAAATCAAATTGGATGAATTCTAAGGTGGGATTGAACTAGAATGGTTGATTATTTCCTTAGAGGGTGAAAATTATGCATAGGTGTAATATTGGAGGGATTCTTGTCAACTATTTGACAAAAGAACATAGAGTATTGGTTCAATTATGTTCTTTCTTCACAAAATTTGAATATTATAAATCAACTCTGTGGTTTTAATTTGGAAGAAATTCCATTAATATAATCCTATTTACAAACTGCTCGATGATTAAGAACTAAATACACATAATATACAACCAACTAATCGACAAAATTCCAAGCTGGGGTATTATCCTTGGAGTGCACATAAGCATACTTGGCAAGTTCATAATTACATATATAAATAATATTAAGTTAGAAGTTTATTTTGAGAATACTATTGTGGTTGAGTTTGAGATGGATTATGAATGACATTTATATCATAAATGAATGATTAAAATGATTCATGGAGGAACGTTAAGATTTGGGTTCAACTTCTTGTGAGTTAGACAAATATCATACTTGTAAAACTATATTATCGATTAAGGTGGTTGGAGTATAGATTTTGTATTTTTATTATGGTGGTGAACATTACATCATTATTTTTTTGTTGAATTTTATTTTTTATTAAATGGAAACTCAAGAAATGAAGGACCATTCATCAAATCTTCATTTCTTCTAAGTAATCTAAGAATTGTTTATATGTGCATAGTTTGTTTACCAAAGAAATGTTTTAGAGTATCCCTTGCTCATTCCTAGAACATTCATAGGGATAATGATTAAACCACCACTGAAAATAACCACTTGTAACTACATTTCACCAATGAATCAAGAGCTCCCCATCAACAAGATGCCTAGGGTAAATGGTCCAACACATTGAGCTAACACTTGAGTTTGTATATATGTGTACTAATATTGAGGTGATTTGAAATTAGATGAGTAAAATAAATTTAGTAATGGAGAGAAAAGAAATTTGTTCATAAAGGTTGTGGTGTATGAGACATGTCTATAAAATAAACACATAAAATCTGAAACTGAATATAAATAAATATCAAACATCTTATAAAGAAAAAACTACCAATAAATAGTGAGAAGTTTGTAGTTGTTTTTTTCTTGGTTTAAATATAAAAAATGCTCAATACAATTGGACTTAAGAGAATATAATTGGATTTAAGATGAATATATGTTAATATAAAACCTGTACTCCTCATAAATTATGCTTCGACATAATACATTTATTCATTTAAATGAGCATATATTCTAAACTCACATGTTTTATGCTAGCATCTATTTTAAATTCAATGCACCCACAACCTCAATTTAGATGGATATGATATCTTTTGTGCTAGCATATATTTTAAATTCAATGCACACACAACCTCAGATTAGATGCCTCATTATATATATCATAACATAATTAAAAAGTTATACTACAAGTGATGATGGCAGACACAATATGATCATACTAACACCAGGAAATATTATCAATACCTTGTACTATTGGGCTTCATGTGCCACAACTCTATTATAATGTGTAACATACATATATGTGAATGCTCATTATCAACATATATTCCTAAAATTTTGAAAAGTAGCAAAAAAAATGCCCTCATATTGACACATTGACTCTATATGCCCTCATTTCTCATGGAACCAATCAATTATCTCATTAATTTGAAGAATATCTCTATTCTAGTATGTGCTACAGTTTTTATTACTTCATGTTTTATGAAGTAACATTTATGATATTGAACTCTTAGGGTTTTTTATATTTTTTTCTCCTTTTCTCTAAGTGGAAGACGAAATCTTGCAAGACACTCGGATTCCAACTCTATGATGGCATGGTGAAGAGTGCAATATTGTTGGTCATGCATTCTTGTTCCAATTTATTGTTTTTTTGTATTTTTCCCATTTGTTTTTCATTTTACTTATACAACAAAGAAACATAGTTCTTAATATTTTGTAGGATTTCAAAATGTTTCAAATTGTTGAATTGGTTTTGAGTATTATCCGCATCTAGATTTTTTCCTACTTTCACTGTTAATGCTACTTTTTTTTATGTTATTACCTTATGGCATTTCCTTTGCAACATTTGGTGCAATTGCTAGTTTAAAATTTATTATTAAATTAATACTTAATTATAACGTGGAAATTTCATCAGTCACTTAAAACATAGTGCAAAGTCGAAATTCCATCATACAATATTTAAGATAATATAATATTTACTATAATAATATGATGTTTAAGATAATCATTAAAAATAATATTAAAATTGTTGGATTAACAGTTATTTTTTGTTACTCTTGCACTACCAATGGATTTTCACTTTCAATTTACTATTAATTTAGCTTTTACTTATCCAAAAATTAATGTTAAATTTTAGAAATTACTAAAGTGATTTTTATTATAATAATAATAAAAAAAATGTAAATAGTTGATTGGATAAAAAAGTGGATCTCTAAGGTTTAACATTATTTATTCCGTCTCATGAATAAAGTTTGCTAACTCTGAGGAGTAGGTGATATTCACGACATAATTTGGCACTCAAATCAATTATAAGAGGCTGAGTTGGTCAGGAGGAAGTTAGATAAAGAAAATATCATTGAAGATTAACACTTGGGAGAACTTCAAAAAATATTTAAAAACAAGTGTTACATAGTACCTAGGGTCGTTTAGTTTAAATATAGTTAAGTCAAAGTAAAAATATTGAATTCAAACTTTACTAATTGGTAAATTTAGGTATTTTGTTAATTGTAATATTTTTAAATTGAGTTATTTTGTTAATTGTAATTCTACATTGTGGAAATGGAGAATCCAATCCTACCTAGGGACAATAAGAATCTCTTATTGTAGTGATAATGTTATTGTTGAGAAGGTTGTCTAGAAGATTTTACATTTTCTTTGTAAAGTATAGATAAATATATTTTTAAAGGCATTCAACGAGGCCTGCAAAGAATAAGAAAATATGATCAAATATTAATTATGAAAATGCTTTGAAAACATGCATCGCTAGTTTTCAAAGCATTTTTGTATCAACCAATGAAGTGAAAATATGTATTTCTCCTCTATTAGTTTGTAAGTTACTATACAAGTAGTAAAATATGAATAGATAGAATTCAAACCTAAAATATCTCATTATATTACTAACACTTTAATCAAAAAAATCTTACCACTTGAATTATATAATCATAATTCACATAAATTCAAAAACTAAATATCTCAACTCAAAAATATAATAAATTATGCATGAATAAGGAATTAAAAAAATATTTTATTATATATATATATAAAAGCTTAGATTTAACAAAATACTACTTATACTCTCTAAATCTCAAGAGCATGAAATTTTGAATTTTTTTTTACTCTTCCAAAAAATTTCATTTCAAAGTTTTGACCAAAATTTTCATTTCAGAGTTTTGATTATGTTATATTGTTAAAAATTGTGCTCCTTTTAAAACCTACGAAATACTCTGAAAAAGTACTAATAAATATAAGTCTCCTTTCCCACTTTCCTCGTTTGAGGCTGATGTAGAATGTCTATGGGTTATGGATTATTAATAATTTAAAAAATATGATCTTCTAACCAATTAAAGACAACTTTGAATCTTATTCTAAAACCAAATATTATTTAAATTATAAAACATAGAAATTATATCTATAGGATTTGGATTAATAATAGTTTAAGGAAAATGGCTTTCTAATCAATTAAAAACAATTTTGAATTTTATTCTAAAACCAAATACTAATTAAATTATAAAATATATAAATTAAAATTGTTTGTTTTTATTCTTATTTATGTATGTCATATTGACTCTATCCTGTGAGTAATTTTATACTTGTATTCACCAATTTTGACGTTGATATGATTAATAGTTTTACCATATCATTTTAGCTAAGAAAACTAAAAACTAATACTCAAAATTCATCAATGCTCTCATATCAATGTGACATGTTAAATCTTGAAATAACGCTTCTATTAGGATTCTGGACTAGCAACATGACTCATCATAGCATTTATAAATAATTTTTCTATTTGGAAGTCAACAACTGTTGTAGCTCTCTGCTAACTATCATTGCAAACTTTATAAATATTTGTGCCATGCTAATCGCTACGAAGGGTTAGCGATATACATAGTCCACAGGATAATAACAACATTCATTTGGATACTAAGTTCTTTGCCAACCATGCTAGATATTCCAAATTACTTATTTTTTTTAGTAAATTATCTAGTTTATTAAAATTATGAATAATTTTTTAATATATCTCTGACATGTTAAATCTTCTGTTAGAATTTTGGGCTAGCATCATGTGTCGTCATAAGGTCAACAAATATTGTAGCTCTCTGCTAACTATCAGTACAAACTTTATAAATATTTGTATCATGCTAATCACTATAGTTATTATTATTATAATTAATTATTTTTTGAATTTGTTTATCAATAATACATATATTTTAGAGTGAAAATTAATCAACATAAAAAAATGGCAATCACATTTTATTAAATGATACCATGACCATAATGCATAAATTTGATACAAAAGATAACATATTAGACAAATAACCATATTCATAAATATTCTTTGCTATAAAATTGCATAAAATAGAAAGTTATTTGCAATACACACAACATTAAAGCATCTAGGCATTTTATAGCCAAGAATATCCATCAATGATGATTACAAAGTATTAAACTACTGTTAAACATGTGTGACCTTATTTCGTAGATCTATTTATCAGGAATCTTTCACAAAACAATGATTTGAAATGAATGAGAATTCATTTATCCGTTGGTAGTCGGAGCAGGAAATTTGGTAGTTGGTGTAGGAAGAGATCAATCAATCCAATTTCATTTAATCATGGTCGAAGTTTTTTTTTTGATATTTTTTTACTTTTTTTTTATTGCATCATGGAAAATTCATTTTTGCTTCTGTGTTGTTCCGAGACTCTAAAAAGAAAGAGACACTAGATTTTAGTTTTTTCAACAAATATTAGATTTTAGTTTTTTTTTTTTTTTTTTTTCAGAAAGAAAAAAAAGCTGTTTTATATTATCACTGAGAGAAAATAGGATGAAGTGGGGAGCGAATTTCTCTCAATTATTACTACTTTCCACTTGACAGAAATGGGTGAATTACACATTTTGTTGGTGATGCCTAACTTTTCCTACACTAACTTTTTCTGAGTTTATTTGTTAAAAAAAATATGGAAATGATTTAAACATTCTTCTTTCTCAACTTCATTTCACTTTCAATCAAATGGAATAACAATTTAATCAAAATGGAATAACAATTTAATCAACTGAGAGCAGTAATTCATTAGCAAGCATCAGGTTTTCACTTGAAAAGTAACAATGATGTTGGGGTCTTTTTTACCTATTGGGGAAATAATTGATATGTTTTAATTGTTTCGCTTGTTTCGCTTGGTTGAGCTTTATCTTCATTGTAAGCATCTTAGAGAAATGAAAGACATAAGTGGCTCAATATGATGTATGGATCCAACAGTAAAATATCACAGAGATAGATAGATATTCATTGTGTTTCCTGAGTTGCATTCAAGACAATTTGGGAAGGACATAACATAAACCTCTTTTAGTATCTCCATTGTTTCAATTTTTCTGAGAAAGTGCAGTCATTATTCTCTTTCAAGATTTCTCAGTTCCTCTTCTTTGGAATTAAAATTTTCTTCTTTGGAACCATACTTTGCTTCATGTGTGGAAAAAACCATATAATTAATCATATGGAAAACTAGAATTATATTGTTGTGTGATGGTTGTCGGAATAAATGCATGAAATTACATTGTGCTATCTTCCCAATATCTTCAAATGTGCAAGGAACATTTATAGAATATTTAGAATTACAATATTAAAGTAACCTTCAATATTCCAGTTTCATTTTGTAAAAAGGAATTCCACTTACCGTAGCCTTCTTCTGCTTGTACAAATATGTTTCACCCATTTACCTATTCATATGTAGGTCTATCTTCTTCGTTCATATTTTTCATTCCTCAAAATTTTACAATCTATCGCAGCTCATCCATGAATACAAGATAACCAGAGAAACCACAAGAAAACAAAGTGAAGTTTGTTATTAAGAGATTTATGACAACACATATCTACAAAACATTGTGATTCTCTTCCTCTTGCATTACAATCACCAAATTATTCCTGCATCGTAGCAAGTTCCAGTGGAGGGATCACTTAGTTATGCATGGATTAGAATAGCTCCTAGTGGAGGGTGCCCCCTTGAAGGGCATTGTCATTGACATGGCTAAGTGCGTCTTGGCCCACATCTTCTTGCTGGATGATGCACCCCACATAGGTGCTACTACAGAATTTAGCTCTCCTCAACACCCTAATAATTAGCGTTACTGTTGAAGAAAGCCAGAGACATTTGGATTGTAACTCTCGACTACTTTCCACGTGCTCTTTTTTAATTTTGAATTTAATCATTAATTTAATCGATTGATTTATTAACTACCTGAAAGTTAGTTATGTGATTAATTTAATTAAGTGGAGATTGTAATCTATATGGTCTCAATGGAGTATCCGGGGATCATCAACCACAAGATTTATGAGCGGTAGGGTATAGAATATACATGTTGACAATAGTTAGAACTTAGAATTTCTAGAAAAAATAAAAAATCGAGAATTATGTCATGATTATTGCAACCACATTAAAAAAATATGAAATAATAATCATTATCTAAACTAATTATATTATAGATAAATAATTTTAAATATTAGTAAAAAAATAAATTCAATTCATAATATTAAACTATAAAGAAGATGAAAATTTTTTGGTCAAAAATAAAGTAATACCCAGTCAAAGAAAATTGAATGTGTAATACAGACATAGAACAGGTATAATAAAATGAAAAGAGCCAATGGAAAAACACCCACATGTATATTTTCCTACAAACAAAAAGCCATGGCATGCATGGATCCCATCCCATGCACTCTCACAAATGTACAGTTGGCACACATACATAAATAACCCCATTATCATTTGTTCAAACAAACTTGATTATGTCATGTGTGCATGTGAGGGGAGATGGGTGTGTCAAAGGTAGTATTCCAATATTTTCACTACTACATGAAGGCCATTTTTAAGACATTTTTTTAAGACAAAATAAATCTTTTGTCTTAAAAAATTACTTTTTATTTTAGTTATTTTACATTACAATTTAATATCAATTGAATTGTCTTAAATATAAAATTTAAGATAAAAAAAGTTTGAGACAAAAATATTTTAAGACAAAACTTTATATTTAAGACAAAAACAATTTGAGACAAAGTATTTTAAGACAAAAACAGTTTAAGGCAAAAATATTTCAAGTTAAAAATAGTTTAAGACAAAAATAATTTAAGGCAAAAATAGTTTGAGACAAAAATATTGTAAGACAAAAACAATTCAAGATGAAAATATTTTAAGACAACTTTATATTTAAGACAAAAAATGTTTGAGACAAAAATATCTTAAGACAAAACTTTATATTTTAGACAATGGACACTTACAATGACAATTAAGGCGAAACTCATTTAAGACAATTAACAATTAAGACAAAACCATATCAATTTAAGACAATATTGTCTAACATTAGCAAAATTGACTCTAATAGTGCACCCTAAGTCTGTCAACTTGCAGGCTACTATTGTCTCACGCCTATACTAAAGCTACTATTTCACTTACCATTCACATTATCTTATATAAAGACAACGATTTGTTGGGCTCTTAATTTTGGTGGGGTAGCCGTCTCTGAAGTACGTGACAACATTTCTTGGAAGGATTTCTCAGACATCAGTTCCTCTTCTGTCCCTTTGATCTCTGTTGATACAATTGGATACAACCCGTATATCGTTGACCCATAGCTAGTTCCTCTGAACAATTGAGTGTTATCTAAAAATATCATAACCTTAGTTTTTAAAGTCTATCTAAGCATCATATTTGTTGTGACAAAATATGTCTATGGGATTGTTCAAGACATTCATTTTCAACAGCAACTGTGACGAAGTATGATATCATCATGTACAAAATATATAGTATATATATATGCTTCCTCTAATAGGAAATTGGGAAGTTGATACAAGTTTGTTTAGTTTGGAAAATTTGAAGCTATGCTAAGTCTATCTCAACATCTTGTTTGTTTCCACAAACAAAATATGCCTATAGGTTTGTTCAAGACGTTAATTTTCCCCAACACTTGTCACACTCTGCATGTTGTATTATATCATCATGTACAAAAGCTACAAAATTTTTGCTTCCTCTAAATAGGAGATAGGGAATTTGATACAAGTTTGGTTAGTCTGCAAAATTTGAAGCTAAGCTCCAACTTTAAAGTTATGTTCCTTAAATTCAAAGCAACTGGTTTTCACTCTTCTCGATGTACATTTTGTTCCCTTGTTGAAGTTTTGGATATAGCCTCTAACTAAGCAGATCCTTCAGACACTTTGAAAATAATTTCTCCCTCACTAGTAAATCATTGGCAGGTTGGTCTTCACACATTCTAAAATAATCAGGTTGTCTTTACACTGGTTAAATATGGAAACATAGATATGAAATTTAATAGTTAGTCATAGAGGGATATGTCACATTTTGGATCTCCATGAATAGGGGATCCTCAATAATCCTAGCTTTTCCATAAATACCAATGGACATGGACATGGGGTGATATCCTAACATTCCCTGGTCTCCATAGATGGTAGGATTCAAGTATGGGAAAATCAATGCTACCTTTTCTCTCTTATCAGTAAAAATACTAAATTAACAGGTTATGTAAATTTGATTTTCTCACGTGTAACATTTTATTTCTCTTGATTGAATTGATATTTACACTAGGCCTTAATTTCCTTTTGTTGACAATATTAGCACAAGTGGTGAGTTCCTTGTCTGAGACTTGAACACTAAACAAGTCAAACTCCTATCTACTTTTTAGGTTCGGGTTGTGTTGAATTTCTTCTTTTTAGGGTTGGGTTGATTCTCTAGCTAACAAAGTGGGAGTTGTTGATATTGTGGGAAGTACTATCGAACATCTAAAAGATGGAAGTGAACAATTGAAAAGGTAGTTTTCAACCTGGGAGATTCTGATATTGATGATGCTCATCTAGATTAGTTGCTCATTGATGGAATACTTTATGCCTTCCAAGAGAAGGAGTTGACTAGTGATGATGCCAATGTGATGTTGAATGGATTTGTTGTTGTGGATTTGTGAATGCCTTAAGCCAGAGAGTCAAACCATACTTTGTGGTACAACAAGTGGAGACTAAATAATATGAGTGAAAAGGTTAGACAACATGTCCTTGTACCAGAGTAGTTTTGTGAAGATATATAATGAGCTCAACCTTGTAGAAACCAATAAGAAATACACACAAACACAATAAGAATCGGCACACAAACTTTGGTTTTAGTTTTCCACAAAACCATTCCCATGCACACAAACAAAAATTTTAATTTTTCTCAAAACCTTTGCAAAGTTTTGAAATGAAGACCTTCAAATGCAACGTGAGCTAAACTAGATTTCATATTCAGGAAGTCTAGTGGATAGGAACTATCCATCAAATTTTTGAAATTTTCCAAAATATGAAATGAAGATCAAAATACAAAGACAAACTTTAGTTTTATTCAAAACCCTTACAATGATTCTATATGCAAGGTTGCATTTCTAGCTTGGCCATTTTATAAAGTGTGTGAAGTTTGAAGTTGAGAGTATGTTCGATCTTCAGACTTAGGTGCATATCAAATCCTTATTTTCATTATTTTTTTCTAATTTTCTATGCACTCCCTACACGGTGTAATTAGTGTACATTGTGTAGTTGCACACATCAACCTCATTATACACAAATACACATAGATCGTTACTCAAGAGCTATCATATTCCTCATTTCATATTTTCATTATTATTGTAGGCTCACCTAGAATATGGAACATGGAAAATTGTGGTGTTTATGGGTCATTCCATTTGAGGGGGTATTGCTTCTTTAGCCATGCTATGAATGTTGTATAATGCATCCGTGAAAGCCTAAATCTATTTTATGCATAACATTTGGCTTCACTTTCATTGGTGACAAAATTCTGGCACAACGAGTTCATTATAGGAGGTGGGTGAATCAGTTTTTACAAGTTGTTTTAGGATGTGATGTATTCTCTTGAATCTTAATGGCCCCTTCTATATATTTGTGTAAGCACTTAGAGACATTGTTTCCCTATTGGCCGAAATCCATGGAGAGTGGAAGGTATTTCATGGATTCTATTGACACAACAATGGAAGAAGCCCTCTCTCTAAACATAAATGGAATTAATGAGTTTGTCGGCATTGTTGTCTAGCATTATTTGGCCATAGTGAATTACAATAGTGCAGTCAACATGACTCCCAACCACCCGTTCATTGTTATAATGGCTCTCATGAAACTAAGCCCTTATAAACCATATTGGCATTATATTTTTTGCTCTAAGTTTGGTGGAATTAAGATAGAGAATATTTTTTCTTTGTTATCCATCCTCTTTTATGCCCTTAAAACTTTAGATGCTAATTTGGGAGAACACATCTTAGAGCATGTTGGTTATGGTAATATCTTACCCAGTGCCTTCTAAAACATTGTGAGGTTTAATGAGCTTTCAAAGCTTCCTTTGTCAGATCTAGGATCAATTTATTAAGACAGGAGCATCGTAACACAATTAAATGCCTTTGGATGTGGAATTTAGGTAAGCATTGACATATTTCATTCTTCAATTCATTTTTTATTGTTTCTTTCCTGCAATAAAGTTTGAGTATAAGATCCCACATTATATTCCATGCATGATATGCATGTGGTGTTCAAACTAGCATAACATTGATATATTAGTCATGGGAACATAAGGATTGTAAACTAACCCTTTCATATATCAGGACAAGTTCAAATTATGAAAGACAAAATCCTATAATACTTATATAAGTACTAACTTTGGATACACATGCCTATGAACAATGCACTTGAATATATATAGTCTTACACAACTACACTAGCAATACACTAATTACTTGGTACTTTGAAATTGTTGTCCTAATTGTTGTCTCTCATTTTGAAAGAATATGGGCTTAATTTATGGATACAAATTGAATTCTATAAATATTCGTGGATCTCCAAATCCAAGATAACAATGTAAATGTTTAAGTGTACAATTTTGTCTTCTATCGTCTATGAAGGAGGAAGTTTTTAGGAAAATTTTAATGTAATTTATATTTTAGAAACACTTTCTCTAGAAATTAATTGGCTAGGCTGCAATACTATGAGGAATGAATTTTCTTAATATTTTTATATTAGGAGAGAAAGTATATGATTAAATTTGGCTGATTTTTTTGTTTTGTTATGTAGTGATAAAATCATAACCTATTTGATACAAGTTCAACAGGATAGCCTTTAAGAAGTTCTAGAAGAAGCAGTTTAATCTAGTGAGATTAATTGTGATGTGCTTCTAAGTAATAAAAAAAAAAGTACTCTCACATAGAGAATCTAAATGGTCTACATGAGCTTGATATGCATTGAAGTTCACTTTTTAGCAAACAATTTGAACTTCCATCTTTCTGTGAACTAACTATGGCATAATTGGATATCTTTTTTGGCAACTTATCATCTATTAGTCTTTTTGCAAGCCTTTTTCTTTTTCATTTTCATCTACACTATTCCTTTTGTTTTTCCTTGGTTTAGGTTGTACATTTTCCTTGTTAAGAGTGAGTGACCTGATTAAAATGTTTGTTGGATATGTTCGGATCACTTGATCCTCTAGGGGTTTCGTATCACAATCACAAATATATACTCGCAACCCATCTATGTTTAGAGGAGTGATCGCTGGGATGAGAAGAAAACCCAACAAGGAATACCTGCCAAATATTGTCTTGCCATTGCAATTCGAGTATCCCAAGTTGTAAAAAATATTAATGCTTACTAAAGTCTTTGCCACCTTGAAAATATCAATAAATATGAAAATAATTGACATATACCATACACATGAAAAATAATAGACTTCCTCATCAATCCTAGTACATCAAAAAATCAAAACTCTTTTGACATCAATATCAACATCACTAACAATCCCCCCCCCCTGCCCCGACATTGATGACAGCATAAACATTGCTTAGTCTTGTTGATTTGGTCCTGCCCCTTTGGTAGTTCTCCTTATTTCTCATGGAATATTTATTACCTCACCCTTTCACATCAACGGAAATGGGTTGAAAAGTATTCAAATTCATTACTTAAGACTCTCAGGCATCTACACTTGTAACGTGTAACTGCTCTAACCTGTAGGCTAGGTTCCCTGACATCTACTCTGCCTTATAGGCCCAACACTTAAGCTAACAGGTAGAGAAAATTTCTTTGTTTGGGCATCCACATACATAAAATATCTATTGTTATTACCATTTTTTAACTACTCTGATTATATAGCATATACCTCAAGTCTGCTCTTGCAACTTCATCTCTAATATCTTTGGCATCCCTTACATTAGTTGCTCTATCTTTCGCTTTTGATTATGAGATTATGTAACTAATAGTGGACTGATAGATTATGTGATTATTTCAATGCATACTATGTTATGTTTAGCCTTTAGTCTGCCAATATTAGGCTATGTATTGAAAAATTATATGTTAATTTGAGGTATGTAACACTCTAGTTCATGTTATTTAATGCTTCCACATGTCCATGGACGATTCCACACAGGTCCATAAGCATATGCTCATTCTATTTTCTCTTTAGTATTTTATCACTTATGGTTGGGGAATTCTCTGTCTTTTCTCATTCATTCTGGAAAAGACACTTAAGTCTGACTTCTCTTGTGAAGGGACTGTTATTGTTGTTCATTCATGTTGTGTATTCATTCTCATGAAGCACTGTTAATTGTGACTTATGAAGATGAAATTGGCCCAAGATTTGTGGCTCTACTTAAGTTGTTCAACTGTTCTTTCCAACACTAGTGAAACTTTGAAATGCATCAACATTTAACTTTCAAAAACTCATTTCTTCTGCTTGTTTGACATCATTGTCATGTATTTTTTTACAGATGTTGTCACTGTCAAACTAGTAAAATAGGTTCAACCCCCCTGTGACTAATGTATTGTGTTGTTGTTGCGAGTAAATATCTCTACCTATATATATAGTGGTTGTTGTTGTAATTTCACTGAATGTTCTCATTGGATTCATCAAGTGACCATACATGAATGATGGTTGAGTTTAATATTTTCCAGAATCTCAATGAACCTCTAGTGATTAGAAATTTTTTCTAGGAATGTACTATTGAATAGCTTCGTCAAAGCAAGAGTTTGATGATGTTATGGTGTGTGTCCAGAGCTAGGGATTTCATTTTGATTGAGTTGTTAATATCTATGCCTCTGAAGTGTGATGCTTAGAGTTTTTTTACCTGCCCACTCATAGTTCTCGATCCATCCTCATCAAAAAATACTAGCTACAATTTTCCTTTTAATTCTATACCAATATTTCGAGTTTCAAGTTTCCTTGCTTCTTGAATCTTGTCATTGATGGCTTCCATCTCATTAAGCCCACACTACATTCGATTTTGAGAAGCCTTTCCTCCTTGTGAAACTCAACAATCTCATATCACCTTTATATCATGCCTTAAACAATTTTTTCTCAGATTCCACCTGCTACATTTTATAATTTTTGTGAAATCTAATCTAACTGAGGCATCATGAAGTTCCTTAATTCTGTCATGGAATTGGCCTTTAAGAAACCATTTCTTTTCTTCCTTCTCTTTACAAATTGAAATGTTGTACAAATATTTGATTCACGAGATTTATTCTCCACTTCATTGCACATTCTTGCCTCTATCACTTGTCCCATCCACGTGGAATAAAAGTTGACCAAGTTCCTTTTCCATTTGTTCAATTCATATCCATCCTTTAAACATTTGTAGTATATATTCGCAATGCACACCATTCATTAATAACATTCAATTCACAAGCTTACTGACTAATTGTAGTTAAATATTTATTTCAATGAAATTACAAAATAAGTTTATGGGCATTGGCAGCCTCTATTATATCCACATCAGTTGCATTATATTTACCATACACAATGTTCTCCCAGATTCTCTTAACAAAAATGGTTTGTTCCTTCCCTACAAGAGCTATGTTTTGTCTTAGAGACTGGAAAATAAAGCTCCCTAAATCTTTGTCATCTGTGAGTACAATCCATTTCACTAGATCATAGAATCTCTTTGTGGATTTGACGATGGTGGACTTACCACACCCTCTTTTTCCAATTAGTGTGGCACTACTCCCTGCATTAATTCTAAGGTCGGAATTTCACAAAATCATGATATTTAAATGAGATTGATAAGTAAACTCCACATTATTAAAGGCTAAAGGGCCATGGTATTTTTCAGGGTTAACCTTGTTTTGGTCGTCTAGATCTATAACATTATTTTTGTCAAAAATTCAAACATAGACAGGACAACATCAGACCCTTTCGATATGTCCAAATTTATACTTCTAGCATCTGCTATCATATGAAAAAATCTTCTAAAACTAAAATAGTTTAATAGAAAAGAATGAGAACTGATAAATATTTGGGATATAAGCCTTTGTCCATACCAAACCTCAAAAGGCCAATAACATATTTCAAAAAACTTAGAAGTTCCCAAGACCAACGTGGCAACATCAGAGTCTCAGTCCCTTTGGCTAGGTCCAAAGTTATACTTCCAACATTTGCTATCATATGACCCAATCTTATAAAAATAAAATGGTTCAATAAAAAATCATGCAAATTTACAACTCTCTGGGTTATAAGCCTTCCTTTATACCAAAACTCAAAAGTGAAATAACATATTTCAAAAAACTTAGAACCTACCGCGACCAATCTTGTATACTATGACTACTTATTACAACTCCTTTGCACTTCTTAATTTAAATTATGTATATAGTTGAATTCAAGAGCATTCAAATAGAATATTTTAGGTCCCAACTATATCAAAATGGGATGCATTTGCATATCAACCAGGAACGATGTATTTGTTTAGATGAAAGTAAATGGTTCTTCCAAAGCTGAGATTGTAGACCACATAGGGTGTTTTTTAGAGTTAGTTGTTTTATTTTTGTGTTGAGCACTAGTTTTATGACTATTTCTTTCATTTCTTTATAGTGAGGTCTAGTTTTAAGTATGTGTTTATACACACCTTTGACCAATAATTTGATGATGTTAACTCAAATGACTTGTTTGTCCACTATTGGGAAAAAATA
Organism: Pinus albicaulis; assembly: GCA_034641835.2. Classification (NCBI taxonomy): domain Eukaryota; kingdom Viridiplantae; phylum Streptophyta; class Pinopsida; order Pinales; family Pinaceae; genus Pinus; species Pinus albicaulis. Next base: position 401,396,153 of record CM076580.1, on the reverse strand, counting down.
TCAGATATTGTTCGTTGAAATAAAATTTAGAGCATCTTTCTTTAAAGGTGAAATGTCTCATAAGTAATTTGGATTGAAATATACTATTGAAAATATGATATCTCCTTTATCTTAGTTCCATAGGACAAAAATGAAACTTCATGGAGTGTGAGGTGTAATTTGGAAACATAATTTTCATTTTTTAGGTTTTAAAGTTTATTCCTTCCATATTGTAGGAGGATTTTCATGGTTTTTGGCATTATATAAAAAATTTCATCCAATGTTTAATATGATTAATTGGGAGGAAATTACATTAACTAACATATGGCATAGTGCTAAGTTGAGCTTGTGATATGTTGGTTTTCTTTGGCGGGTTTGAATCAAGCTATTGAAATGGTTTCATATTATGCCTCATTGCAATTAAGGGTTAGGTGCGGGTCAAAATTGCATACCTACAATAGTCCAATAGGCATGAAATTGTCAATAGAAAGAACTTTGAGGATGATGCAAACAATGTATTTTTGGTGAAAATTGAGGGTGTATAAGCTGGTGATGTCATCATAGAAGAGGATCAAATAATAGGTTGTCTATTTTAGAAGCAAAAGGAGGACTCTCCAAGAAAGGCTTGAGGGGAAGATGACCTCGGATTTAGGAATATTAAAAAATGATGAATGGCTAAGATCAAAACTTCCAAAGTCCCTCACTTGTGATTGACATGTTTATACTAGGGTTAAAAGTAAGGTAAATATGACTCATTCAATGAAAAGACTCAATTAAAGTGTGAGATTTGGGAGAAGCTAGGGTGACTTTCCATTAAAAAATATTTGAGAGAAATACCATAGGAGACTAAGGGTTGCGAGATAGACCGTGGTAAAGACTCATCCAATGATCACTTATAGTTAAGAGAAAAGGTTTTGAATGATGAACTACAAAATTCAAACCTTCAAGAAATCCCCAAGTCAAAGGAGCTTCAAGATTTCCCTTTTGGTGTGATAGCTAGGGGATCAATTTATTTGAAATTCCACCATCGGAATTCATTCAAAATTTGAGGATGCATAGAGCTCTAATCATAGGGGCATCACTCAATTAACCTGTGGCATAGCATGTGCGTTCGTGGCATACTAAACAATACCCTTAATTTGACTAAATATTGGAAAATACCTCTAAAAGTCACTTTATTTAACCCCCTACCAATACTAACCCATTGCATTTTCCCAATTTAAAAAACCCCCACTTTCACTAGATATTGTAGGTATTTGTTTTTTCATTAAAATTTTTTACACCCCTTTATATTTATATCCCTAACATAATGACATGATGCCTCTCTTATGACCCCACATGCATTCTACAATTCACATTTCTTCTTGTGATATACATAAGAGATGCATATTAGTATTCCCACAATGTGATTACTTAGTCCACACTCAAGCACATCTCACTATGATTTGTGGCATTTAATGGTCTAAGGCATACCGTAGATCAACCATGTTTTAGGAATATTGATTGTGTGCATGTCTATAAAATGACATATAAATTTATCTATATGATGATGAAAAATCAATTGATCAATCTTTATGAATATGTTTGCACCAAATAAGGTGTTCAATCACAAGTCTAGACCCTCTTCCCTTTGAAAGCTTCTTGTTCAAAAATCCAACTACAACCTCATGTACTCAAACTAATGTCTTATTAAGGTGGAACAACAAAAGTTACAGTTTCGAAGAGTTATATAGAGAAGAAAAGGCAAGGTGAGGATGAGAGTTATGAGACCCTCCCTTTGCTTTAATGAAAAAAAAACATTGTTCTCTGTTGTTTTTAATTTAAGTGTTTTAATGAGAGCCCCATGGTATATTTTATTAAGACATCATTTGGAAACAACCCATGTGGATGGAATTAATGGTTTTTAAACCTTGGTAATGTGATTTAAAGAGCTCTTACGACTAGATTTCTTGTTTTTAGGATTATCAAAAATATTTTGTAAGCATTGTAGACAGTTTCCCCCAAGTTCAAATGGATGGTATTATGTGGCTATGTTTTATAAACCTTCCCAACATCAACATGCTAGGTAGGTATACCCCCAATTTTTTCAGTAAGCATATTTCAAAGATGGGATTTCACATTTGGAGGGATTTGTGGGGTCACAACACTATATTGGTTGGATTGGAGAATAATTAATAAGCCCAATATTCACTAGCTTAAGACAAGAATGTGTTTTCAAAATGATACCATAAATTTTGTTGAGCTAATTTATGTACCTAAACTAACACAATATTTATTATCAATCCGGGTTGTTTATGCTTTGAGGCAAGATCACTATATGTGAAGATCAGATATAATCAACCTTGAAAGATATGCTGAAAGTAATATATTCTACAACTCTAACTCAATTAGTTTTAAAAAGAGGATTAATATTGAAATGGTTCTTGACTCAAGAAATTCATTTTCACCTCAATTATCACTTAATGAATCAGAGATTAAAACCAAGAACTTAAGATGGATAAATTATGAATGAAAGAAGCTCTTAACTTAAGAGACATGTAAAGTGTTCCATTATAATTCATTCAGCTTAATATCAAAAATCTCAACAAGAAACTGCTTGCACACAAACAAAAGAAACCAACTTTAATTCATCATTTTCATAGAAGGGATGCTCAACTTGATACATCTGATTTTCCAACTTGATAAAGTGATGAATAAGTTATAAACTAATGACATCAATCACTATGCATGAATCATTAAACAATCTGAAATAAAGCTTTGAAAACCAGTTCTACAATCATCAAATTACAAGGAAATAAAACTAGTTAACAAGAAAGTGTACTTATCTTGGAATGGGGGCCCTTCCACCCTTGCCTTGCACACTTGATAAATGATCTCAAAAGCTTAACTTCAGTCACACATCCATAACATTGAACAGCAAATTGATAACAGCACAAGTCTTCAAATTAACTTCTCAATCCAAAATTGTCACAATATAAAAGTATATAAGTCAATAATAATCCTAATACATAAGCCATCAAAGCTTTGGCTTTAAATAAGAAGTCTCATGAACAAACTGACCTATTTTTACTCAAACAAACCCATCTACTTCTCATCCACCTATCTAAGTCGAATTCATTATTCTTATCCCAAGAAATATGGTCAATCCCATAGAATCTCAAAACTGGCCTATTTCTATGGGATTTCTGAATGACTAGTCATGATTGACTAGAACTAAATGGGCCTAATAAAGCTTGTTCTGTTCGAACTAAGCATAGGTGGCTTAGTACTAGTTTCCAAGCTATCCATCCATGCATTCAACTCGTGCCCAAGTGTCCTGCAACCATATCAACCATATAGCTATTACGGGAATTTCTGAATCAGCCAATTTTGCACTAAAAATCAAATTTTCATAAAAAACTTTAGAATTTGAAAAATTAAAATTAAATACCTAAATAGATATCAAATATATGTCAAAATGGAATAAATGAATGGAAAATGGATGGAAAATAGATGGATAAATAAGTTTCTTTGAGCAAAATAAGACCAAAACTAAGGCCCAACATCTCTCCCTTGCTTATCATCAAGCATGTCCCCATGCTTGCCTGTTCCTCTTTGACCTTCTTCTTTCTGAAGTAGATGTTGTACCTATTGATGCTTCCTGTTGTGCTGCCCTTGCCAAACAATCTAAACCTGTGTCATGTCGTTCTTTAAACAAAGTTGCTTTAACCTTCTGCTTTTCATACTTGGCCTGCCACATGTTCTTTTCCTTCAACCATTTAAATGCTTGTTTAGAAATTAGATCATTCTTCCTTTTCAATCTCCCCAAGTCTTCTTTCAATTTTTCATTTGTTTTGATCAATTTAGCATTTTCTTTCTTGTTTGCTTTGTTCTCCTCTTCTAACTGTTTTTCCACAATTTTACTAATTTCTAATTGATCAGTTAAATCCTTGATTTTCCCATCTTTTTCAAAATCCTGAGTTTTTTTCATTAATGATGCAGCTGCTTCATCATCATAGGCAGAATCCCTATCAAATTCTTCTTGTGGAATGTTATTTTCTTCTTGTGGTCTTGGAAAATATGTTTCTTCTTCCCTATCTAAATTGATGGGACTTTTGTTTGTAAATCTTTTGGGAATAGACATCAGAGATATTTCATAATCCATAGCCATATTATTTTGCTGTTTGGCTCTTGTTCTAGGATACATGGGTGAATTCATCACTCCCCTACTTTCCTGCTCTGTTTTCTCTTGCACCTCTGTAATCTGTTCAGTAAAATGATTTTTAACCATGAATTCTCTCCACACTATGCCCTGCAATCTTACTTGATACTCAACTAGGATTTTAATCAATCCTTGATGATACATTTGTCCTGCCTTAGGCCTGTTTTCATGTCTTGTTGTTTCAATCATTCTTAAGAGGCTTTTATATAGGAAATAAGGTAAATTAATCCTATCTTCCCCCTTAATGTGCTGTAGAAGTTTAACATGATATAAATGGGCAACACTATATCCTCGGTCACAAGTTAAAAACTTTTGAATAATCAAGACCAATTCTCTCCATGGCTCATTAAACCATTCCCTGGGTATACCTTTTGTCCTATCAAATGTTCCCTTCCGGTTTTTCTCAAGGAAGAAAGTCCATGCTTTCTCCTTGAAGTGTAGCCCTTTGTAATACTTCTCTCCTAACATTGGCAAATCTAAGGCTTTGGACAAGTATTCTTGGGTTACTAGAACAATGATTTCTCCTATTCGAGTTTGGTCTTGATTGAAATTCTTTATAAAATCTTTGGTTATCTCCTCAGAATGGCCATTAAATTTCTGTAGAAAGCCTATCATTCCTGCCTGATAGAGTTTTTCTATGGTCTCTTTTCCCCAGCTTTCTATTTGAAATTTTGACTCTACCCTGTTTGCCATTGTTTCTGTAAACCAATCAATGTAGGCTTCTGCTATTACTAACTTCATTTTAATAAAAATTATGACTATTTTTTTAAAATGAAATTCAGTAAGCAAAGAAGCTTACCTTCCTCTTCGGACTCAACTCAACTCTGCACTTTTAACCTCTGATATATTCCCTTGCAATAACACTCTTCTGAATTCCCTGTTGAATACAAGCAACACCTGTATATCTCTGTTAATACACTGGTCTCTGTTTTTTTATTAAATACACACAGTATCACAAACCACACAATCATGATTTACTTGTGTATATATATAAAAAATTAAGAAAAATCAAAGAGTTCTCTCGGCCTAATCGAAATTTTTCGCACTGTTTGGACTTAAGCAAAGGTGTTTGCAAACAAAAATTTCGTGCAGACTCATCATAAAAATGCAACTATGCAACAAGCTCTCGGCCTCAACATGGCTTCAACGAACCCGACTCTCTTTTTCAACCATAATTCAATGACCATTAGGCATCCGATCCCTGTCAAAACAAAACGCATTGGCAGCAAAATGTTTTATGGCGTTTTTTCATTTACACACTAACTGTTTGTGAAAATATTGGTGCACATACTTCAGAGGAACACGGCTTAGTGCGCAATTCAACAACCCTCCGCCATACTACTTCAATTAAAATGTGTTATTCATGCAACGGATTTTCCTCAAAATGCTGCGCATCACACTCTATCAGCAAACCTTAAGTGCTGTCGATCTGGAGATAATCACGGGTTTTGAAATTACCTGACTGTCACAAGCGCGTGGAGTGTAACCGGGCGCTCCAAATCCCTATTGTTTCGGTTAACTGAGCTGGTGTCAAAAATACATGATCAAAAATTAATGTCAAACGATATTCCATAATCCCTGAGTGTTAATGAACTTCACTTGTTACCTGACTCAATCCTGGAAATCTGTGATCTCTGATCGTCGAACCCGAAGCAATTTCTTTCCTTAAATCTGCCCTCTTGTTTTCCCCGGAGCGATTTTCATTATTCTGTTGCTTCAAAACGCCTTCTCTTATGAGCTCTGGCAATGAGGAATGAGGTTGAAGCGGTCATGAATTGACCGAATTCATGGTTGTACCGTGCCTGTTGGCGTTATAATTTGAGGTTGGTATGGCTGTCCTCTTTGACCAGTCGACAGACTGTATCATAAGGATACCACTGCCTTGTTTTATGTTTGAATTATAAACACGTACACCACCACCTGCGCATGCTATGTTTGAATGACATGGCTGTGTTATCACCCACCGTGCACGCTATGTTTGAATTACATGGCTGTATTGATATGATATGCACGTTTCAACGCATTTCACTTTGAATGATACACCCGTATCATTCCACCTTCTGCATAAAATTATTGCCATAGCGTGCGTTCATACGTGTAATGATACTCCTGTGCAATTATCATTATACTATACCCTGTCAAACCTGTCAACCATATCATAACCATTATGCTCGTCCTTTATTCTATATGCGCCATATACCTTTGCCTATACCATATGCGCGTTAATTATATGCCATTAACCTTATCTCTTGTGTATATTGACCTTATATCCTTTGTGCTCAATTCTTGTATGGTTTTTAACGCATTCCTTGTTTACACTTATGGTATATAGTTTTTGTATAGCGCATTATTTGTTTTGCTTTTTATGCATATCTTTATGATTTTAAAATGACCATCTTAGGTCATGTTTAAAATCATCACCATACTAATGCTTGATTTATGTATGTAGGTGGAAAGAGTTGTCCTAGCTTGGTCTTTTGCTCAAGAAAAATATTTAGGATTATAGGGAATATGTATGAGAAATGTGTATATGAATGAAATGGAATATGTATAGGGTATTATGAAGATAGGATGTGTATAGGGAATTATGAATATAGGATATGTATAGGGAATATTGAATATCCTCAGGTACTAATTTTAACTCAACAAAAACTAAAAATTCCTAAGAAAAATTTGAATTTCAAGTACAAAATGACTATATATATACTTCCCTGGATGATGTTTGTACAGGTGGAATGAAGTCAAATTTTGTCGATGAATCAAAAAGTGAATTTTATTGCTGCTCCTTGTTCTTCATGCTCTGGTTCTTGAATTGAAAATCAGGTCCCTTTGTAATGATTCTTTGTTTCAGGTCCCTCTGCACTGCTTACATAATATGCACATGTTGTTTTAACATTGGCAGGTCTCTCAGGTCCCTCTGTATTGATTTCTTTTTTCAGGTCCCTCTGCTGACAATACAAGTTCCTTCTATACTTCATTTTTTCAGCTAAAGATCTAATACAAGTCTCCCCCTTGTTTAAGATATGACTTGTCTTCAAGTCAATTGTTGATGGAGAGTACCTGTATTTGAAATTATGTGAGAACAGTAGAACAAGAAAAGGAATTCATAGAGTCCAAGTTGCCTTGATTTTCCCCTATGAATTCATGTTTGCATAGTGCCAGTTGCCTGGTTTTCACTAGCAAACAAATTATTATTTTTTTATGTTTTTTTTTATGTTTTTTTTTTTATTTTTTTATTTTATTTTTTTATTTTTTTATTTTTATTATTTATTATTTTTTATTTTTATTCAACTACAGGACTGGAAGATGGCTGAACTTGGTGTGCCATGACTTCCAGTTCTGTGTCTTCTGACAGTTGTTTCATAAATGCTTCTTTACTGATAGGCCTATTGTAAACTTTGAGCCTATGTCCATTCACTATAAAGGAGGTGGAATCCTGGTCAATTGTCTTGATCTTTACTGCTCCATTGTCGAAGATTTCATCAATTTCATATGGGCCTAGCCAGTGTGTTGTGAAATCTTTGAACTTGGAGTCAAAAAGTAATGCCCAATCTCCCTTGCGAAATTTCTTTGTCTTGATATATCTGTCGTGCCACTTCATTCTTTGTTGTTGCACCAATGTAGTATGTTCTATGGCTTGTTGACGATGCTCATCTAACTGATTCAGTTCCATGATCCGCTGCGGTTGTGCTTCTGTCAGGTCTAGTCCTAATTCAGCTGCTAGTCTGTATGTTTGTATCTGAAACTCTATAGGCAATAAGGCCTCTTTTCCATATACTAACTGGTATGGACTAAAACCCGTTGTATTCTTCCATGTAATTCTATAGGCCCATAGTGCATCTTGTAATTTTTCAGACCAATCTTTTCTGTTCAGCTGTACTGTTTTTGTCATGATATTCTCTAGGACTTTATTTGTTGATTCAACCTGTCCATTTGCTTGAGGATGATATGGTGTAGATGTTCTATGTTTGATCTTGTACTTCTCTGTTAGATCTCGTACCAGTTTTGATGTAAATTGTGTTCCTTGATCTGTTACAATTTGTCTAGGTACTCCATATCTGACAAAGATTTCTTTAAAAAGAAAGTTAACCACTATATCTTCTGTTGCTCTATGCACTGCTTTCGCCTCTGCCCACTTGGTTACATAATCTGTACATACTAAGATGTACTTGTTTCCATTTGATGATGGATTGATGGGTCCAACAAAGTCAAGCGCCCATTGCTCAAATGGTTCTATGAGGACTTGTGGCTTCAGCGGCATCTCATCTCTTGTTATTGGTCTCCCTGTTCTTTGGCAACTGTCACATTGCTTGACATATTTCTTAGATTCTTGGAAGATGGATGGCCAGTAGTAGCCCAGTTGCAGCACCTTATATGCTGTTCGTTTATCTGCAAAATGGCCACCACATGGTTCATCGTGACATGCCTTTAGAATATCTAATATTTCATCTTCTCGCACACATTTTCTAATTATCAAATATGGACCAGTATAAAATAAATCACCATTTACCCAACTATACCTGGAACTTTCTTTAATAGTTTTGTGTCTTTGCTTTTTAGTGAATTGGTTTGGTAACTTTCCAGAAGATAAATAGTTTGCCATGTCTGCAAACCATGGTGTTTTTACTGTGATAGCAAACAAATGTTCATCGGGAAAGTTATCTGCAACTGGATTTGGATCATTAGGTGAATGTATGCGGGACAGAAAGTCAGCCACTTGATTTTCCTTGCCTGGCCGGTCTTGTATTGTGATATTAAATTCTTGCAGTAGTAGTAACCATCTTGTTACTCTTCCATTAGTTATAGGTTTATTCATCAAGTATTTGATTGCTGAATGATCTGTATGAATGAAAACTTGATATCCTGTTATATAATGTCTGAATTTGTTTACTGCATGTATAACGGCTAACATTTCTTTCTCGGTGACTGTATAGTTCAATTCTGCCGGTGTTAGATTCTTGCTTATAAAGTATATTGCATAATTGAACAAGTTCTCTTTCTGTCCAAGGGAGGCACCTATTGCGGTATCAGATGCATCAGTTGATATATGAAATGGCAAAGACCAATTTGGTCCACGGAGAATGGGTGCAACTGATAATTTTTCTTTTAGATTTTGAAATGCATTTTGACAGTTATTTGTCCAGTGAAATTCAATATCTTTTGCTAATAATTTAAACAGAGGTTGGGCTATTTTACTGAAGTTTTCAATGAATCGTCTATAATAGCCTGCATAGCCTAAGAAACTTCTTACCTCTTTATGTGTTGTAGGAGGTATTAAGTTTACTAGGACTTGGATTTTTGCTGGATCCACTTTAATTCCTGAAGCAGAAATATGGTGTCCCAGAACTATTCCTTCTGTCAACATTATATAGCATTTCTCATTGCTTAATGACAAATTTGTTTCAATGCATCGTTTCAACACTTTTTCAAGATTATTTAAGCAATCATTATATGTGTTTCCATAAACTGTAAAGTCATCCATGTAAACCTCTACACATTCATGGATTAGATCAGCAAAAATTGCAAGCACTGCTCGTTGAAAAGTTGCAGGTGCATTACATAAACCAAATGGAAAAACATTATATGCATAGGTTCCCCATGGGCAAGTGAATGTTGTCTTGTCTTGGTCTTATGTTGCTATTCTAATCTGGTTGTACCCGCTAAACCCATCTAAGAAAGAGAAGAATTTCTTTCCAGCCAATGAGTCTAACACTTGATCAATAAATGGTAGAGGAAAATGATCTTTGAGTGTATCTTTGTTTAGTTCTAGATAATCCACACATACCCTCCACTTTCCATTTTTCTTTGGAACAATAACCAGTGGAGAAACCCATTGACTATCTAAAATAGGATAGATGAATCCAACATTTAACAATTTTTGTAGTTCATCTTTCACTATTTCTTTCATCATAGGATTCATTCGTCTTTGAGGTTGTCTTACAGGTTTAATTTGTTCATCTGTATAGATGTGGTGGACACATGTGTTAGGATGGATTCCTTGCATGTCGGTATAATCCCAGGCAAAAGCTTTTGAATATTTCTGTAATAATGCAATTACCTCTTGTTCTTGTTCTGATTGCAACTCATTTCCAATGTTTAAATGTTTTCCAGGACTTACCTCTATTGTTTTTATTGTTGGATTGGAGATTGTGTTTACAGGAAAGATGTCTATAAAAGAATTTCGCAAAGTTTGAATAGTACAGGTTTCCTGAAAACATTGATTCAAAAGGTTATTTGCAGCTTCATATTGCACTTCTCTAAGCTGCTCTGAAATACTTGGTTCTGAAATGAAAAGATTCATTAAGTCTTCATTCTCTTCTTCTTCTCTTAAATCAAAGAATTTATTTATACTTAAAACTGATTTAGTTTGTTGTTTTTCTTGAGCTTCAAGTACTGATTCTAAAGAAGTTGACTATGTAGGTGAATAAAGAGCAATATGTTTCCTTTCTTCTCCATGTGAAATAATCATGCTTCCTGATCTGCATCCTATAAAGGCATCAGCAGTAGCTAACCATGGTCTGCCTAAGATTAGAGGATGTCCTCCCAAATTTGATTTTGGTTGCAGAATAAGGAAGTCAACAGGATACTCCCATGAATCCAAAGAGACTATAATATCTTCGAATATTCCTTCAGGAACAACTTTAGATCTGTCTGCCAATTCTAAGATTGTAGAGGTTGATCTAATGTTGTTCAAATGCAAAGTTTTCATGGTCTCCATTGTCATTACATTTATAGCTGCTCCCAAGTCTATTAATGTGTTTGGTACTGAGAAATTATTTATTGATATAGTAACCATAGGGATACCAGGATCAATATATTTTTCTATTTTGGTTTCTGTAGACATGAGACTTGCTAGTTTACGAATGACTTGGATTGTAGTAGGATCCTTCTTCTTTCTCTGAGTTTTCTTAATGCACAATTCCTTTATTGTTTTAGCATATATTGGTATTTCTTTAATTGCCTTTAACAAAGGAATTTTTACATAAGCATTTTTTAACTCATCTAAAATATCAAATTCAGGAAGGGTTATTTCTGTTTGTTGTTCCACTAACCTTTCAGGATAAGGTGGTGTTTGAGTTGTAATGTTTGTTCCTTTCTGAATTTGTATCTTAGTTTGTGATGTTTCAGGTGATTCTCCTTGTTCGGTTGGTTCTTATATAATTGGAGGAGAATCGTTTTTAAGCACTTTTCCAGACCTTAGATGGACTTCATTAAGAGGAAGAATTGAATATGTGGGAAAACATGTTGCTTCCTCTACAGTGTATGCAGCTTTTTCCACCTTATTATTCGGATTTGCAATTGGTTGTGCTGGTAATTGAGTTGGTCTGGGTTGATTTGTGGGTAGCTGCAACTGTTGTGGTTGGGTCAACAACGGTGGAGGATTCTGCTGCGGATATGGCATGGATTGTGGATATGCAGAATTTTGTTGTTGAAATGGTATGGATTGAGGATATTGTGGATATGTAAATGGCTGTTGATATTGTTGTTGGTATTGTTGAGGTGGCTGGTTTCCATAACCATATCCCCTCCAACCTTGTGCAGGTTGTTGTGGATATTGTTGTGGAGGCCAAGCTTGCCATGGCATTGGAGGTGTCCAAGGATTTTGAGGTGGATAAAGGTAATTTTGTTGAGGGAATTGTTGCTGATTTTGTTGAGGCATTCTAGGTTGCCATGGTCTTCGTGGTGCTACATAATAAAAACCTTCCATTCCTGGCACTTCTTCCATTGAATTCATTTGTAATTCTTTCAATTTTAGACAATTTTCTGTGGAATGCTTTTCTGTACAAAGACCACAAACCTGAACACTCTTAACACTATCCAAAGGACATTCTCTTAATGGATGTTTGTTTCTACATTTAGGACAAAAGATTGCTAAAGCTTGGTCTTGTTCTTCTTTCCTCTTATTTGTCTTTAGCACATCTACTTGTGTTCCTAATGTACTTAAAAGATCTGTTTTGAAATTTTCCAATAAACTTCCTATTTCAGCTCGTGTTATCCCTCCTGCAGCTGACTTTGCTGCTTTTGAACTTACTTCTCTTCTTCCTGTTTTTGCTCTTCCTCTAGAATATTTTTGACATAAGTCAACAATTTCTTCGAATGGTAGGTTTGAAATATCTCCTTTACCCATCACATTCAAGATGTCAAGGTATTCATCCCTTATACCCTTGAGAAAGATTGTTCGAATGGTTTCTTGATTTAGAGAGTGTTGTTTAGATTTCTGTAGATTATACAAAAATCTTTCCAAATATTCTTCTAAACTTTCATCTTCTTGTTGTGTCATTCTAAAAATATCTTCCTTTGAATCTCTAGATCTGCAATAAGCTTGATATTTTTTAAGGAAGACCGATCTCATATCATCCCAAGAAGCTATTGTATGTTCTCCTAAACCCATAAACCATTTCAAGGCTGCTGCTTTTAATGTTGCAGGAAAAAGACGAAGTTTATGAATGTCATCAGTATATCCATATGTTCTACATAGAATATCAAATTCAAACATAAATGAATCAGGATCTTTTGTTGACATTCCATAAAAATTTGGCAATACAGAAGGTGGAATATTTTTCATTTTCACTTCTTCTCCTAATATTGCACTTGTGTCTATTATTGGAAAGCCAAAGGTAGTTTCATCTTCTTGTCTTTTCTGATCATTTTCTATTTTTCTATCATTTTCTTGTTTTGCATCCTCCTCTCTCTTTCTTCTCCATTCTACTTGTTGTATTTCATATTGAGCTCGTTGTTCAGGAGTAAGAATAACAGATCCATGTCCCTCTTCTGCCATTGGTTGATTTGTTTCAATTTTAAGTGGAGTTTCAGGTTGGTCGAAGATAGGAGGATTTATGTATGGAAATAAAGATTGTTTTCCTTTGATAATTTCTTTTTGTTTTCTAGAAGTTGAAGATTGTTTTTGCTTTGCTTCCCAAGCTAACACAGTTTGTCTCTCAATCAAAGTTAATCTTTGTCCACTTCTTTGTTTTTCTGCCAATTCCTCAATGATTGGATTACCAGTAACTGGGGTGTTTGATGATCCTATCTCTATTTGTGGGGGGTTTTTAATAAATCTACCATGAGGATCTCTATGTCTAGGCATAAAGAAACATAACTAAAAAAATGTAACTACTGTTTTTGTGTTTTTTTTATATTTTTTTTTCTCTCTATTGACTATGCCGATATTTGCCTCCCCGGCAACGGCGCCAAAATGTTGAGCTAATTTATGTACCTAAACTAACACAATATTTATTATCAATCCGGGTTGTTTATGCTTTGAGGAAAGATCACTATATGTGAAGATCAGATATAATCAACCTTGAAAGATATGCTGAAAGTAATATATTCTACAACTCCAACTCAATTAGTTTTAAAAAGAGGATTAATATGGAAATGGTTCTTGACTCAAGAAATTCATTTTCACCTCAATTATTACTTAATGAATCAGAGATTAAAACCAAGAACTTAATATGGATAAATTATGAATGAAATAAGCTCTTAACTTAAGAGACATGTAAAGTGTTCCATTATAATTCATTCATCTTAATATCAAAAATCTCAACAAGAAACTGCTTGCACACAAACAAAAGAAACCAACTTTAATTCATCATTTTCATAGAAGGGATGCTCAACTTGATACATCTGTTTTTCCAACTTGATAAAGTGATGAATAAGTTATAAACTAATGATATCAATCACTATGCATGAATCATTAAACAATCTGAAATAAAGCTTTGAAAACCAGTTCTACAATCATCAAATTACAAGGAAATAAAACTAGTTAACAAGAAAGTGTACTTAGCTTGGAATGGGGGCCCTTCCACCCTTGCCTTGCACACTTGATAAATGATCTCAGAAGCTTAACTTCAGTCACACATCCATAAAATTGAACAGCAAATTGATAACAGCACAAGTCTTCAAATTAACTTCTCAATGCAAAATTGTCACAATATAAAAGTATATAAGTCAATAATAATCCTCATGCATAAGCCATCAAAGCTTTGGCTTTAAATAAGAAGTCTCATGAACAAACTGATCTATTTTTACTCAAACAAACCCATCTACTTCTCATCCACCTATCTAAGTCGAATTCATTATTCTTATCCCAAGAAATATGGTCAATCCCATAGAATCTCAAAACTGTCCTATTTCTATGGGATTTCTGAATGACTAGTCATGATTGACTAGAACTAAATGGGCCTAATAAAGCTTGTTCTATTCGAACTAAGCATAGGTGGCTTAGTCCTAGTTGCCAAGCTGTCCATCCATGCATTCAACTCGTTCCCAAGTGTCCTGCAACCATATCAACCATATAGCTATTACGGGAATTTCTGAATTAGCCAATTTTGCACTAAAAATCAAACTTTCATAAAAACTTTAGAATTTGAAAAATTAAAATTAAATACCTGAATAGATATCAAATATATGTCAAAATGGAATAAATGAATGGAAAATGGATGGAAAATAGATGAATAAATAAGTTTCTTTGA